>OY856412.1:648413914-649013914 GCA_963693085.1 Alisma plantago-aquatica | reverse complement strand
AAGTGTATACAATCAAGTCAATCAACAGATCCAAGCAAGTAATTCAATCATCACATAGATCCTGAAATAAATATGTACTCTATTTATTACTCACTTTATCAAGAATCTACTTTATTGACTTGGATTCTCTTTCTAGGGTTTCTAATCCACATTAAGGTTTCATTAATATTCATTAGGGTTTCTTAGACCAATTTCTCAAACTTTATCCCTTTTAGATCAACAAACCCTAATAAACCCTAATTGCTCAAACTATTCATTTTAATAGTCTTTTATACCCAAACTGACTTAGGATCATCATATCCTTAATTATTCATGGATTTGAACAATTAAACCAATAAAAAGACATATTCACCAAAATTAGGGTTTTCAAGCTCATTAATGCATATTCATGCACGAAACCCTAAATTAAGCCAATTCTATTAAAAATTTATCTTCTTAGATTCCATCTTCACATTTATCAACAATAGGTTATTATTGGCTTGAATTATACATTGAACAACATTAAATCAAATCTCAGGGTTTTTCATTATTTACATCATTAAAGATGATAACTTTATGTGCTTTTCACATTTCAAGCATATTTATGCATATGAACTCTAGATTACACTAATCACGTGCAAAGTTCTCCCTTTTTGAACATAATGTTCCTTTATACATTAAACAGGTTAATATCAACTCTAATGATCCATTAAACCCTATTAAACACCATATTTATTTCAAAATAGGGTTTCTTAATCATTAATACATTAAAGTTCATAAATTACACTACTGTTCGAATTGCAAGAGGAATTAGCTTCTATACATATTTTTATTGAATTCCCCTCGTTCTGAGGATCAAAATTCATATATAACTTGTTTTAATCCGAGCAACGGTTAAATAAATATGAATTTCACAAAAATTCACTTACTTGAGCCAATCACAGGCTAACACGTCGGGCCCCCTTTCATGCAATGTAACACACTTTGTTTGGAAAATGACGAAATGACACGACTGCCCTTTACGTAAATGATCGGCGCTTCACACCCCGGAGGGTATTTCTGTCCAAAGGCCAAGGGGTCATCCCCTACCTTCAGCCAGCCGCGCGACGCTGGCCCTAGCCGCCCTAGGCGCGGCTATACTCCCCTCCCTGACCGTGAACCTCGCCGGAAGCTACGCCATTACCTCCGCCGCTCTTGGGTGCACACGTGGTGCCCCTAACAGTAGGCCAAGGTGGCTGATCCCCTGCTCATGGCCCAAGCTTTTGCGGCCGGTACAGCAGGCCGACGGCTGCCATTGTGCACACACTAGGGCACAACGTTGATGGCGATGAGGATCCTCAGCTCCGTGGTACCCCAGGCTACCACCAAAACCCACCGTTGTCTCTTCATTTCTCCCCGGTCTCTCCACTCTCCCAAGCTAGGGTTTGCATGGACATGAAGAATAGGAAGACGTAAAAGAGAGGGTTGATTGCGTGGGACTTTATTTGGCTCTAGTCAGGGCTTTATCCTTTTTATAGAGGAGAGAAACGTCCTAGGATACTTGCCCACGAAGACAACAAGGCTTCTTCAACCGAGAGTCCTATTCCTTCATGAAAAAGAAATTCTCTCTTTCTTCTTTATTCTTTTTAATATTCTTTATTGCATGGATACTTAGAAATATGAAAATCCACTTTCTTATTCTCCTTAAACTTGCCTTTTAGTTATTTGTCACGAAATCATGTTTCCTTTTAATAGAAAATACCACCTTTTGAAAAACAACACAAAATTCATTAATAATATATCGCATTATCTTCATATTTTGCAAATTTAGTATTTTCTCTTTCCTTCCTCTTTATTGGGACTCCTTGGATCCCAAGGAACTCTATTATTTCGAAATTCTCGTTATTGGATACTTATTATCCTTCTAGATGCATCATTATGCATTATTTCACATTATCTTGTTTATTTCATTAAAATAGTTCTTTTTGGGGATTTCTCTTCATTTCTCTTTTATTTTCCTCATTGGCATTCCTTTTATCATTAGAAATCTCATGGATACGAAATTTCCCCAAGAAATCTCATTTATGCCTCTTTCCACTCATCTTCCACAGTTTATCATTATTTTCAATTTATTCCTTAATAAGGAAATATTTAATTAATCTTTTCTTTTCTTATTGCTTTCTTTTTGCAACCTTGGACTCCTTGGTACCCAAGGAACCCAAGAGGCACGAAATCCTCTTTGGATTTTCCTTCTAGAGGTTTCTACATATTTCTTTTCTTAAAAATTCAATTATCCATTTACTAATTGAATTTCCTTATTATTTGGGCCCAATAGCCAATAAAGCCCACAACACAATCATCAAGGCTATTGTAAACGAAATCCATCTATTTGAAGCAAATTATCTCACTATTTGTTCAATTATATTTAATATGAGAAATTACATTTCTCACCAAATGAACCCAAAATTTGGGGTTGTAACACCCAAGGTGACTTCCATTGAAGAAAGTAGGATCCTTGGTGAAGTTCCTATTGAAGAGCTCATAGGAAATCTACAAGCTCATGAAGTTCCACTTGACAAGAAAGAAAAAGAACAAAGAGAAGAAAAGAACGAACTCAAAAGAATTAAGAAGGTTGAAATCAAAGATCAAACTGAGGCTATTTTTGGTCAAGCTTCTCCATCCTCTCAAGTTGAAGAAGATGACATGTACTCCAAGGGTAGATTCTACAAAGTAAAGTCTTCCTCCTCCATCTGGTGCTACAAATGTGCAAAGAAGGTCACATCAAGGAAGATTGCCTACAAGGCAAAAAGATCCATCATCAAAAGAGAATGGAAGAGAAGTACAAGAAGAAGGAAAAATTGCACATAAGCTCTAGTGACACCTACAACTCAATCTCAAATGAAAGATCTAGTAAAGAATCTAGCACAAGATCTAGTGTTGAAGGAGAATGTAGCACAAGATCTCATAAAGAATCTAGCACAAGGTCTCTTGGCCTCAACAAGTGAAGAATTAAACGAGGTAAATCTAAACTATTTAGATAAAGAATCTTTAATTTCAATTATTCATTCTACTTGTGCCTCTCATAAGTCTTATTAAAAGAAAAAGAAAAAGCATGCTAGAATTGTTGTTTATTTTCATGTAGAGAAGGATGATCTTGAACATGCTAACATTTTCTTGCAAGATCGTGTTAATGATATCAAAAAGTCTTTTCTAGAACTAGAATTGGAATTCAATACTTTTGAGATTGAGAATAATGATTATCTTAGTCAAGTAGATTCTCTTCAAATTGAAAATGGTAACTTGCTTGATAAGGTTAGATTTCTAGAAATTCAATCTCTTCTTCCTTATCTATAATGAAGAGCATAGTAATAATATAAATTCTCTCATGCTTGATATTGTTGTTCTTAAAATTGAAAATAAGGACAAAGACTTTATTTTTCAAGGAATAGAATCTAAAAATAGTATCTATTTTCTAAGATTACTTTGCTTGAAAAAGAAAATGCTTCCTTGCTTGCTAAAGTAAATGTCCTTGAATCATGTTGTAGTTCTACTAGTAGAGTGAATAATTTTGATGCTACATATTGATAATGATTCTTGTATGACCAATGCTCTTTGCTTAGAACTCGATCTTTTGTATGGTAGGGATAATATCAATCAATGTTATACTACTATTACTTCTCTTATGCATTATAATCATAGTTTGAGATCTTCTATGCAAAGATTCTTAGATGATAAAATGAATTTTAATAAAATCCTAGATCATACTACCAAACAAATGGGTATAGATGGTCTTGGACTTGAAAGTATCCAAAGAAACAACAAAGATAAAGGACCTTTAGTTTTTAATGAAGAATACTCTAGTTCTAAGGCTATGAGATCTTGTATGCTATGAAATTGGTCATTATTAAACATATTGTCATTTTAGGAAAGCACATAAGATCAATAGGACTTAGGCTGCTAAGCTAACCCCTCTAGACCCAAAAATATGATTAGGTATCATTTCTTTCATCTTGTAGGTCAAGTGCAATTGGATTGACATGAGCTATTAATTTGCGAATAGACTTCTCAATCCACATGAAAGAACAAAGGTAAGATGTGTAGGGGGTGGTTGAAAAGTGGAAAAGAAATGGTAAGATAATAGATAATGTTATTCTTTCTCATATCCAATCATTGTGTCCTTTTTCCTAGTTAGTATGCATTATACATATGGTTTTTGAGTCAAAAGTGGTCTATTGTGATTCTCATCACTTTCTTGTTGAAAAACTATTTCTGATGATTTCTTAGTACATTACTAACTTACTTATACATGTTTGGATATGGTTTATATTTTATCATATGTGTAGATATGTTTTTCTAAAAATTGTGTGCTTTTTGACAACATACATTTTCGGCCGAGTTTGTCCTGATGAAACTCGACCGACAAGCACCAATGGGTGTTTCCAAAAGTTGTTGTTAGTTGGTCAGTTCAACCCAGAAACTCAACTAACAACATTGTTATCAAAATACACTGATAGTTGTTGCATGAGAATTTCCCTTTAAGCTAGATTTTCTCAATCAATAACATTAATCTATTGGCAATCCCCTTGGTACCTGTATATATGCATTTTTTGCCACACTTGTAAATTACCTATCCTGATTCGTTATGTAGATTTTGATGATAATCTCTTTGGATATCTTGGGTGTGTCTTAAGTCGCTTCAGTTGTTCTCTAACTTGATACATCTATCTAGTTGTATATCTTGTGTTTTGTACAACCATGAGGTTCTTCGTGATAATCATCTTTGGTAATGATGCATATTAGCTAGTGAGTTATATCCTTTTATGCTTCTGAAACTGCACATCTCTTTGTTCAGATATTTCTCTACATCTACTCATTTCTTTCTCTTTAACTTGTGCATATTTTGCTAGGACCTAGATCCTACTAGTAATCCTAACTTGTGATATCATCTACTAGTTGTCCATCTACATGTAGTTCATGCCTTGTTTCATCTTTGGTATTCAATCATATGCTATGCTTGTATTTTGTTTCATACATACTCAAGATTGTTCCTTGACTTCCATATCTACTATCTTGAGTTACTTGATTGCATAGACTTATCTTGACTTTTTCTAGAATTACATCATGGGTTTTTAAAATGCATGTTTTGGTTTTCCTCATATACATTGAGTAGACAAGCCCCTAGTTCTTGGTCTTCTACTCTCCATTCTAACAGTTGGTATCTCCTTTCACTAATAAGTTATGTTTTGGCTCTTCAAACCCCCTCACATTTTGAAATGATAAAGGGGGATAAGACATGTCTATGTAAAGGGAAGATGTAAAGGGGATAAGACATATATGAGAAGACATATATATGTAGAAGACATAGTTTCTATAAATTTTATGAAAGCTATTCATGCAGGGGAAAGAACATTAATTGAGGGGGAGTATATGAACTCCACTAGCATCAATTAAGGGGGGTCATATGAACTCAATTCTATTGAAACCCCTAGGTTTCTCTAAATGTATTATTTTAGTTAAATGCTTTCAATACATTGATAGAATGGTTTATCTTCAAAAAGGGGAAGAATGTTGACTCAAGGCTAAATTGAAACCCTTGTTTCAATTGACTAAACCTTTTTTTATGATGACTAATCATTCCCCTTATTTGTTCTAATAATTCTACTTGAGTGATTTCTGATTAGGTATATACACACTCCAAATGCCTAACCTTGCACACCCTAACTTAGTGAAAGACAAGTCCAAATCATTGCAAGAGAAATTTTGTGGAAAACACATCTAATCCATTAGAATCATGTTGTAAATAACTTGTATTTGTATGACTTTTAATTAATCTTAGAAAAAAAATAGGAGCACTTAATTCGAATATTTAAGCACTTATAGAACTTTCCAAAATTCATTATAGAACTCTTGATGGTTGAGTTTCATCTAGGAAAAAAGTCGACCAACACCCTTGATGGATTTTGAATACTGTCAAGTTCAGTTGAGTTTACCCCAAGATAAACTCAACCAACACCCTACATAAGCAAACCAAATTTAAGCCATTGGCCGAGTTTAATCCATGATAAACTCGACCGACACATGAAAATTGATTTGTCACATAGCACTATTGGTTGAGTTTCTCAAAATTAAACTCAAATGACCACACTATACGAAATGTGTAGAAAAAATGTTTCTAACCATTAGAGTGTTGAAAAACTCAAAAATATATCTACTGCAACACCCCAAAACAGATAGAATTTGTACTTAAGTGTTTCTACTTGCTAGTAGACAACCTCAACTACAGATAAGACCCCTTCGGTTTCATCTATGGTTAGATAAGCACTATGAAGGTCCCTATATTATAGTTGAGTGCCTTTAAGAGCCTCCTTCCACTCTCAAACTCAATAACTTTCTATATCCATTAGAGTGAGTAGGAGATTTGTAAGAGAGCTAGTCATACATGTATATCTTGTGAGGCTCTCACTTCCTCCACCTCCCAAACTCTATAAAGACATGAAGATGAAAGTTCTGTCTCTTAGGTAAGAGAGATGAAGAAGAAGAAGGGAAGGAGTACCTTGGAGAAAACTTATCCTTGGTGAAGGCGAGGTCAAAGGCTACAAATCCAAGAAGAGTGGGTAATTCCTTCAAGAAGGAAGACTTATTGGAAGAGTGGGAAAATCCTTATGAAAGTTAAAAGACTCATTGCAAAAGTGAGAAAGTCATTGGGGAGGTTGAAGACTCTTGGTCTCTGATAGGTAAGTCCTTTTTATGTTATTGACTCCCTTTTCCTCAAAGGGAAGGTTGGGTATCCGTCGCTCGAAAAGGAAGGTCATATTTTGTAACTCTTATAATGGAATATAAGGAGTGAGACATGGTTGAAAATGCCTAGATGTTGACCTATCTAGGTAGTGTATGTACACTGTACTAGTTTGGAGTTTGGAACCACTATACATAAATTGTTCTGGACCTTATTTAATCCCTCTCATCCTTGCTATGTATGTTTAGTTTCACTTAAAGTTGATATTTGTCATATTAAATTAGAAATATCTTAAATGTCAAATGAATTTTGTTTAAGTTCTTTTAGCTATATTCACTCCCTCTAGATCCCATCCTAGATCCAACATGAATATAGTTGTTGCCTCCTCCTATGCCTACAATTCTAGTGAAAGATCACCACTGTTGTGGCCTCATAGTCCGCTCTACCTGGATGCACAATTGTATGCTTTCTGTAGTTGGTGTTGATATAAACTAAAACTAAGGTAACTTTAAAAAATCATAACTTGAGTCATGAGTGTCTACTTGGAGAGTTCAACATATTATTACAAAGGATTTTGAGTGCATTATCTCCTAAAAATATTGACATTTGTTATTTAATATGTTATGTGTAGTGAAATCTATATGATTTTGATGATTTTTGCATTAAAATAGGAAATGATTTTAGAGATTAACTAATGTTTTATGAGAAGAATGTTTTCATATGTTTAACATGATTCCAAAGTTTGAGTATTCAAATTTGGATTTTTACTAAGGTTTTTGATGTAAATCTTAATACAGGTATTCTAGATATTTCACCCATTGTTTGACTATGGAATGATTTGATATTTGTATCCAGACCCTGTTACATGGTATCATTATTATTTTCAATGTTTTGACAAGGCTTAATACTTTCTTAAATTAGTATTTTGTTATACACTCAAGTGGATATTATATGATGTATTTATAAATATTCATGAGATATTGCATTGCATATATTCTTAACCACTATAAAATAGAGTTGTTGGTATTTATATATGATTTCAACCAAATCATAGTGCATTATGAATATATTTGATGGTTTTCTTTTGATCATAGATTTATATGTTCACATAAATTACAATATGTGATTTGTTATGGTTTACTTATGTATGAATGTTATTGTGATTATATAATGTGAGTTTTGATTTACAATCAATACCAAGATTTTATCATGGTTTTACATTAGAGTTTTATAGTCTATGTAAGAATCATATTTTGGTATATAAGGGTAAGAGATGGGGGTTGATATTTATAAATGTAAAAGGGAAACACACATGGACTTATAAAAATTATTGATGTCCAAGTGATTAGCTTATCAAAAAAGAAGGAATTGATAACACATTAAAGATATCATCAATATCAAAGGTAAGTGAGCCATGTCCATTCAGTTTCAGTATTATTATGATTCAACCTACAACTCATACAATGTAACTTAGAGATTAGGTTATTTTTAGACTTTAATATTCATGGTTATATCATATCTAGTCATACATTAAGCAATCATGTTTCATTCAGCCTGAGTCATGTGGCCCAATTTTTAGATTTTACATATTTGATATTTGTATTATTTTTAGACACTCAATACTTATATGTCATGTTCAATTTATTTTGCAAGACCTTAGGCTCATATATAAGTTTTTGTATAATTGTTAAATCAAAGAGATTCATATTAAGATTTATCCAGACAATAAGTATATCAGATTCTAGATCCAGATCTAGATTCAATTTGGTTTATTTTCTCAAGCCTTAGACTCAGATGTCATATATCATACATCATAATTTAAATAAGTCATCCATTAAATCAATGCTTCATATCAAGATTCTCTAGCCAATAAAAATATCAGATTTTAGATTCAATGTTAGATTTAGTTAATAAATAAAGAATAGAGATGCAGAGTTAGAGATAATAGATTAAGATTCCGAGATAAGAAATTAAGAAATAGATTCAGAGATAAGAGATTTAGATTCAGAGATAAGAAATTGAGAACAAATTCAGAGATAAGAGATTAGGATTCAAATTTAAGATATTGAGATTTAGAAATAAGAAATTAAGAACAAAGATAGAAATTGATACTAGAACGTTTATATATTATATATTAAGTCCTCACTAGAGAGTCCATGGATGATTTCAAAGGATAGTTTATGTGACATATAGGGCATGCAGTGTGAATAGAGGGTGTGTTAAACCATAGAGGACACGTCGGCGTCAATAGAGGGCACGTAGTGCCAAGTGAGGGTGTGTTTCACCATGGAGGACACTTATGTGGTAATAGAGCAAGACTTATCTTATAATGGTAGACACAAATAGATAAAAGACATAAATAAAAGACAGATCGATTCATTATAAGTTTACAACATTCAGATATTTGTTCAACTTTTAGTTATAGTATATTCATGTTTATTTTATTAGAAATTCAATGCCACTTACTCTAACCTAGGTTTCCCTTTGTGCATGTTTGGGATGAGATGTTCGTAGGTACTAATATTCAGGAAGAGAGGTGAAGATAGAGGATTCATCTATAGTGTAAAGAGGTTTGCTTGGTGGGGCGCCATCCACATGATCCCAGATATTAAGAGAAGGTACAAGTTATAGCATCATGTACATAGAATTTTTGTACAGTTTGATCTAACCATTTTTGTTGAGAATTTATTTCATAGATAGTCTGTAATGGTTGTTATATATCACTATTGTAATGAATATCATGTTAGTAACATTCGCCAATTGAAAAAAAAAAATTCATTCACTCATGTGATATGAAAATTGGGGTGTTACAACAGGAGACAGATGAAAAGCTAAAGTGTCTACACATGGACAATGGGGGAGAGAACACCTCTAGGGAGTTCCAGGATTATTGCAAGTATCATGGTATACAACATGAGAGGACAGACCTTGACACACCACAAACAGACTTAGTTGAACAATACATCAGAGAGATTTTATGAGTACATTGTGTTTCGAGTTCGATCATGTTCGATCGCAATCCAAAGTTCACTTCCAAGCTTTTGAAGTAGGTACATGAGGAACTTGGTACTAGACTAATGTTTAGTACATCGTATCACCCCCAGACAGATGGACATCTAGAGAGGAAAATCCAGACTTTAGAGGATTTGTTGAGAGCTTGTGTGATCGATTGGGGTGGATTGTGGGAGCAATGCCTACCCCTCACTGAGTTTGTTTACAATAACAACTACCAAGCTAGTATTTGTAAGGCCCCTAAACTTGCTTAATGAGTTGAATATGCTTAATTATCATAATTGAATTATTATAACCCAAATATAACCTTTTGATATGCTTTGAAATCATAATAAAATCTTAAGATTCAAATTTGGTCCAATTTGGACACTATTTCAGCAAGTTATGCAATTTTATGCACACTTTGGACTTTTCTGCAATTTACCCAATTGAGAGGTTTTATTTGCAATTTATCACTTGTATTATGTTCCTTGGATATTCTCTCATCATTATGGATCTTTTTGAGCCATGTAAAACCTTTTTAATCCTTGGTTTGAAGGTGTTTTCTCTAAGGGTATTTTAGGGTTTACCCCTTCACTGATGAGCTACCTTTAGTAGCTATCAACTAATGAATTATGTGATTGGCTGGGAAATTGGAAAATGGAAATATATGAATGTCTATAAGGATGGTGGCGGATATTCTTGTGTGTTTGCTTTTATATTCTTAATAGTTTAAGGCCATAGACACACGGGGAAGCTACTTTTACACCTCATGCTTGCTCCCATCCTTATCCATGGGCTATATTTACCTCTTCCTTGCCCAAGTACGAAACTTTGCTTGCTTTCTCTTTACCCTAACCTGGAGAAACGACTACACTCTGTTTTTTTGTGGAACCAAGTGCTCAAAGGTAGAAGACAACCTCTTTTTGGAGAAGAAGGTCTCCTAGAGCTCCATTTAGCCCTACCTAGGGTTTCCAAGGTCATCTTCTAGGGATTTCGACCAAGGCAAGTTATTTTATTCCTTCATTCTCCATTTCTCTTGCTATTCGCCTTTATTAGACCTTCCTCTAGGTCGGAACCTTGCTATTATATGGTGAAAATTTCTCTAAAGCTCTAAAACCCTACCTTTCTTGATCCTTATGCTTAGGGTTTGCTCATTTGATGAAGAAAGGTGCTAGGTGGACAATTCATAGCTTATGCTTGGATTTTCTACCCTAACGTCTCTAGATTTCTTCTATGTGAGGTTTAATCTTATCATTAGAGGCAATTTTTATAACTTGCTCCACGTTTATTGCTTACCATAAGCTTTCTAGATCATGTTCTTGCTTGAAAATGATGATCCATGCACGAAAAAGTTATGCTTGACTTGGATTTCGATTTTATAATGTTGCTTGTTCTAATTTCAGTTATAGATGAACTTTTGATCATGTGTACATTATTCCTAAGTTAAAATATTACTTGTATCAGGTTGATTTGACAACCTATGGTGCTAAGCACCTATCAACCAATGGTCAATTTTAGGGTTTTAAGCTGATTTCTTCTATAAACCCATGACTTGATGATGGTACCATTGCAACAACCATATGGTGTTGTCTTCATGACAATTGATGGTGGTAAACAAGGGTGTCAACTGACATTCACCCCTTAGGTCATGTTTTGGCCTAATTAGAAGCCTACTTATTAACAACTAAGTACCCTAATGATGCTATCAATCAATGGTGATATTAGTTTGATATTTGATGTTGATTAATGACTATAGTATTGATCTAACAACCTATGGTAAATTAATGGTGACTAATGATAATGGATCAGATCTCCAAAACCTATGGTGAGTTAATCATATAGTTTTAGCATCAATTAAGCCTTAGACCAATGGTTTCTTGGGTAACTTGATGCAATGGTTGGACCTATACTGTAATTGATAGTTTTAATATACGAACTTGACCCAATGGTCAAGATATAATGTTTATTCCTCCAATAAATTGGAATGATGGCTAATGTAATATGTTGGTCCAAATAATGTGATTTAGAAGGTTCCTTTATATGATCAACTTAAGGAGCTTACTTGTTGACAATGGATGGCTTGTTTTAAATAAACAGTCGATTGTGGGTTTTACCCTACTTTCAATGGAACTTTTTGTGTTGTTAATCAAGGGATGTCTAGGATTAGATGGTGACTCTTTATAGAGAAAAAATCAAGGAATTCATATGTGGTTTATCCAAGGTGTTTACTTATGTAAACAACCAATGGTCTTACCTTTTAAACATCCAATGGTTATGGGTGACATTGTCGTATGGTGATATGGGTTGAATGATGATGGAACAAATGCAAATTGAGGGTTACCCTTAATAAGGTAGTCTTACCTATTCACTCATATGAATAGAAGGGATGATAATCATATTGTGTTCATATGTAACCCTAATGAGGTATAGCTTGCTGTACCTAGCTTTAATATAATTAAATGATGGTAATTGGGTATGAATAGTCCTTGAATGACTAATACAATCATGAAGTACTATGTTAATGTTGTTGAAACCCTAGTATGCTATAACTCAATGGTTACACCTTGATTTATGTGTGGGTTCATACTTGATAATAGTATGAAATGTGATGGTGATTCTTCACCTTATGCATCCATAATCCAATGGGGATGTCGTGAGTTAGGGTTTGGGTATAAGTGTTGCTTAGTAACATTAATATAATTTATATTGTTGCACCTAATTATAGTGCAAATAGATAAAGATGAGTATTCATGTTTAACATTCTTATATTATGGCATGATGGTGAAATGACCTCCTTAACATGATCATAACCTTAATGTGTTAATTGGTGGTTGTCATAGCCACATGGTTGATACTTGCTTATGAGAAACATGTGCATTATGAATATGATTAGGGTTAATCATATCTAGATTCCTTTCATGTTAATGTAATAAAGGAATGTTCTTAATGTTAATATAACCCTACTATAATTGTTTATGAATATCTCCTAGCTCATTAATGCAATATTGTGTTGATTTGGTGTATTATATGTAAGTGATGTTGTTGAGCCTTGTTATAAGGTATGCAAAGATAATGATGATCTTACAGGGAATAGTATGATGGCCATAATGACCTTTGGGCATGGTTGATCCCTAAATGAGGTGTAATCCTCTTATGTTGATAAGGGTTGATACCATGTGATATTGTGAAAAGGATTTATATCTTGTAATAGTATGATGACTAGTGTGGTCTCATGAATGGCAAGTGAATAGTATCATGTGATGATGAGATGGGAAATTCTGTTTCACATGTTTTATATCTTTTCAAAGTTTTGATATTTATATGATTTCTAGAAGTGAATTAGGGTTTGTATGTCCACTTGTTTGATGCATCCATAATTCACCCAATTGGCATAACTAATCAAGTGCAACTCTAATCATGTAGTGCCCTATGTCGTAGAACCATCTTCAGTGTCATAACTTGCTGGATGGTGAAACCAGTATTCCTAAGGGACACTCAAAGAGCATACTGTTGAGTATGTGGGGGTGGCAGGTTGAGTATGTGGGAGAATATGTGGGAGAGTATGGGGGAGCCTAGAGACGACGAAAGTCGTGAGCAGATGTAAGGTAGACTAACATGCAGTTCACTTTGGGAGAATATGTGACATGAAAATCCGACCCCTCTAAGTTATAGTTAAGAGAGTTGAGCCCCGATGCATGGGTTCTTTTGGACATGTTTTGGTGTAGACGGTTAAGTTTGACCTTACCCCTCAGGATAAAGTAATGTGTGATGAGTTCCATGTGAGCACTATGTGAGGTACCCAGACCATGAGCTAAACAATGAACCTAGTGAGCCCCAAGGAGGCTGAAATGTCCTGAGTCACCTGTGTTGTTTATAGATGCCAGTATAAAAGAACTCAGAGAAAAGAATATGTGATGATAAAGGTTCTTTGGAAGTGCCATGGGTAAGATAAAGCCACATAGGGGTCGTTGATGGACATGGAAAAGTCTTATCCTGAATTGATTGTTTTGTTTGATTGAATTTTGAGGACAAAATTCCTATAAGAGGGGAAGGATGTTATAACCCCAATTTTCCAAAATATGTAATGATATTGTGAATCTCCTTTTTAAAGAGAAATGAAATCCGTGGTTGATGTGATGAGTTGATTTGAATGGATTTTGTGTTTGATAGCTTGTATGTTTTCTTATTGGGCCTTTTTGGCCATTGAGCCCAATTGAAGGAGAAAAAGAAAAGGATTAAAAAAATACATAAAGAAATAAATGAAATAAAAACAAAAGGCTAAGGAATGATTTCCCAAAAATAGGATTTCGATTTAATATATTCCTTAGGGTTCAAGGAACTCAAAATTGGGAAAATAATGATAAAGGGAATAGAAAAGATATGGTAAATATGAGAAATTAAATGATAACTTGCATATAAAGAAAAGCATCTCAAACTTTGGAGTTTGAGTCCCAAATTTGGTACAGACGTGTATTAAGTCATTATGGAATTTCCCTAAAAATTTAGGATCAATTGGATAAACGGATTAAGAGATATGGATTTTTTTAGAAATCCTAAAGTTACTCGATTTATCCTAAATGTCACGATTCAATTTCTTTTGGGCGCGCACTGGAGAGCGTTGGATTGTGATCGGATGGCTTTGCATCATCTCCTACCTTGGTTTGTTTAGGAAATTCGGAGCCACAAAGCAAGTGATTTTCTCGCATTGCTCCCTCCCTTCGTGGTCCTTGGCTTAGGAGGATTGTACTCCCAATTGTTTTGGGAAGAAGATTCGGACCAGGTAGACCCCCAATTTTGGAAGGTCATAGAACCTTTCCCCAAAAGTCCTTGTGGAGTCAGACTCCATGGACGATGGCTGCAGGGAAATGCTATATAAGGGGGGCCTTATACCCTACTGTGAGGGCACAAAATCGACCTCAAGGTGCCGCAAGGCCTTGGTAGTTTTCCCTAGCACCAAATCGTTGAACAAAATGAGGATAGGGAAGTTGTACCTTCTCCCCTGCCAACCATGGTGGCTCCATGGTTGTCCCTGATCCCCGCCACCAGATAGAAGATAAAGACCACTGATGAGTCCATCCGGTCCTGGCGACGATGATGGTACCTTCGCCTTAGCCTTCGGCGCTCTAGAGCCCAAGGTCAACTATCGAGTTGACATGTCCCTGAACCTGACTCGCGAGTGGGAGCCGAGCGCAGGGAGGAAGACGATCAGGCTAAAAGACACTTTTGTCCAACCCATGCGGAATCAGAAGATGGGATTCATAGGGGTAAAAAGGTAATCTTTCTTGTAGCCGGCCGCTGATAAACGAGTTTATAAGCTGACGTGTCAAGCTACGATTGGTCGGTATAGGTTGATCTTGCAAAAACTGTAGAAATTGATAGGATTGTCTAATGGAAAAACCTTATACATGAAAGTTGTGTAGAAAAATACCAAGAATCCAATAAAAATACTTTGGGAACCTAGTTCTGCTCCGTTTTACAAAAATACTTTAATTTGCTAGTAAAATGTATTAAAAGTTGATGAGAAACCCTAATTGAAGATAAAGGGTGTATTTGGTGAATCAATAGGTCAAATTGATAAGTTTAACCCTGTTAATGATAAAAGTGGTTTGATTGTCCGTTTGAATGCAAAGATGCCTAAATTAGAGTTGTAATACCTAAAAGAAGGTTAATTTACATGGAAATCCTAAATTGGGATAAAAGGAGATTAAAATCATATTTATTTGGAATAAGATAATCAGATGCTTAATAAAAATCCTAAAAATTTTTAAGAGAGATACAATGAGAAATTAGGGGTTTTATGTAGTTTTAAGGATCATAATATTAATAATGGAGGCAAAAACCCTAATTCCTAAAGAAACCCTAAAATTGGAATTGAAATTCTAAGTAATGTAATGATTTTGGATAAATATTAATAAAAGGAAATTGTTAGTTTTATTTCAGGATTTCTCTTCCTCATTGCTTTCTTGATTGGGTTTCTCTGCATATTTGATTCTATCTTGAAATTTGCAACCAAAGGTATGTGGTTACGCTTATGAATATCTCGAGATTGATTTCTGAGGTTTTCCGAGATTTTCACCGATGACTTGAATAAACTATTGGATGAATTTAGTTCATGCAAACTATAATATGGCTATGACTATCACAAAGGATATATGCCTACAAGCTTAGATCCTGGTTCTCTCTTTGGCATTATAGTTGATCTAGTACATGGTTGCCTATGGGTAGGTCCATCAGGTCAGAGGAAGACCTAGTACATGGCTACCTATTGGGTAGGTCCATCAGGTCAGAGGAAGACCTAGTACATGGCTACCTATTTGGTAGGTGCATCAGGTCAGAGGAAGACCTAGTACATGGCTACCTATTGGGTAGGTCCATCAGGTTTATGGATGACTTAGTACATGGCTACCATTGAGGTAGGACCATCAAGTCACATTGAGTTAGATATTGGGCTATCTTTGGGTAGTGCCATGTGACTCTATTACCTAAAAGAGAGGGGGTATCCATGTCCACTGTAGGGACAGCCCAGAGTTCGAGAATATGTATGGATTGAGTTGTATGGCTTAAAATGTAATCTTGGTTGTTAAATGATTAATTGAATGATTACATTGTTAACATATTTGCATGATACTATTTCCCCCACATACCAGCTTCTTGCTGACCGACGTTTTGTTTGTCGGCGTTTTAGGTACAATGAAAAGAACAAACAGTAAAGTGGCATATGTTGTACTAAATGAGAATTAAAGTGTAGAGGATGATTAGATAGATTAGTTTCTGTGTGGATAGAAGTTTTGAAATCCCAGTTTTAAAAGGTATGCAAAGTTTTTACTTTTACCATATTTTAGTATAGTTGGTAGAATTTAATAATTTTTAATGATTATTTGTTGAACCTTTGATCTGGGTTATTGGTTAACGGATCTGACCATTCAGTCTCCCTTAATTGGGGGTTACCGAGAGGTGGGGTCGTAACAATTGGTATCAGATCATAGGTTACTCATTTAATCTTTAATAATTATTAAATTTTACAAATTATGTAGAACCCAAGGGAGTTATTAGAGGATTATCCAAAAGATTGAGGTGTCTAGAAAAGGATCACGTCTGGGGGCTGGCAATATTTTCCTCCACACCGCTAGTCAGAATACGAGGACTCCCGGATCTGTGTGACTTCCTGGCCAAAGTCTTAAAGTATGAATCGAAATAAGATACCTTTAGGACTCTCTCATCTTGTTCATCCCTTCTCAACTCCAATTCTGTTAAGGACCTTAAGGATTAGGGTTTCCTCTCTCTTCTCCTCACCCTCTTGAGGTATGGGTAAGGTTGATAAGGATTAAGGGATCCTCCACCAAATTAATAAAAAGCATGTAAACAAGATGTCATGGACATAAGCTTAATAGAGTAAGTGTAAAGGAATAGATACATGCTTAGGTCGTATGAAACGAGTTGTCATTACCCTCAGGAGAGACATGAGGATAGACCTCCTTGGTAGGAGGATGAGTAGAGAGAGTTAGTCTTGGAGGTAGAGACCTCCATTAAAAGTAGAGACCTAGCAAATCCTTTAAGGATGATGTTAACCCTAACCCTAAGTGAAGGTTAGATATAGGGAGATGACATGATGAGTTAGATGTAATGATGAGCATGCCTTGGATGCCATATGAACCATGAGAAGTTGATGACCGAGTACCTTGGCAACCCAACCCTGGGAAGGGTCGTGCATGTTTGAGCGAAGGATAGCTCCTTCATGGATGAGGTTAGAGAAGAACATGTAGAAACATGTTGGGCTGTTGCAAGTAGGATATAGTTGGCACCCAGAGTGCGTCAGTAGTGTTGACAGTTGGACAAAACCCTAGACAAAGGATCATGATGGAAGGCTTATGAGATAAGCATAAGGGGTTATGGATAATCTTGAGTAAACATAAGTTTGAGCATAGGCTTCACTAGCATAGAGGTATGCCTATGAGCTTGATCCTTCATGGAGGGAGGACCTCTAGTAGTAAGGTTGGATGTGGAGTTAACTCTAGAGAGAAAAAGCAGGACTCAAGCAAGAAGGTTGGAAGCTTAGATTCCGAGACATAAGGAACAGTGAGTAGTTGAGGATAATGCGACCTAAGTGGATGATAGTGGTTGCCTTACGACAGATGATATCTTGGTTGCCTTTAGAGGAACCAAACCTTAAGAGGGAGGATGATTTTTCTGGTACCCATGGTATAAGTGATTACCTACTGGATGAGATAAAGAGTAACCAGGTTAAGAGGCCTTATACCTTGTTGTTTGTCCTTGAGGAGGATCCAACTCTAAGTGATACTCGAGTCGAAGGATGATAGGAAGTGCATGTCATGCCTTTTGCAAGCTTGATTCATGGATAAGAGATAGAGCATGCAGTTGGGCACCTAAAAGTGAACCTAGGGTTCCTAGGCCTAAGAGGGGAAGTGGTATACCTAATGCTCATGACGAGAATTAAGTTGCTATAGTTTTGAGCATGATACTCCTCAGGTATATAGGAGAAGGGAAGCCCCTTAAAGTTTAAGGTATGTTTTATGAACCCCTCACAACTAGGATGATGATAAAGGAAGGAAAGATCTTGATCCAGCTTTGAGGAAAGAGGACAAGTATGACCTAGCATGGTTCAGTAGGTGATCTGCTTGTGCCTTAATAGCTTGCTAGGGTTAAGTAGGTTCATGAGGATGTAAACCCTAGACCTAAGATCTTTTGTGACCTTGTTGTCAAGAGATAGTTTTCCTCTCATCCTGGGAGAGGGACCCCTTTGGTAGGGTGTATATCGGTTTTGTTGGTTTAAGGTAACCTAAAGAGGTCTCGTAGGATCTTGAGAAACTAAGTGAAAAGTACATGGTATGAGAATGAACCTGTAGACCCATAGATATCCATCTCTAAGTGCAGGTGGATGTGTTGCCATGGAGGTAACCGGTAAGGGGCATGACCAAGGTAGGCAGGTCACCACGACCTCTATGAAAGGTTGGATGTTAGCCCATGTATACAAAGATAGATTATGAAGTCTTAGGAAAGGTTCTAAGTTGGACATGTACTATAAGAGAATCCTAAGTCTATCCTAGGGTCAGGTACGGATAAGACCAATGGAAGTAGGAGTTGCCTAATTCCCTAGTGCACATGACCATAGGGTCGGGAGGTAACAACTATCATTGTCTGAGGGCCATGGGTTAGGAGATTGATCACCTTCATGAACTCATGGGACCCAAAGGGCAGATGAGTAGGGCACTCTCTGATGCATGAGGGAATAGGGATGACCCCAAAAGTGTCGGCACCTTAAAGACCTAGAGGAGATGACCAAGGATTGTGCTTGAACCAAGTAAGTTCGAGACCAGTTTTCCATGGAAGTAATGTGGATATCAAGATGATGGCACGTTTCAACCTAGATTTGAAGGTGTACTGGCAAGGTGGAATGTGTAATCTCTACTCTTGGAACAGGAAGAACTTTGTGCTTGAATGGCCGCCAAATGCTTATTTCCTCTTGTTATGAGTGGGAGAGATGGGACAGCACGCATGCCATACACCAAGGATAAAAGATGATGTGGGTTGAAACGTCGCTACGAGGCATGAAGACAGAGATGATAACATACCTTAGAGAAGTGAATGATACATGGACAGGTACAAACGATAAGAGTATTAAGATGATCACCATATGAGAATGTTTTATCATGAGTTATGTGGAATTTACATGTGGTATAAGGTTGAGTTTGATAACCAAGAGGGTGATTTCAGAGTTTTCTTGATGAAGATAAACTTAGAGTTCGAGATGAGACTTAAGCGGAATACATGGAGATAGTATGTCTTCAACATTACCTAACACCTAAGGATAAGAAGGGGTAGTGAAGGCTCTGGTTGAGATATAGCTACCTAGTTTAGCTAGAAGCTGGAAAAGTTGAGGTTGCTAGGCTAACCTTAAGTTGAGAAAAAGGGATAAGTTTGGTCAATACCCAGATATATCAATAACGGTTAACTGATTGGTTAGCCAGTCTAGTACATGATATGATGAAAGGATGGTTGTAGAACCTCAAATGTACTTCTTTGGAAAGGAAAATGATGAAGCCCTGATGAGAGTGGTTTAGGGTTTGAGGAATCGATCTTAAGGAATCATGACATACAAGAAATAATGAGGTTGAGATCACCTTACACCATGGTATTACTGAGATAATGAGTTGTAGTAGTACCATGGATGCTGGAGATGAGGATGCATGTGATATGTTGCCATACATGACAGAAGGTGAAGGATGAGCATCGATAACCCAGTGCACTGACATAGAGGATAAAGAGTTCCCGAAAGAGAAAGGGAGTTCATCGCTATGGATGTTGTAAGTCTCCCCTGGATCAAGGAAGGTCGAGATGCAATATGGGTTATGGTAGATCACAGTACCTAGATGACATGAGAAAGAAAGAGTACTGTCAAGGGACAGATCGGGTTGAACTACATATGAGAGAGATGGTTTGACTACACCATGAGGTTGAAAGTTCTTGAGTTGACCTAAAATTTTCCTTCCAAAAGGTGGAAGTAGGTACATGAAGAACTCTATGATAGTATAGTTTATCACCCCTAACTAATGGTTAGTGTGATCCAGACTAGAGGGTCTGATGAGAGCATGTGTGCTCATTCAGAGTGATATCTAGAGATGGATCTTGTCCAATGAAAGATGTGATGATGACCACCATAGCCAGTATCGGGAGTTAAAGAAGCTTTGTAATGGAGGTTGTGTCGGTCACCACTTCAGTAAGGTGATGTTGGACCACAGTGCGTGTAAATGAAGTCACTTGGATCATGCAATGGCTGAAAGGAGCCTAGAGACAACGAAAGTCGTGAGCAGATGCAAGGTAGACTGACATGCAGTTCACTGTGGGAGAATATGTGACATGAAAATTCGACCCCTCCAAGTTATAGTTAAGAGAGATGAGCCCCGATGCATGGGTTCTTTTGGACATGTTTTGGTGGAGAAGGTTAATTTTGACCTTACCCCTCAGGATAAAGTAATGTGTGATGAGTTCCATGTGAGCACTATGTGAGGTACCCAGACCATGAGCTAAACAATGAACCTAGTGAGCCCCAAGGAGGCTGAAATGTCCTGAGTCACCTGTGTTGTTTATAGATGCCAGTATAAAAGAACTCAGAGAAAAGAATATGTGATGATAAAGGTTCTTTGGAAGTGCCATGGGTAAGATAAAGCCACATAGGGGTCGTTGATGGACATGGAAAAGTCTTATCCTGAATTGATTGTTTTGTTTGATTGAATTTTGAGGACAAAATTCCTATAAGAGGGGAAGGATGTTATAACCCCAATTTTCCAAAATATGTAATGATATTGTGAATCTCCTTTTTAAAGAGAAATGAAATCCGTGGTTGATGTGATGAGTTGATTTGAATGGATTTTGTGTTTGATAGCTTGTATGTTTTCTTATTGGGCCTTTTTGGCCATTGAGCCCAATTGAAGGAGAAAAAGAAAAGGATTAAAAAAATACATAAAGAAATAAATGAAATAAAAACAAAAGGCTAAGGAATGATTTCCCAAAAATAGGATTTCGATTTAATATATTCCTTAGGGTTCAAGGAACTCAAAATTGGGAAAATAATGATAAAGGGAATAGAAAAGATATGGTAAATATGAGAAATTAAATGATAACTTGCATATAAAGAAAAGCATCTCAAACTTTGGAGTTTGAGTCCCAAATTTGGTACAGACGTGGCTTAAGTCATTATGGACTTTCCCTCAAAATTTACGATCAATTGGATAAACGGATTGAGAGATATGGATTTTTTTAGAAACACTAAAGTGGCTCGATTTATCCTAAATGTCACGATTCAATTTCTTTTGGGCGCGCACTGGAGACCGTTGGATTGTGATCAGATGGCTTTGCATCATCTCCTACCTTGGTCTGTTTAGGAAATTCAGAGCCAAAGAGTGAGCGATTTTCTCACATTGCTCCCTCCCTTCGTGGTCCTTGGCTCAGGAGGATTGTACTCCCAATCATTTTCGGAAGAAGATTCGGACCTGGTAGACCCCCGGTTTTGGAAGGTCATAGAACCTTTCCCCAAAAGTTCTTTTGGAGTCAGACTCCATGGACGATGGCTGCAGGGAAAGGCTATATATGGGGGGCCTTATACCCTGCTGTGAGGGCACAAAATTGACCTCAAGGTGCCACAAGGCTTTGGTAGTTTTCCCTAGCACCAAATCATTGAACAAAACGAGGATAGCGGGAGTTGTACATTCTTCCCTGCCAACCATGGCGGCTCCATGGTTGTCCCTGATCCCCACCACTGGATAGAAGATAAAGACCATTGATGAGTCTGTCCGGTCCTGGAAACGATGATGGTACCTTCGCCTTAGCCTTCGGTGCTCTAGAGCCCAAGGTCAACTATCGAGTTGACCTGTCCCTGAACCTAACTCGCGAGCGGGAGCCGAGCGCAGGGACGAAGACGATCAGGCTAAAAGACACTTTTATCCAACCCACGCGGAATCAGAAGCTGGGAGTCATAAGGGTAAAAAGTTAATCTTTCTTGTAGATGGCCGCTGATAAATGAGTTTATAAGCTGACGTGTCAAGCTACGATTGGTCGGTATAGGTTTATCTTGAAAAAACTGTAGAAATTGATAGGATTGTCTAATGGAAAAACCTTATACATGAAAGTTGTGTAGAAGAATACCAGGAATCTAATAAAAATACTTTGGGAACCTAGTTCTGCTCCGTTTTACAAAAGTACTTTAATTTTCTAGTAAAATGTATTAAAAGTTGATGAGAAACCCTAATTGAAGATAAAGGGTGTATTTGGTGAATCAATAGGTCAAATAGATAAGTTTAACCCTATTAATGATAAAAGTGGTTTGATTGTCCGTTTGAATGCAAAGATGCCTAAATTAGAGTTGTAATACCTAAAAGAAGGTTAATTTACATGGAAATCCTAAATTGGGGTAAAAGGAGATTAAAATCATATTTATTTGGAATAAGATAATCAGATGCTTAATAAAGATCCTAAAACTTTTTAAGAGAGATACAATGAGAAATTAGGGGTTTTATGTAGTTTTAAGGATCATAATATTAATAATGGAGGAAAAAAACCTAATTCCTAAAGAAACCCTAAAATTGGAATTGAAATCCTAAGTAATGTAATGATTTTGGATAAATATTAATAAAAGGAAATTGGTAGTTTTATTTCAAGATTTCTCTTCCTCATTGCTTGCTTGATTGTGTTTCTCTGCATATTTGACTCTATCTTAAAAATCTGCAACCAAAGGTATGTGGTTACGCTTATGAATATCTCGAGATAGATTTCTGAGGTTTTCCGAGATTTTCATCGATGACTTGAATAAACTATTGGATGAATTTAGTTCATGCAAACCATAATGTGGCTATGACTATCACAAAGGATATATGCCTACAAGCTCAGATCCTGGTTCTCTCTGTGGCATTATAGTTGATCTAGTACATGGCTGCCTATGGGTAGGTCCATCAGGTCAGAGGAAGACCTAGTACATGGCTACCTATTGGGTAGGTCCATCAGGTCAGAGGAAGACCTAGTACATGGCTACCTATTGGGTAGGTCCATCAGGTCAGAGGAAGACCTAGTACCTGGCTACCTATTGGGTAGGTCCATGAGGTCTATGGATGACTTAGTACATGGCTACCATTGAGGTAGGACCATCAAGTCACATTGAGTTAAATATTGGGCTATCTTCGTGTAGTGCCATGCGACTCTATTACCTAAAAGAGAGGGGGTATCCATGTCCACTGTAGGGACAGCCCAGAGTTCGAGAATATGTATGGATTGAGTTGTATGGCTTAAAATGTAATCTTGGTTGTTAAATGATTAATTGAATGATTACGTTGTTAACATATTTGCATGATTATTGTTTCCCCCACATACCAGCTTCTTGTTGACCGACGTTTTGTTTGTCGGCATTTTAGGTACAATGAAAAGAACAAACAGTAAAGTGGCATATGTTGTACTAAATGAGAATTAAAGTGCAAAGGAAGATTAGATAGATTAGTTTCTGTGTGGATAGAAGTTTTTAAATCCCAGTTTTAAAAGGTATGCAAAGTTTTTACTTTTACCATATTTCAGTATAGTTGGTAGAATTTAATAATTGTTAATGATTATTTGTCGAACCTTTGATCTGGGTTATTGGTTAATGGCTCTGGCCATTCGGTCTCCCTTAATTGGGGGTTACCGGGAGGCGGGTTCGTAACAATATACAATTGAATCTCTTATATGGTTAATAATGAAAATGATGATAGTCAGCTTGATGATGATAATTATTATCAGATCCTTTATGTATTTTGTTAATCACCAGAGTTTCTGAGCCTATTTTTTATATATGATTAAACTTCTTAAACTGTCTCATTACCTAAAATTTTGTAATCAATAAGCATTGTTGGAGGTTATATCTCTTGCTCGGACATGTGTGTCACCCTTGTGGTTCGCCACATTTTTTTAGGTAATCGGAAGTGACGAAAACAAACATGTGACAGCAAAGAGGAGCTATAGTAATGAATCTTTGATAAAGTTGATTAGATGTCTAGTGTGTCCTAGAGTCGTCCTTGTAATCCTAGGTTCGGGTGAGAAAAAGTTTGTATATGGTGCTTCAAATGAATTGGACTTTTATTAGTATATTAATGCTTGTTTGTGTGGCATATACAAATATTGTTCTCCTGTGTACATGTCTGGTGGCTAAGACGATAGAACAATCTGTATCAAATTCTTAGCATAGTAAGGATATAAGAAAGATGTTGGGCTCTTATGCAAATGTTTCTGAGCAGGTGTTGACGTTGAAATCGGTTTTAATTTACCCATATTTTTGGGTATGTTGTTAATTGGTGATTGTGTTTTATATTTTGAGTAATCTCATTTATTGTAACGGGTTGTCACAGTATCGAGATGCCACCATATGAAGCTATCTATGGGAGGCCATGTCGGTTGCCACTTCACTGAGATGATGTTGGTGAGAGGACCTTGTTGAGGTCAGATGAGCTCTAGGTGTATGTAGATAAAGTTGCTTTGGCCAAGCAAAGGCTGAAGAGAGCCTAGGATTGACAGAAGTCGTATGTAGATGTGAAGTGGACTGAGTTGCAGCTCACCGTTGGAGAGCATGTGTTTTTAAAAATACGACCCCTCCAAGCTATAACTAAGAATAGAGGAAAGTTGAGTCCCCGATATGTGGGTCCGTTTGATATTCTAGAACATATTGGTGAAGTTTCTTATCGTTTGGCCTTACCCCCTCAGTATAGTATGATACATGATGTTTTCCATGTGTATAATCTGTAGCGCTATGTGAAGGACCCGAGCCAAGTGCAGAGCATTAAACCTATTGATCTCCAAGGGAGACTGACATATCCTGAGTCACCTATGAGGGTAATGGATACCAAGGTGAAATATCTCAGGAATGAAGAGATAGAGATGGTAAAGGTTTCTTAGGAAGCACCTTTGAGAGGATGAATCCACGTGGGAGCTAAAGACAGACATGGAAAAGGCATACCCTGAATTGTTTGTTTGATTGGCTGAAATTTGGGGGGAAAATTCCGATAAGGAGGGGAGGATGTTACAAGCTTGCTTTTTGCTTGTATGGTTGTAAATGAAATTGTTTCAAAGAAATGTACTTGGCTGTAAATTATATGACTTATGATAAATATATGGGTTTCTTTTACAACTTTTTCCTTATGCATGTGTTTTTGTGGATCCTATTGTAATAGTGGGTCCAAGATGTTAAAAGAGGAAGGAAAAGTTGAAGGAAAACAAATAATGCATAAATAAGAAAGGAAATTGAAATAAAGATGAAAATATAAGAAATATGTGGAAAGATGTGTGATTGATTATAATGAATGATATTTCAAACTCCACATTGTTTCTTGTGGTAATAGGAATCCAAATAAAGGAAAATAAGAAAGTAAGAAAGAGAAAATATGAAGAAAATATGCTTTATTAAATGATAAATTGCACATGAATAAAAGACTCTTTTACTTTCGAATTATAACTCCAAACTTGGCACACAAGTATATTAAGTCATTAATGAGTTTCCCTCAAAATTTGAGATTAAAAGGAACCATGGTTTGAGAGTTATGGATTTTGCAAATTTTCCTAAAGTGATAAGGATATCCCTAAATGTCACATTTATTTATCCTTAATTTCTAAATTTGGTTTATGGGGGTGGCACGACAACCGTTGGATCTGAGATCCAATGTTGGTTGTATCGTCGCCTACCTCGAGTTTGATTGGGAAATTGGGAGAATTTCTTCCCCACTTTCCTCATAACTCAGTGCATAAGGGAATCTAGAAAGTGGCCCTCTGTCTTCAAGAGGCCATGAGGGTTCTATCCATACCAGGATGTGCCACCTTTCATGGTGTGAAAAGGATTTCCCCAATCTTTGTGGAACCCGAGACCCTGCCCTATATAAGGGGGGTGTTATGCAATGCCAACAAACCCACAACCAATTCTCGCAGGACTGGAACGTGTAGGAAAATGTTTTGGCATCTCCAATTTGAAGTTTCACCCTAACCTATACCCCCATTGAAGAGCAACTTCCGTTAGAGTTTATGCAGCATCGTCCCGATGGTAGAAGGAAGAGGACGAAGTAATTGGTGTGTGTTTTGAGTTCGGGAGGATGAGGCAAAGCTTCGGGCAGCCTTGGATCACACACAGGTGCATCATTGAGTAAAGTCAACTTGTGAGTTGACTAGTTACTCGTGTGAAGGGAGAATAGAGGTTGAAGACGACCGAAGGGGAAATTACTTCCATGGCCTCACATCACCATTGAAAAGGTAAGCCCTTTTCGGTAATTTTGCACCTTCTATTTTGTTTTGTGAGCACGTAGCCTCGTGGGCCCAGGTGCCCAGGTGGCACGAGCCGGTTGGCTCGAGCCTGGACATGTTGGCTCGATTCAATAAACTAAATATATACACGTGGTTGTGTCTGATTGGTTGAAAAGGGTTTTTGTTGTAAAAAATGTAACTAATTATGGGAATATCAGATGCAGATAAATTATATATGAAAGATCATCAAAAAAATATGTAGAATCCAATAAAAATGGAATTGAAGCCTAATATTTCTTGTAATTTAAAAGTACATATAGTTACCATCTTTAATGCATTAAATTATGGTAAAACTCTAATTTGAGATGGAAATCAGATTTAATGTCTCTTTTGGGTTATTTTGAGTAATATTAACCTATTTAGAATAATTGGAAGAGGCAAATCTAAAAAAGATGATATTATGCTTATTTTAGGGTTTTATACACATGACTATGCGTTAATGGGCTTAAAAACCCTAATTTTGGAAAATATGGGTTTTAGTGGTTTTAATATGAAAATGTAAACATACAAAAGAGATATAATGATCTTGAACTTTGTTTGAGATTAAAGAACCCTTAATGAGGATAATTGAAATGATTAGGGTTTTTGTTAATAAGAAACCTATTTTAGGGTTGTTACCCTAAACAGGGGTGAAGTTGGATAAAGCAACCTAAGAAACCCTAATAAACCCTAAGGAGATTTGAAAGCCTTAGAAGGTATCCTCATGTCATTAGGAAGTTGTTTAGAATATGATATTGACATTAGGTAATCTATATGTTTTAGGAATTAAGGGTTGCTTGCATTAGGTGCTTGCTTGGATATGTTGTTGACTTTTGGATTCTCTTGCTCAATAATAGGTATGTGGTTACACTTATGGTTAAATCGCTCTAGTTTCACGATGATTTATGAGGTTTTATCGGTTTCTTGGAAATAATTTCTTGGTTTTCTTTTATTTCATGCAACTATAAAGTGACTATGACTATCACGATAAGTATATGTGCATGACTAGCTCAGATCCCAGTCCTCCTCTGTAACTTTGATGATGATGAGATGGATGACCTAGTAAATAGTATGCACATGGGGTAGGATCATCAGGTTATCATGAGTTGATGTGTTGGTTTACCATTGGGTAGGACCATACGACTACACAACCCTATGTAGTGATCTACCTATAAGGTAGGATCATGGGGGTTAGTTGAGATCTACCATATGAAAGAGGTAGTATCCATATCCACTGTAGGGATAGCACAAAGTCAAGAATATGTAGGGATTGAGTAGTCATGTTTAAAATGTAAAGTTTGTTTTGTTAAATCATAATTTGCTTACAATATGTTGTTACAATTAGATGTAAGATTTTGGTTCCCCCACATACCAGTATAATTCATTATACTGACTACCGTTTTGTTTGTCGATGTTATAGGTTTATCAAGAAAATAGATATTCCTTTAAAGTGACATTGATGTAATAAAGCTTAATAAAGAATTGGAGGATTGTTGATAGATAGATCTTATTTGGGTAAAGTCCCACAATTCCTATATTTTGCAAGATATGAGAAAAGAAATTTTTTATCATGTTTTAAGCTTAGTAGTAGTAGAATTTATTAATTATTTTTTATTATTTGCAAAACCACTGATCATGTTTTGGGATAACGACTCTAACCTCTTGGTCTCCCTTATTAGGGGGGTTACCGAGGGTTGGGGTTGTTACAGTGGGGGACTTCTCAGATTTAGTGGTAACTAAATCTAGGTGGTCTAAGTTGTAATATTAATTACATAGTGCCTGTTGGCTGGTATTTCCCTGTGGCTTTTCTATTATCATCTTGAGGAGAATTTTCTATGTTAAATCTGGTGTTTCTTCTTTGGGTTTACATGCTTGACGGTATTGCTTCTGCAACAAGTTTCTGTCATATTTGGGACTGTATCGGTACAACATCCCCAACAGTTACAATATATCAATTATAACAAGAAAATAAGCTCATGCATGATATTTCTTCAAATTTTTGTATGAGTAAGCTATAACCATAGGTAGCAAATGATTTTGAAGAAGTTTGGGGGGATCTGTAGTTGTTTGGATATAAATGGAGTCACTTGATGTTGTGCTAAAAAATATGTTATATACAACCATCCATAATAAGTGTAGTAAAGTGCAATCAATTGAGTCTAATATCTAGAGACATGGTATACATATATTCATTTGAATTTACTATTTGAAGTACCCGATCTACAATAGTCTATTACTATTTGATCTTTTTTGGATAGAGATTATTCATAATTTTGTTTTAGTGAAATATACTATTAGAAACTTCTCAAAAAAATCTCATATATGCCCTCATTAAAATAATTACCATTTCTCTCCTCCCATGCTGAAGGGAAACAATGCATGTATCTTCTATGTGTGCAAAGTTTGAGCATGCTAATTGTGCATATGAAAGACTAATTTTGAATCATTGTTTTGGTAGCATTGTATTTATTTATGGAAAACTCATGCAAGCATGATTTTTTATCATGTGTGGTGTCCTTATAAGTTTTATTAAATGGTTTGTATACCTATATTTGTTTAGATTCCGTTATTACTATGTGTGTAACTTCTATCTAGTACTTCAAATTTGGATCATATTACTATTCCTTTATTGCTAACATATGTATTTCATAACAATACTAATAGACTCAATATCTATTTATAACCAAAGATAGGCTAACCCGAAGTAGTCCAAAACCCACATTTATATAGTGGATTGGCTCGTTGGATTTAGTATCTAAAATTAAATGGGTTGTAACCTAACTCAAGTTTTGATATAGTTACTTGAGTTTAGAAAAACACCACATAACATGGCTATTTGTTCATCCCTACCGACTATTATAAAGTTTGGTTTGCCATTTCAAGAAATACAACTTTTGTATTCATGAAAAGATTAAAAATTAGGCATATGAAATTGGTAAAACATTTAGTTAGATATGTCAAACACACAAACATTTTGGTTTAGAAACAACCACCTAAAAGCCAAGACAACTTCTTATTCCTATTGTGCCAAATAATAATTCACAAGAAGACTCTCAACATCTTTAATTTCTTGGTCAAGACTATGTGTCCTAATCTTCCTGAAAGCAACCAAGCATCATAAACAATTAGAGGGGGTTTCAAGAATATGACATTAAGCTCAGTTGACTTAATTCAAAGGTAGCATTTGGTTAGCCCTATTGATTCATGCCATCATTATTTGGGTTTCTAGGACTAAATCTTGTACATGGTTAATATACTTGTAAAAGTGCTTGTAACATTGAATTTCACATATTGTGTCACTTTAGTTTTCGACAGCAGTACAACCAACTTGTAAAAGAGAAAGTACGACACATTAACACACATTTGGGAACAACATAATACCAATGTTTATTTGCACGCAGCTGGATCAACATAATACCAGTTCTGGTTTGCATTTTCGTGTGTCACAATAGTTTAGATGCTTTATAGGTATGTGTACATAAAATTCATGGTGTTGTGAAATGTTCCCCTGCAAAGTTAAAACAAGCATGTGCACTTATCAGAAATAAATAAATAAATAAGGTAGATGTAACATCCCTGACCTGGGTTATGAGTTAACCCTAGGTGTTTTGCCTAAATATGTAAATAAATCCTTGTGATTCACCCTAAGCATGTAATTAAGTTTCTCAGAAACATATATTTCAGTATTTGCTCCTTTTTTATTTAAAGTTGTAGCATTGTTTTGATATACAGGGACCTATGTGCCATTTACCCAGTTAAAAGGGTTAGCTTGCAAATTGCACATGTTGAGATGTTCCTCTGATGTTGAGACATCATGAGAATCTTTTTGGTAAAGTTTGAGGGATTTCCCAAGCTAGGGCACCAAGGTGCAGCTGTGGAAGCAATCCCGGTGCTTGAAACCTTAATTTTGGGTAAAATGCAATTTACCCAAATTAAGGGATGCAAATTGTGAAATATGTCATCTAATGTATCTTTTTAGACTCTTTCCATCATTAAGAGAAGAAATAATGAGGGAGTCACCTCAATTGAATTATCAAGTTATGAAATATGCCTTGTGATTGAATAATCAGGGTATATGTGCAACATCTCTTTATGTATGTACCTTACTATTAGATTGTTCTTCTTTGCCTTCTTTTTCTAGACCTTAAGATAAGGTTTGTCCTTAGAATAAAGAGGAAGGGACGAGCAAGTAATGAAGGAAGGACTAAATTGGAATTATGGGGAAACTTATGGGCCTTTAATGAAACCTCACCCATGTATATATGCACTTTACCTCTCAAGCAAAGGAACCTTTCCTTCGTGCATATCATTGTTTCCCTTTTTGCTTGGCCGACTAAGGACTTTCTTGGAGCTCAAGAGGAACGACCAAGGGTGCAAGGTAGGTTTGAACCTCTCTTCTTGCCTAATTCCATGGTTAGGACTCGAATTCAAGGTCAATTTGGTGGCTAATTCTCGAAACCCTATCTTTCTAGACATCTCTTTTCGTCTTTCCTTGGAGTTTTCACCTTGGCCAACCTGTGGGAACTCAAGGACGCCATTCGAGCTTGGATCTTGAAAGCTTGGAGCTCAAGGAGCAAGCTTTAGGCGGGTTTTATAACTCTAAACCCATGCTTTACTATGTACATCTTTTATATGCGGTTTGATGATAGCTCTTAGTGTTTCCCTACTTTTCCCTGTTATTTTGCAAGCACATCCATGGGATATTCGTACTGTTCTTGAGCTAGGAGATGAAGGCGTGATTTCCAAGAAAAACCCACCACTTTTCACTTCCTTAAACGGTCTCACCAGTTTTCTCTCTCGGTCTCAAGACCGCGAGGTGAGCAAACGGTCTCGATACCGCGACAGGGAAAACGGTCTCCAAGACCGTTTGGCCCCGTTGACCGAGCATGGACCGTATGAGCAATCTGTTCCTAATTATATAGGCTAATTACCCTCAACATTTGGGAGGCTAACTCCAAAGGAATCGGGAGATATGACCTTTTTAAGTAACAACTTTAAATGAATTTATTCCTGATTCTCAAACGGTCTGAAATTGCCTTTTTGGGCAAACGGTCTCAAGACCGTGTAAGGTTGTTGACCAGACGTTGACCGTATGATATTAATGTTCAAAATAATGTTAATTAACAACTCACCAAGTTTTATGGTCTAATTACAAACAGGCTAAGATTTGAAGGGTGAATACTAGGGCTAACCCTAGGTGAAATCAGTACTGATTTTATGGTGACCTCATTAGGGTTTTTAGGGTTGATTGACCTAAACGGTCTCAAGACCATTTAGGGGTCACCCAAACGGTCTCAAGACCGCGAGGGCAATCAACCATGACCGTTTGGAGGTCTGGGGTCAAGATTATTTGACCAATTGAAGGTACAATTACACCAAATTACATTGCAATTAAATATTGATATGATCATCAACTCAATGGGTCAGACCTTGATGAATCTGCACTAGAATACAAAATTGGATGGGCAAACGGTCTCAAGACCGTTTGTGTAACATCCCTGACCTGGGTTATGAGTTAACCCTAGGTGTTTTGCCTAAATATGTAATTAAATCTTTGTGATTAACTCTGAGCATGTAATTAAGCTTCTCAGAAACGTATATTTCAGTATTTGCCCCTTTTTATTTAAAGTTGTAGCATTGTTTTGATATACAGGGACCTATGAGAAATTTACCCAGTTGAAAGGGTTAGCTTGAAATTTGCACATGTTGAGATGTTCCTCTGATGTTGAGACATCATGAGAATCTCTTTGGCAAAGTTTGAGGGATTTCCCAAGCTAGAGCACCAAGGTGCATCTGTGGAAGCAATCCCAGGGCTTGAAACCCTAATTTGGGGTAAAATGCAATTTACCCAAATGATGGGATGCAATTTGTAAAGAATGTCATCTAATGTATCTTTTTAGACTTTTGCCATCATTTATAGAAGAAATGATGAGGAATTCACCTCAATTGAGTTATCAAGTTAAGAAATAGGCTTTGTGATTGAATAATCAGGGTATATGTGCAATATCCCTTTAAGTATGAACTTTATTATTAGATTGTTCTTCCTTGCCTTCTTTTCTATAACATTAAGATAAGGTTTGTCCTTAGAATAAAGAGGAAGGGACGAGCAAGTAATAAAGGAAGGACTTAGTTGGAATTAAGGGAAACTTATGAACTAATGTTGAAAATCCTACCCCATGTATATAAGCTCTCCTTCCCTTAGTTGCAAGGGAACTTAACCTTCGTTCCCTTACTGTTTCATTTCACCAAAGACGACCAAGGACTTCCTTGGAGCTAAGGAGGACGAACAAGGGGTGCAAGGTAGGTTTAAACCCCTCTTCTTGCCTAATTCCATGGTTAGAATTCGAATTCAAGGTCATCTTCATGGCTAATTCTCGAAACCCTATCTTTCTAGCCGTCTCTTTTCATCCTTCCTTGGAGTTTTCACCTTGGCCAACCTGTGGGAACTCAAGGACGCCATTAGAGCTTGGAGCGTTGAAAGCTTGGAGCTCAAGAAGCAAGCTTTAGGCGGGTTTTATAACTCTAAACCTATGCTTTACTATGTGCATCTTTATATGCGATTTGATGATAGCTCTTAGTATTTCCCTACTTTTCCCTGCTATTTTGCAAGCAAACCCGTGGGATATCTGTACTGTTCTTGAGCTAGAAGATGAAGGCGTGATTTCCAAGAAAAACCCACCGCTTTTCTTTTCCTTAAACGGTCCTAACAGTTTCCTCTCTCGGACTCAAGACCGCGAGGTGAGCAAACGGTCTCGAGACCGTGAGAGGGCTCGCGGTCTCAAGACCGTTTGGCCCCGTTGACCGAGCGTGGACCGTATAAGAAATCTGTTCCTAATTATATAGGCTAATTACCCTCAAACTTTGAGAGACTAACTCCAAAGGAATCGGGAGATATGACCTTTTTAAGTCACAACTTTAAATGAATTAATTGCTGATTCTCAAACGGTCTGAAATTGCCTTTTTGGGCAAACGGTCTCAAGACCGTGTAAGGTCGTTGACTAAGCGTTGACCGTATGAGATTACTGTTCAAAATTATGTTAATTAACAACTCACCAAGTTTTATGGTCTAATTCCAAACGGGCTAAGAGTTGAAGGGTGAATACTAGGGCTAACCCTAGATAAAATCAGTACTGAAATTATGGTGACCTAATTAGGGTTTTTAGGGTTGATTGACCTAAACGGTCTCAAGACCGTTTGGGGGTCACCAAATGATCTCAAGACCGTGAGGGCAATCAACCAAGACCGTTTGAAGGTCTAGGGTTGAGTAATTTGACCAATTGAACACCCAATTGCAAATAAGTTAGTAATTTAATCAAAAAATTCTGTTTGTGGTTCAATCATGGTTCAACCCCTATCAAATCACCTTAGACTTTGATAAAATCTTGGGCAAACGGTCTCAAGACCATGTGGGGTCCACCCACATGATCTCAAGACCGTTTGGGCCACGTTTGGGCCCAATTGGAGCTCAATTGAAGGGTTCAACTTTGTGTTGATGCACACTGTTGAGTGTTGATGGGTGAACATTGATAGACCCTAATTGAATCGATTTCAACTATAATTGGTTAACCATTATGGGTCAATTGAATGACCAAGTGATCAAGCATAACCTTAATTGACTAAACCCATAAGTGGTCAACATAGCTTTGACCATTTGAGGGCTTCAACATGGGTTGACATTATCGGTTGCATCTTTGAGCCCTGTTGAAGGACCAAGCGGCTGAGACCATGAGGGGGCTCACAGTCTCAAGACCATGAGGGGGCTCACGGTCTCAAGACCATGAGGGGGCTCACGGTCTCAAGACCATGAGGGGGCTCACGGTCTCAAGACCATGAGGGGGCTCACGGTCTCAAGACCATGAGGGGGCTCACGGACTCAAGACCATGAGGGGGCTCACGGACTCAAGACCATGAGGGGGCTCACGGTTTCAAGACCATGAGGGGGCTCACGGTCTCAAGACCATGAGGGGGCTCACCGTCTCAAGACCATGAGGGGGCTCACGGTCTCAAGACCATGAAGCGGCTCACGGTCTTGAAGCCTAAGGGGGCTCACGGTCTTGGAGCTAGAAAGGGGCTCACGGACTTGGAGGGTCAAAGTGGGCAAACGGTCAACACTTTCAACCGATCTCAATTCAATTAATGATTAATGATTGGAATTAATCAATGTGACTCATGGTTGACCACATTCAATCATTTGATGGTTCAATGTTGCCCAAATCAAACACTAATGATAATCTAAGATAGTAAGGGGTTATTTGACTAAGGTTTTTGACCAGGATGATGATCAATGGGGTGAATTACCAAAATACCCCTAAAGGGTCAATAAAGTTATACCTTGCTCAATTCAAACCCTAATTACATGAGAATGATGTTTTTAGTCATCATGACTCTATCCAACTTGATCTAGTGTAATGTTACCATCAACCATTAGTATGATGAAAGAGAGAGTACTCTAGAGAGAGAAAGTAACCTAGAGAGAGAAAGTAACTCTAATCACATAATGATGATGTTTTTGTCTATGTTAGCCTATGATGACTCAACCCAACATGTTTTAGAGTGATGTTGACATCACCTACCCTTATGATGAGAGAGAAAGTACTTCTAGAGAGAGAAAGTACTTCTAGAGAGAGAAAGTACCCTTTTTAAGTAGAAACTCAACTAAAGCACCTCCAATACACAGAAATGAGCATAATTAGGGTATGACCCACCTGTGTGAAATCATAGAAACCCTAATTATGATAAATGATGAACCTTTAACTAATCCAAGAGCATCAATGAAGATGTTACTCATACATGATGATGTTATGAGTTTAATTCACCTTGATGTGAATAGTAATCCCTAATTCAAGGGTAATGGCATGCTTTTGAGCAATAAACTCTATTTGAATAGAAGTAAAGATTTAACTCTTATGACAAAAGTAGGAAGTACATTCCTTATTATACTACCTTTATCAGATGTATTAACCATGCATGTTCTGATATGAAGGTAATCATATCCAGGTATGGATGTTGATGTTATATTCATTAAAGGCATGTTGTTAGCCTTATGAATAAGTAATGTAATCTGATGCCTTGCCAGTGGCATCCTATGCTGATACTGGGCTATGAGAGCCATGAATACCATCAAGGTCATGCCTTAGAGATGACTTGTGATGAGGATAATGAGAAATGATGATTGATATGAGTTAGGCTTGTTACATTTAGTATTCTTCTTTTATAGCTGCTATGCTATTGTTATTGTTTGAAGGACAATGTATGCTGTTAAAGAATACTGAATGTACCTAACTAATCAAGTATAATGTAGAGCCCTGATCATAGATCCATCATTGTCAGAAATTAAGTGATGGTGAAACAGGTTTTCCTAGGGAACTCCTGGAGCACATACTTTTGAGTATGTGGGGTACATGGATGTGTAGAACCTTACATCCTAGTGTAGGAAAGTGATGTAGATGTGTAATCCATCCATCCTTCACTATAGTTCCATACCGTATCAGTGGTAGGTAAACATGAAACCTCCTGATGACGAAGACAGCACAGATATCCGTATCAGTGGTAGGTAAATATGAAACCTCCTGATGATGAAGAGAGTACAGAACGCCACTGTGACTCTAGAATAGCGAAGGACCAGTTTACCATGGTGAGCTATAATAGTAGAGACACGAGATGTCCTACAAGTGATCCTCTTACTGACTGAGGAAGGTGAAGGTCATGAGAATCCGGCTCTCTTAATGACCTATGTATGATACTGATGCGGCTTCTCAGCGATCAGTTGGAGTTTGAGTGGTAAGCCTCATCTCCATAGGGCATAATGTTGTTTGTAAAACATAATCAACCATGTAGTATAACTTGTTAGAGATGACTCCAAGTTAGTTGATTGATGTTACATTGCAATAATGTTGATATTCTCCATATCTCCTAATTTGTAGAGATCTTGTTATATCTGCAACTGTTATAGATTGCTTTGAAGGCTTTACTGTTTAAAATAATCTTTGATGTTATAATAAAGCTTCTGGCGAAGAGTTATAACTCTCGCTGGGACAATTATGTATAATTGTCTCACCCCGTAGACTTCAACTTTTTAGGTGGACGTCGGAGACGAAGAAGCCAGCCTACAGGTGATCAGTCTCAGCAGCAGCAGCACCAGGGGCAGCAGTAATCTCAGGTGGAGATTTGTCCTGCCATGTGGTGTAGTTAGAGTCAGTCCTATGTGTCCTCTGTACTCTCAGGTCTTGGAGTCTTGTGTTATGTGATCTTGAGATGTTGTATCTTGATGTATATAATTACTCAAGAAGTAATTATCCTGAGATGTGAACAGTTACCTCTCTTTATAAAAGGAGTTTTTATGGATACAAGTTCTTATCTCGAAAAGTTTTAATTTCCCGTGATTTTTGTCTTCCGCTGATTACCGATTTGCTTCCGCTAAGTTTTAATCGTGTTTATGTCATGGTTTGGAGATCAGAGCCCACAAGTAGTGGTATCAGAGCTCCAGGTTCAGTTGAGTCTACAGAGGCATAGGACTTAGGATGTCGAGTCTACCTTTAGTACTCCTTCCTTATCTAATAGAATCTTCTGCTCCTCAGGAGAAGAAGATACATAAGAATGTCAGAACATCGTGATGAGCACGTGGCAGAGAGTAGTGATAGTGCACCTCGAGGCGGTGCAAGAGTTCCGAGAATAGAACAACCTGCACCTGAGTCGCCAAGAGAGCCACCCCAGTTCGACCCAGCTGACATGAGTGATCCAGCTGTACAGACGATGTTTGGGAAGTTTATGACTGCCATGACACATATAACCGATAGGATGCCCATTCCTGCACCTAGGGCACCTGTCCATCCTGAAGTACAAGGTATTGGTAAGACATTCGAACGACTTCGTCGTGTCGGAGCTACCGAGTACTTCGGAACTGCCGACCCTGCAGATGCTGACTTATGGTTGACAGAGTTGGAGAAGGCTTTCAGGATTCTTATGATTCCGGAAGCTGAGAAGGTTAGACATGCTGTTTATCTTCTCAAAGGCAGTGATGGTCACTGGTGGAACATGGAAGAGCAGAAGAGACCTGGAGTAGAGTTCTCATGGGAAGAGTTTCGTCGGGAATTCATCAATAGATATTTTCCAAAGACCTTCCTAGATGAGAAGATCTCTCAGTTTGAGAAACTAAGGCAGGGTATGATGAACATTAGTGAGTATGAAGCTAAGTTCATGGAGTTATTGTGGTTCTGTCCGCACATGGCTTCTACGGATGAGGAAAGAATCAGAAGATTCGAGAAGGGTTTGAATTCTGATATGTCAACCCCTGTGTCTGCCTTAGAAAACAGAGAGAGATTCTCTACCTTCGTTGAGTCAGTCCGAAGGATAGAGAGATCTGTAGTTGAGAAAAGACAAACCCATAAAAGATATCCACAGTTCCAGGGTTCTTCATCTAGGGATCCTAAGAGACCTAGATTCTCTGCACCTAACCCTCCACCACCCAGATCGAGTTTTCAAACTCAATGGACACCAAGTAGAGGTAGAGGACGGAGTCAACCGCTTCAAGGGACGCACAGTTCTGCATCAGTGTCAGTTACTGGACCACCCAGACCACAACAACAGGAGAAGAGTTGCTACAACTGTGGTAAGGTGGGACACTTGATGAAGGATTGCCGTTCTAGGCCTGTCGGTGTGACACAACAACCTCCGAGACAGAATCAACAGGGATCTCAGAATAGACAACATCAAGGAGCAGCTCGAGGACGTGGACAAGCGTCTCAAGCTGGATCATCAGCACCACCTCAACACCAGGCGACTGCGAGGTTCTATGCTATGAACCCACCTGAGGCAGTGGTCAATCCACGGGTAGTGGCAGGTCAGATGAAACTTTTATATTCTGATATGTCTATATCCTGTGATGTATCTGTTCTGATTGATCTGGGTGCTACGCACTCTTTCATCACTTGTGAAGTAATTCGTAACTGCAATGTGACTGTCAGTCATAGGGCAGATAGTTTGTTGTTGGAGACTCCATTGAGTGGGTCTGCCATTTTGCAGGAGGTGTGTTCTCCCTGCATCCTTTTCTTTTCTGACCATCGCATTTAAGTGGATCTTATACCACTTGATATGCAGGGATTTGATATAATCCTTGGGATGGATACCTTAGAAAGGTATAGAGTTGTCTTGGATTGTGAGTCCAAGTTGGCTGTGTTTGCTGATGAAAGCAACACATGGATCTTTCAAGGAGAAAGAAAGATTCTGCCCACCTGTCTTGTATCAGCTATGGTTGTTGATAAGCTGTTGAGGCAAGGATGTTATGCATTCTTAGCCCATGTAGTAGATGTTACCAAGGAAAGGACCAACCCTGCTGAAGTTCCCATAGTCAGGGAATTCGAAGATGTGTTTCCTGAAGAACTTCCTGGTATACCACCACCTCGGGAGATTGACTTTGAAATCAATCTGATTCCAGATACGAAACCCATAGCTCAAACTCCGTATAGAATGGCTCCTGCCGAGATGGCAGAACTCAAGAAACAGCTTCAAGAGTTACTTGAGAGAGGTTTTATCCGACCGAGTACTTCACCTTGGGGTGCTCCGGTCTTGTTTGTTAAAAAGAAAGATGGGTCAATGCGGTTATGCATCGACTACAGACAACTTAATAAAGTGACAATAAAGAATAAGTATCCTCTGCCGAGGATTGATGATCTCTTTGACCAGTTGCGTGGTGCAACAGTCTTTTCAAAGATAGACTTGAGGTCTGGATATCACCAACTTCATATTAAGGATAGTGACATATCCAAGTCTGCCTTTAGGACAAGATATGGTCACTATGAGTTCACGGTTATGTCGTTTGGACTAACCAATGCACCAGCTGCATTTATGGAACTCATGAATAGAGTTTTTCGACCTTTCCTTGATCAGTGTGTTGTCGTCTTCATAGATGACATACTGATTTATAGTAAAGATGCTCAGCAGCATGAGCAGCATCTTCGCCAAGCTTTGACCTTGCTAAGAGAACATAAGTTGTATGCTAAGTTTAGCAAGTGTGAGTTCTGGCTGCCGAAGGTATCTTTTCTTGGACATGTAATATCCGCCTCGGGAATTCGTGTTGACCCTACAAAGGTAGAATCTATTCTACAATGGGAACAACCGAAAACACCGACGGAGATTCGAAGTTTCTTGGGGTTAGCTGGCTATTATCGAAGGTTCATAAAGAACTTTAGTTCCATAGCTTTACCCTTGACCAAGTTAACCCGGAAAGATGTTCCTTTTTCTTGGAGTGATAAGTGTCAACAATCTTTCCAGTTGCTGAAGGAGAGGTTGACAAGTGCACCTGTATTAGTGCTACCTGAACAAGGAAAAGGATATGTAGTTTTCTGTGATGCTTCTAAAAATGGACTAGGATGTGTGTTGATGCAGGATAGACAAGTGATTTCTTTTGCTTCCCGACAGCTTAAGAAACACGAGGAGAATTATCCAACACATGATCTGGAGTTAGCAGCTGTGGTTCATGCTTTGAAGATCTGGAGACATTATCTCTACGGAGAGACATTCCAGATTTTCACAGACCACAAAAACCTTAAGTATATCTTCTCTCAGCATGAGCTCAACATGAGGCAACGTCGCTGGATGGAGTTAATCAAGGACTACGACTGTACAATTGATTACCATCCAGGTAAGGCCAATGTTGTTGCAGATGCCTTGAGTAGGAAATCAGCAACATCAACCATGAATAGAGCACAACTAAACTCTTTAGTATGCTCTAGAAGAGATATGCTTATCTCCTTAAGGCAAGACAATGTACAGTTGAAGGTGTCATTGCTAGCCGGTTTGTTAGCTGAGATGCATATTAAACCTACCCTAAGAGAGCAGATTAAAGAAGCACAGCTAGATGATGATGCAGTTCAATATATAAGATCTGAGTATAGAAATGAGAAGCAAGATGGGTTCCATGACTCAAAAGATCAAGTAGCTTGTTATAATGGAAGAATGATAGTGCCGGATGTGGACAACTTAAGGAAGTTAGTCCTGGAAGAAGCCCATTCTTCCATGTATGCTATGCATCCAGGGAGCACCAAGATGTATCGGAATTTGAAGGATCTGTATTGGTGGCCTGGGATGAAGAAGGACGTTGCAGAGTTTGTTCTGAGGTGTCCTGTGTGTCAGCAAGTTAAAGCTGAACACCAGAAGCCTGCAGGGACAATGCAACCTTTACCCATATCACAGTGGAAGTGGGACCATGTGACCATGGACTTTGTTGTTGGCCTACCCAGGACAAGCAAAGGACATGATTCCATTTGGGTAATTGTTGATAGGTTGACTAAGACAGCACATTTCTTACCTGTCAAAACAACCTATTCTGCTGAAAGGTTATCAGAGTTGTATGTTCAAGAGATAGTGCGTTTGCACGGAGTTCCTGTCACAATAGTTTCAGACAGAGGACCTCAGTTTACAAGTCGTTTTTGGGAACAGTTGCACAGTGCCTTAGGCACTAAGCTGAGGTTTAGTACGGCCTTTCATCCACAGACTGATGGACAGTCAGAAAGGACCACACAAACCTTAGAAGATCTGTTGAGAGCATGTGTTCTCCAGTTCACCAGAAGTTGGGATCTACACCTAAGCTTAATAGAGTTTGCCTATAACAATAGCTATCAGCATAGTATTGATATGGCACCTTATGAAGCCTTATATGGTAGACGTTGTAGATCACCCTTGTGTTGGTTTGAGACTGGTGAGCACCAGTTGTTAGGACCTGACTTGGTGCAGCAAACCACGGAAAAGATTAAAGTTATACAACATAAGATTAAGACTGCTCAGGATAGGCAGAAATCTTATGCTGACAAACGTCGTAGACCCTTAGAGTTCCAGGTTGGAGACAGAGTGTATCTTAAGGTCTCACCTTGGAAAGGGGTCCTTCGTTTTGGAAGGAAGGGGAAGTTAGCTCCTAGATATATGGGGCCTTATCCAATCATTGAACGGATTGGAAAGGTAGCATATAAACTAGAGCTTCCCCCAGAATTACAGAGGTTACATCCTGTGTTTCACATTTCTATGTTGAAGAAATGTCACCCAGACACCGAGTCAGTTCTACAACCTATGGAAGTAGAATTGAATGATGACATATCCTATGAGGAGGGACCAGTGTCAATCCTTGATAAACGAATTAAAAAGTTAAAGAAGAAAGATATAAGTCTTGTGAAAGTCCTCTGGAACCATCGTGGTATTGAAGAAGCCACTTGGGAGTTAGAGGATGAGATGAGAAGGAAGTATCCTGCCCTTTTCTCGTAATATGTTTTATCGATTTCGGGGACGAAATCCTTGTAAGGGGTGGATAATTTGTAACATCCCTGACCTGGGTTATGAGTTAACCCTAGGTGTTTTGCCTAAATATGTAATTAAATCTTTGTGATTAACTCTGAGCATGTAATTAAGCTTCTCAGAAACGTATATTTCAGTATTTGCCCCTTTTTATTTAAAGTTGTAGCATTGTTTTGATATACAGGGACCTATGAGCAATTTACCCAGTTGAAAGGGTTAGCTTGCAATTTGCACATGTTGAGATGTTCCTCTGATGTTGAGACATCATGAGAATCTCTTTGGCAAAGTTTGAGGGATTTCCCAAGCTAGAGCACCAAGGTGCAGCTGTGGAAGCAATCCCAGGGCTTGAAACCCTAATTTGGGGTAAAATGCAATTTACCCAAATGATGGGATGCAATTTGTAAAGAATGTCATCTAATGTATCTTTTTAGACTTTTGCCATCATTTATAGAAGAAATGATGAGGAATTCACCTCAATTGAGTTATCAAGTTAAGAAATAGGCTTTGTGATTGAATAATCAGGGTATATGTGCAATATCCCTTTAAGTATGAACTTTATTATTAGATTGTTCTTCCTTGCCTTCTTTTCTATAACATTAAGATAAGGTTTGTCCTTAGAATAAAGAGGAAGGGACGAGCAAGTAATAAAGGAAGGACTTAGTTGGAATTAAGGGAAACTTATGAACTAATGTTGAAAATCCTACCCCATGTATATAAGCTCTCCTTCCCTTAGTTGCAAGGGAACTTAACCTTCGTTCCCTTACTGTTTCATTTCACCAAAGACGACCAAGGACTTCCTTGGAGCTAAGGAGGACGAACAAGGGGTGCAAGGTAGGTTTAAACCCCTCTTCTTGCCTAATTCCATGGTTAGAATTCGAATTCAAGGTCATCTTCATGGCTAATTCTCGAAACCCTATCTTTCTAGCCGTCTCTTTTCATCCTTCCTTGGAGTTTTCACCTTGGCCAACCTGTGCGAACTCAAGGACGCCATTAGAGCTTGGAGCTTGAAAGCTTGGAGCTCAAGAAGAAAGCTTTAGGCGGGTTTTATAACTCTAAACCTATGCTTTACTATGTGCATCTTTATATGCGATTTGATGATAGCTCTTAGTATTTCCCTACTTTTCCCTGCTATTTTGCAAGCAAACCCGTGGGATATCTGTACTGTTCTTGAGCTAGAAGATGAAGGCGTGATTTCCAAGAAAAACCCACCGCTTTTCTTTTCCTTAAACGGTCCTAACAGTTTGCTCTCTCGGACTCAAGACCGCGAGGTGAGCAAACGGTCTCGAGACCGTGAGATGGCTCGCGGTCTCAAGACCGTTTGGCCCCGTTGACCGAGCGTGAACCGTATAAGAAATCTGTTCCTAATTATATAGGCTAATTACCCTCAAAATTTGAGAGACTAACTCCAAAGGAATCGGGAGATATGACCTTTTTAAGTCACAACTTTAAATGAATTAATTGCTGATTCTCAAACGGTCTGAAATTGCCTTTTTGGGCAAACGGTCTCAAGACCGTGTAAGGTCGTTGACTAAGCGTTGACCGTATGAGATTACTGTTCAAAATTATGTTAGTTAACAACTCACCAAGTTTGATGGTCTAATTCCAAACGGGCTAAGAGTTGAAGGGTGAATACTAGGGCTAACCCTAGATAAAATCAGTACTGAAATTATGGTGACCTAATTAGGGTTTTTAGGGTTGATTGACCTAAACGGTCTCAAGACCGTTTGGGGGTCACCAAATGATCTCAAGACCGTGAGGGCAATCAACCAAGACCGTTTGAAGGTCTAGGGTTGAGTAATTTGACCAATTGAACACCCAATTGCAAATAAGTTAGTAATTTAATCAAAAAATTCTGTTTGTGGTTCAATCATGGTTCAACCCCTATCAAATCACCTTAGACTTTGATAAAATCTTGGGCAAACGGTCTCAAGACCATGTGGGGTCCACCCACATGATCTCAAGACCGTTTGGGCCAAGTTTGGGCCCAATTGGAGCTCAATTGAAGGGTTCAACTTTGTGTTGATGCACATTGTTGAGTGTTGATGGGTGAACATTGATAGACCCTAATTGAATCGATTTCAACTATAATTGGTTAACCATTATGGGTCAATTGAATGACCAAGTGATCAAGCATAACCTTAATTGACTAAACCCATAAGTGGTCAACATAGCTTTGACCATTTGAGGGCTTCAACATGGGTTGACATTATCGGTTGCATCTTTGAGCCCTGTTGAAGGACCAAGCGGCTGAGACCATGAGGGGGCTCACGGTCTCAAGACCATGAGGGGGCTCACGGTCTCAAGACCATGAGGGGGCTCACGGTCTCAAGACCATGAGGGGGCTCACGGACTCAAGACCATGAGGGGGCTCACGGACTCAAGACCATGAGGGGGCTCACGGTCTCAAGACCATGAGGGGGCTCACGGTCTAAAGACCATGAGGGGGCTCACGGTCTCAAGACCATGAAGAGGCTCACGGTCATGAAGCCTAAGGGGGCTCACGGTCTTGGAGCTAGAAAGGGGCTCACGGACTTGGAGGGTCAAAGTGGGCAAACGGTCAACACTTTCAACCGATCTCAATTCAATTAATGATTAATGATTGGAATTAATCAATGTGACTCATGGTTGACCACATTCAATCATTTGATGGTTCAATGTTGCCCAAATCAAACACTAATGATAATCTAAGATAGTAAGGGGTTATTTGACTAAGGTTTTTGACCAGGATGATGATCAATGGGGTGAATTACCAAAATACCCCTGAAGGGTCAATAAAGTTATACCTTGCTCAATTCAAACCCTAATTACATGAGAATGATGTTTTTAGTCATCATGACTCTATCCAACTTGATCTAGTGTAATGTTACCATCAACCATTAGTATGATGAAAGAGAGAGTACTCTAGAGAGAGAAAGTAACCTAGAGAGAGAAAGTAACTCTAATCACATAATGATGATGTTTTTGTCTATGTTAGCCTATGATGACTCAACCCAACATGTTTTAGAGTGATGTTGACATCACCTACCCTTATGATGAGAGAGAAAGTACTTCTAGAGAGAGAAAGTACTTCTAGAGAGAGAAAGTACCCTTTTTAAGTAGAAACTCAACTAAAGCACCTCCAATACACAGAAATGAGCATAATTAGGGTATGACCCACCTGTGTGAAATCATAGAAACCCTAATTATGATAAATGATGAACCTTTAACTAATCCAAGAGCATCAATGAAGATGTTACTCATACATGATGATGTTATGAGTTTAATTCACCTTGATGTGAATAGTAATCCCTAATTCAAGGGTAATGGCATGCTTTTGAGCAATAAACTCTATTTGAATAGAAGTAAAGATTTAACTCTTATGACAAAAGTAGGAAGTACATTCCTTATTATATTACCTTTATCAGATGTATTAACCATGCATGTTCTGATATGAAGGTAATCATATCCAGGTATGGATGTTGATGTTATATTCATTAAAGGCATGTTGTTAGCCTTATGAATAAGTAATGTAATCTGATGCCTTGCCAGTGGCATCCTATGCTGATACTGGGCTATGAGAGCCATGAATACCATCAAGGTCATGCCTTAGAGATGACTTGTGATGAGGATAATGAGAAATGATGATTGATATGAGTTAGGCTTGTTACATTTAGTATTCTTCTTTTATAGCTGCTATGCTATTGTTATTGTTTGAAGGACAATGTATGCTGTTAAAGAATACTGAATGTACCTAACTAATCAAGTATAATGTAGAGCCCTGATCATAGATCCATCATTGTCAGAAATTAAGTGATGGTGAAACAGGTTTTCCTAGGGAACTCCTGGAGCACATACTTTTGAGTATGTGGGGTACATGGATGTGTAGAACCTTACATCCTAGTGTAGGAAAGTGATGTAGATGTGTAATCCATCCATCCTTCACTATAGTTCCATACCGTATCAGTGGTAGGTAAACATGAAACCTCCTGATGACGAAGACAGCACAGATATCCGTATCAGTGGTAGGTAAATATGAAACCTCCTGATGACGAAGAGAGTACAGAACGCCACTGTGACTCTAGAATAGCGAAGGACCAGTTTACCATGGTGAGCTATAATAGTAGAGACACGAGATGTCCTACAAGTGATCCTCTTACTGACTGAGGAAGGTGAAGGTCATGAGAATCCGGCTCTCTTAATGACCTATGTATGATACTGATGCGGCTTCTCAGCGATCAGTTGGAGTTTGAGTGGTAAGCCTCATCTCCATAGGGCATAATGTTGTTTGTAAAACATAATCAACCATGTAGTATAACTTGTTAGAGATGACTCCAAGTTAGTTGATTGATGTTACATTGCAATAATGTTGATATTCTCCATATCTCCTAATTTGTAGAGATCTTGTTATATCTGCAACTGTTATAGATTGCTTTGAAGGCTTTACTGTTTAAAATAATCTTTGATGTTATAATAAAGCTTCTGGCGAAGAGTTATAACTCTCGCTGGGACAATTATGTATAATTGTCTCACCCCGTAGACTTCAACTTTTTAGGTGGACGTCGGAGACGAAGAAACCAGCCTACAGGTGATCAGTCTCAGCAGCAGCAGCACCAGGGGCAGCAGTAATCTCAGGTGGAGATTTGTCCTGCCATGTGGTGTAGTTAGAGTCAGTCCTATGTGTCCTCTGTACTCTCAGGTCTTGGAGTCTTGTGTTATGTGATCTTGAGATGTTGTATCTTGATGTATATAATTACTCAAGAAGTAATTATCCTGAGATGTGAACAGTTACCTCTCTTTATAAAAGGAGTTTTTATGGATACAAGTTCTTATCTCGAAAAGTTTTAATTTCCCGTGATTTTTGTCTTCCGCTGATTACCGATTTGCTTCCGCTAAGTTTTAATCATGTTTATGTCATGGTTTGGAGATCAGAGCCCACAGTTTGGAACTCATCCAAACGGTCTCAAGACCGAGAGGACAATCACCCAAGACCGTTTGAAGGTCTAGGGTTAAGTAATTTGACAAATTGAGGACCTAATTGCAAATAAGTTGTCAATATAATCAAATTCTGTTTTGTGGTTCAATCATGGTTCAACCCCTATCAAATCACCTTAGACCTTGATGAAATCTTGGGAAAACGGTCTCAAGACCATGTGGGGTCCACCCACATGATCCCAAGACCGTTTGGGCCAAGTTTGGGCCAATTTGGAGCTCAATTGAAGGGTTCAACCTTGTGTTAGTGCACATTGTTGAGTGTTGATGGGTGAACATTGATAGACCCTAATTGAATCGACTTCAACCATAATTGGTCAACCATTGAGGGTCAATTGAATGAACAAGTGGTCAAGCATAATCTAAATAGACCCAATTCATAAGTGGTCATCATAGCTTTGACCTTTTGAGGGCTTCAATTTTGGTTGACATTAGGTGGTAACCTTTGATTTTGTTGTTGAAGGACCAAGCGGCTAAGACCATGAGAGCCTCGCGGTCTCAAGACCGAGAGAGGGCTCGCGGTCTCAAGACCGTGAGGGGGCTCACGGTCTCAAGACCGAGAGGAGGCTCACGGTCTCAAGACCGCGAGGGGCCTCGCGGTCCTGAGGTCAAGGTGAGCAAACGGTCTACATAGCCTTCGCGATCTTGACATCAACTTGAGGTTCGCGGTCTTGGAATGGTTTGAAAAGGGCTCACGGTCTTGGAGTTAGATGAGGGGGCTCGCGGTCTTGAAAGTCAAAATTGATTAAACGGTCAACACTTTCAAATGATCTCAAACCAATTGGAGATTGATGGTTGAGATTGATCAATGTGATTCAAAGTTGACTTCATTCAATAAATTAATGATATAAATGGTTCAATGTTGCCCTAATCAAACCCTAATGTTAATCCAGGGTATTAAGGGGTTAATTGACTAAGGTTTTGACCATGATGATGATCAATGGGGTGAATTACCACAATACCCCTGAAGGGTAAATTAAGTAATACCTTGATCAAATCGAACCCTAATCACATGATGATGACGTTTTAACCATGTTAGCATATGATGACTCAATCCAACCTAATCTAGAGTGATGATGACATCACCTAACCTTATGATGAGAGAGAAAGTACTTCTAGAGAGAGAAAGTACTTCTAGAGAGAGAAAGTACCCTTTTCAGGTGAAAACTCAATTAAAGCATCTCCAATGCACAGGAATGAGCATAATTAGGGTATGATCCACCTGTGTGAGATCATAGAAACCCTAATTATGATAAATGATGAACCTTTAACTAATCTAAGAGCATCAATGAATATGTTACTCATACATGATGATGTTATGAGTTCAATTCACCTTAATGTGAATAGTAAACCCTAATTCAAGGGTGATAACATGTTAAGTGAATAGTAAACCCTAATTCAAGGGTAATGGCATGCTTGTGAGTATTAAACTCTATTTGATGTGAATTAGAGATTTAACTCTTATAACAAGAGTAGGAAGTATATTCCTTATTTTTGTATTACCTTTATCAGTTGAATTAACCATGCAGGTTCTGATATGAAGGTGATCTTATCTAGGTATGGATGTTGATGATATATTCATTGAAGGCATGTTGTTAGCCTTATGAATAAGTAAGGTAATATGATGCCTTGTCAGTGGCATCCTATGCTGATAATGGGCCGTGAGAGCCATGAATACCATCAAGGTCATGCCTTAGAGATGACTTGTGATGAGGATAATGAGAAATGATGATTGATATGAGTTAGGCCTGTTACATTTAGTATTCTTCTTTTTTAGCTGCTATGCTACTGTTATTGTTTGGAGAACAATGTATGCTGTTAAAGAATACTGAATGTACCTAACTAATCAATTATAATGTAGAGCCATGATCATAGATCCATCATTGTCAGAAATTAAGTGATGGTGAAATAGGTTTTCCTCAGGGAACTCCTGGAGCACATACTTTTGAGTATGTGGGGTACATGGATGTGTAGAACCTTACATCCTAGTGTAGGAAAGTGATGTAGATGTGTAATCCATCCATCCTTCACTATATTTCCATATCGTATCAGTGGTAGGTAAACACGAAACCTCCTGATGACGAAGAAAACACAGATATCCGTATCAGTGGTAGGTAAATATGAAACCTCCTGATGACGAAGAGAGTACAGAACGCCACTTTGACTCTAGAATAGCGAAGGACCAGTTTACCCTGGTGAGCTATAGTAGTAGAGACACGAGATGTCCTACAAGTGATCCTCTTACTGACTGAGGAAGGTGAAGGTCATGAGAATCCGGCTCTCTTAATGACCTATGTATGATACTGATGTGACTTCTCAGCGATCAGTTGGGGTATGAGTGGTAAGCCTCATCTCCACAAGGCATAATGTTGTTTGTAAAACATAATCAACCATGTAGTATAACTTGTTAGAGATGACTCCAAGTTAGTTGATTGATGTTACATTGCAATAATGTTTATATTCTCCATATCTCCTAAATTGTAGAGATCTTGTTATACCTGCAACTGTTATAGAATACTTTGAAGGCTTTACTGCTTAAAATATTCTTTGATGTTATAATAAAGCTTCTGGCGAAGAGTTATAACTCTCGCTGGGACAATTATGTATAATTGTCTCACCCTGTAGGCTTCAACTTTTTAGGTGGACGTCGGAGACGAAGGAACCAGCCTACAGGTGATCAGTCTCAGCAGCAGCAACACCAGGAGCAGTAGTAGAATCTCAGGTGGAGATTATCCTGCCATATGGTGTAGTTAGAGTTAGTCCTATGTGTCCTCTGTACTCTCAGGTCTTGGAGTCTTGTGTTATGTGATCTTGAGATTTTGTATCTTGATGTATATAATTACTCAAGAAGTAATTATCCTGAGATGTAAACAAGTTTATCTCACTTTATGAAAGAAGTTTTTGTTTTTGATCCAAGCTCTTGTCTCAAAAAGTTTTAATTTCCCGTGATTTTTGTCTTCCGCTGATTACCGATTCGCTTCCGCTAAGTTTTAATCGTGTTTATGTCATGGTTTGGAGATCAGAGCCCACAACTAGTAGTATCAGAGCTCTAGGTCAGTTGAGTCTACAGAGGCATAGGACTTAGGATGTCGAGTCTATCTTTAGTACTCCTTCCTTATCTAAATAGAACCTTCTGCTCCTCAGGAGAAGAAGATACCTAAGGATGTCAGAACATCGTGATGAGTACGTGGCAGAGAGTAGTACTAGTGCACCTCGAGGCGGTGCAAGGGTTCCGAGGATAGAACAACCTGCACCTGAGTCGCCAAGAGAGACACCCCAGTTCGACCCAGCTGACATGCGTAACCCAGCTGTACAGACGATGTTCGGGCAGTTCATGACTGCCATGACACATATAACCGATAGGATGCCCATTCCTGCACCTAGGGCACCTGTCCAGCCTGAAGCACAGGGTATCGGTAAGACATTCGAATGACTTCGTCGTGTCTGAGCTACCGAGTACTTCGGGACTTCCGACCCTGCAGATGCTGACTTATGGCTGACAGAGTTGGAGAAGGCTTTCAGGAATTTTTATCATCCCGGAAGCTGAGAAGGTTAGACATGCTGTCTATCTTCTCAAAGGCAGTGCTGGTCACTGGTGGAACATGGAAGAGCAGAAGAGACCTGGAGTGGAGTTCTCATGGGAAGATTTTCGTCGGGAATTTATCAAAAGATATTTTCCAAAGACCTTCCTAGATGAGAAGATCTCTCAGTTCGAGAAACTAAGGCAGGGTATGATGAACATTAGCGAATATGAAGCTAAGTTCATGGAGTTGCTACGGTTCTGTCCGCACATGGATGCTACGGATGAGGAAAGAATCAGAAGATTCGAGAAGGGTTTGAATTCTGATATGTCAACCCATGTGTCTGCCTTAGAAAACAGAGAGAGATTCTCTACCTTCGTTGAGTCAGTCTGAAGGATAGAGAGATTTGTGGTTGAGAAAAGACAAACCCATAAAAGATATCCACAGTTCCATGGTTCTTCATCTAGGGATTCCAAGAAACCTAGATTCTCTGCACCTAACCCTCCACCACCCAGATCGAGTTTTCAAACCCAATGGACACCAATCAGAGGTAGAGGACGGAGTCAACCGCTTCAAGGGACGCACAGTTCTTCATCAGTGTCAGTTACTGGACCACCCAGACCACAACAATAGGAGAAGAGTTGCTACAACTGTGGTAAGGTGGGACACTTAATGAAGGATTTCCGTTCTAGGCCTGTCGGTGTGATACAACAAACCCCGAGATAGAATCAACAGGGATCTCGGAATAGACAACATCAAGGAGCAGCTCGAGGACGTGGACAAGCGTCTCAAGCTGGATCATCAGCACCACCTCAACACCAGGCGACTGCGAGGTTCTATGCTATGAACCCACCTGAGGCAGTGGTCAATCCACGGGTAGTGGCAGGTCAGATGAAACTTTTATATTCTGATATGTCTACATCCTGTGTTGTATCTGTTGTGATTGATCCGGGTGCTACGCACTCTTTCATCACTCGTGAAGTGATTCGTAACTGCAATGTGACTGTTAGTCATAGAGCAGATAGTTTGTTGTTAGAGACTCCGTTGAGTGGGTCTGCCGTTTTGTAGGAGGTATGTTCTCCCTGCATCCTTTTCTTTTCTGACCATTGCATTCAAGTGGACCTTATACCACTTGATATGCAGGGATTTGATATAATCCTCGGGATGGATACCTTAGAAAGGTATAGAGTTGTCTTGGATTGTGAGTCCAAGTTGGCTGTGTTTGCTGATGAAAGCAACACATGGATCTTTCAAGGAGAAAGAAAGATGGGTCAATGCATTTGTGCATCGACTACAAACAACTCAATAAAGTAACAATAAAGAATAAGTACCCTCTGCCGAGGATTGATGATCTCTTTGACCAGTTGCGTGGTGCAACAGTCTTTTCAAAAATAGACTTGAGGTCTGGATATCATCAACTCCGCATTAAGGATAGTGACATATCCAAGTCTGCCTTTAGGACAAGATATGGTCACTATGAGTTCACGGTAATGTCGTTTGGACTAACCAATGCACCAGCTGCATTTATGGAACTCATGAATAGAGTTTTTCGACCTTTCCTTGATCAGTGTGTTGTCATCTTCATAGATGACATTCTGATCTATAGTAAGGATGCTCAGCAACATGAACAACATCTTCGCCAAGCTTTGACCTTGCTAAGAGAACATAAGTTGTATGCTAAGTTTAGCAAGTGTGAGTTTTGGCTGCCGGAAGTATCTTTTCTTGGACATGTAATATCTGCCTCGGGAATTCGTGTTGACCCTACAAAGGTAGAATCTATTCTACAATGGGAACAACCGAAGACACCTACGGAGATTCGAAGTTTCTTGGGGTTAGCTGGCTATTATTGAAGGTTCATTAAGAACTTTAGTTCTATAGCTTTACCTTTGACCAAGTTAACCCAGAAAGATGTTCCTTTTTCTTGGAGTGATAAGTGTCAACAGTCATTCCAGTTACTGAAGGAGAGATTGACAAGTGCACCTGTGCTAGTGCTACCTGAACAAGGAAAAGGATATGTAGTCTTCTGTGATGCTTCCAAAAATGGACTAGGATGTGTGTTGATGCAGGATAAACAAGTAATTTCTTTTGCTTCCCGACAGCTTAAGAAACATGAGGAGAATTATCCAACACACGATCTGGAGTTAGCTGCTGTGGTTCATGATTTGAAGATCTGGAGGCATTATCTCTACGGAGAGACATTCCAGATTTTCACAGACCACAAAAACCTTAAGTATATCTTCTCTCAGCATGAGCTCAACATGAGGCAACGACGCTGGATGGAGTTAATCAAGGACTATGACTGTACAATTGATTACCATCCAGGCAAGGCCAATGTTGTTGCAGATGCCTTAAGTAGGAAATCAGCAACATCAACCATGAATAGAGCACAACTAAACTCTTTAGTATGCTCTAGGAGAGATATGCTTATCTCTTTAAGGCAAGACAATGTACAGTTGAAGGTGTCATTGTTAGCCGGATTGTTGGCTGAGATGCATATTAAACCTACCCTAAGAGAGCAGATTAAAGAAGAACAGCTAAGTGATGCTGCAATTCAGCAGATTAAATCTGAGTATGAAAATGAGAAGCAAGATGGTTTTCATGACACAGAGGACCAAGTAGCTTGTTATAATGGAAGAATGATAGTACCGGATGTGGAAAACTTGAGGAAGTTAGTCCTGGAAGAAGCCCATTCTTCCATGTATGCTATGCATCCAGGGAGCACCAAGATGTATCGGAATTTGAAAAATCTATATTGGTGGCCTGGGATGAAGAAGGACGTTGCAGAGTTTGTTCTGAGGTGTCCTGTGTGTCAGCAAGTTAAAGCTGAACACCAGAAGCCTGCAGGAACAATGCAACCTTTACCCATACCGCAGTGGAAGTGGGACCATGTGACCATGGACTTTGTTGTTGGCCTACCCAGGACAAGCAAAGGACATAATTCCATTTGGGTAATTGTTGATAGGTTGACTAAGACAGCACATTTCTTACCTGTCAAGACAACGTATTATGCTGAAAGGTTATCAGAGTTGTATGTTCAAGAGATAGTGCGTTTGCACGGAGTTCCTGTCACAATAGTTTCTGACAGAGGCCCTCAGTTTACAAGTCGTTTTTGGGAACAGTTGCACAGAGCCTTAGGCACTAAGCTGCGGTTTAGTACGGCCTTTCATCCACAGACTGATGGACAGTCGGAAAGGACCATACAAACCTTAGAAGACCTGTTGAGAGCATGTGTTCTCCAGTTCACCGGAAGTTGGGATCTACACCTAAGCTTGATAGAGTTTGCCTATAACAATAGCTATCAGCATAATATTGATATGGCGCCTTATGAAGCCTTATATGGTAGACGTTGTAGATCACCTTTGTGTTGGTTTGAGACTGGTGAACACCAGTTGTTAGGTCCTGACCTTGTGCAACAAACCATAGAAAAGATTAAAGTAATACAACAAAAGATTAAGACTGCTCAGGATAGGCAGAAATCTTATGCTGACAAACGTCGTAGACCTTTAGAGTTCCAGGTTGGAGACAGAGTGTATCTCAAGGTCTCACCTTGGAAAGGGGTCCTTCATTTTGGAAGGAAAGGGAAGTTAGCTCCTAGATATATGGGGCCTTATCCAATCATCGAACGGATTGGAAAGGTAGCATATAGACTAGAGCTACCACCTGAGTTACAGAGGTTACACCCTGTGTTTCACATTTCTATGTTGAAGAAATGTCACCCAGACACCGAGTCTGTTTTACAACCCATGGAAGTAGAATTGAATGATGATATATCCTATGAGGAGGGACCAGTGTCAATACTTGATAAAAGAATTAAAAAGTTAAAGAAGAAAGATATAAGTCTTGTGAAAGTCCTCTGGAACCATCGTGGTGTTGAAGAAGCCACTTGGGAGTTAGAGGATGAGATGAGAAGGAAGTATCCTGCCCTTTTCTCTTAGTATGTTTTATCGATTTTGGGGACGAAATCCTTGTAAGGGGTGGATAATTTGTAACATCCCTGACCTGGGTTATGAGTTAACCCTAGGTGTTTTGCCTAAATATGTAAATAAATCCTTGTGATTAACCCTAATCATGTAATTAAGTTTCTCAGAAACATATATTTCAGTATTTGCTCCTTTTTATTTAAAGTTGTAGCATTGTTTTGATATACAGGGACCTATGTGCAATTTACCCAGTTAAAAGGGTTAGCTTGCAAATTGCACATGTTGAGATGTTCCTCTGATGTTTAGACATCATGAGAATCTTTTTGGTAAAGTTTGAGGGATTTCCCAAGCTAGGGCACCAAGGTGCAGCTGTGGAAGCAATCCCGGTGCTTGAAACCTTAATTTGGGGTAAAATGCAATTTACTCAAATTAAGGGATGCAAATTGTACAATATGTCATCTAATGTATCTTTTTAGACTCTTTCCATCATTAAGAGAAGAAATAATGAGGAAGTCACCTCAATTGAATTATCAAGTTATGAAATATGCCTTGTGATTGAATAATCATGGTATATGTGCAACATCTCTTTATGTATGTACCTTACTATTAGATTGTTCTTCTTTGCCTTCTTTTTCTAGACCTTAAGATAAGGTTTGCCTTAGAATAAAGAGGAAGGGACGAGCAAGTAATGAAGGAAGGACTTAATTGGAATTATGGGGAAACTTATGGGCCTTTAATGAAACCTCACCCATGTATATATGCACTTTACCTCTCAAGCAAAGGAACCTTTCCTTTGTGCATATCACTGTTTCCCTTTTTGCTTGGCCGACTAAGGACTGTCTTGGAGCTCAAGAGGAACGACCAAGGGTGCAAGGTAGGTTTGAACCTCTCTTCTTGCCTAATTCCATGGTTAGGACTCGAATTCAAGGTCAATTTGGTGGCTAATTCTCGAAACCCTATCTTTCTAGCCATCTCTTTTCGTCTTTCCTTGGAGTTTTCACCTTGGCCAACCTGTGGGAACTGAAGGACGCCATTAGAGCTTGGATCTTGAAAGCTTGGAGCTCAAGGAGCAAGCTTTAGGCATGTTTTATAACTCTAAACCCATGCTTTACTATGTACATCTTTTATATGCGGTTTGATGATAGCTCTTAGTGTTTCCCTACTTGTCCCTGTTATTTTGCAAGCAAATCCATGGGATATTTGTACTGTTCTTGAGCTAGGAGATGAAGGCGTGATTTCCAAGAAAAACCCACCGCTTTTCACTTCCATAAACGGTCTCACCAGTTTGCTCTCTCGGTCTCAAGACCGCGAGGTGAGCAAACGGTCTCAAGACTGCGACAGGGCAAACGGTCTCCAAGACCGTTTGCCCCATTGACCGAGCGTGGACCATATGAGAAATCTGTTCCTAATTATATAGGCTAATTACCCTCAAATTTTGGGAGGCTAACTCCAAAGGAATCGGGAGATATGACCTTTTTAAGTAACAACGTTAAATGAATTTATTCCTGATTCTCAAACGGTCTGAAATTGCCTTTTTGGGCAAACGGTCTCAAGACCGTGTAAGGTTGTTGACCAGGCGTTGACCGTATGAGATTACTGTTCAAAATAATGTTAATTAACAACTCACCAAGTTTTATGGTCTAATTACAAACAGGCTAAGAGTTGAAGGGTGAATACTAGGGCTAACCCTAGGTGAAATCAGTACTGATTTTATGGTGACCTCATTAGGGTTTTTAGGGTTGATTGACCTAAACGGTCTCAAGACCGTTTAGGGGTCACCCAAACGGTCTCAAGACTGCGAGGGCAATCAACCATGACCTTTTGGAGGTCTGGGGTCAAGATTAGTTGACCAATTGAAGGTACAATTACACCAAATTACATTGCAATTAAATATTGATATGATCACCAACTCAATGGGTCAGACCTTGATGAATCTGCACTAGAATCAAAAATTGGATGGGCAAACGGTCTCAAGACCGTTTGGAACTCATACAAACGGTCTCAAGACCGAGAGGACAATCACCCAAGACCGTTTGAAGGTCTAGGGTTAAGTAATTTGACCAATTGAGGACCTAATTGCAAATAAGTTGTCAATATAATCAAATTCTGTTTTGTGGTTCAATCATGGTTCAACCCCTATCATATCACCTTAGACCTTGATGAAATCTTGGGCAAACGGTCTCAAGACCATGTGGGGTCCACCCACATGATCCCAAGACCGTTTGGGCCAAGTTTGGGCCCATTTGGAGCTCAATTGAAGGGTTCAACCTTGTGTTAGTGCACATTGTTGAGTGTTGATGGGTGAACATTGATAGACCCTAATTGAATCGACTTCAACCATAATTGGTCAACCATTGAGGGTCAATTGAATGACCAAGTGGTCAAGCATAATCTAAATAGACCCAATTCATAAGTGGTCATCATAGCTTTGACCTTTTGAGGGCTTCAATTTTGGTTGACATTAGGTGGTAACCTTTGATTTTGTTGTTGAAGGACCAAGCGGCTAAGACCATGAGAGCCTCGCGGTCTCAAGACCGAGAGAGGGCGCGCGGTCTCAAGACCATGAGGGGGCTCACGGTTTCAAGACCGAGAGGAGGCTCGCGGTCTCAAGACCGCGAGGGGCCTCGCGGTCCTGAGGTCAAGGTGAGCAAACAGTCTACATAGCCTTCGCGATCTTGACATCAACTTGAGGCTCACGGTCTTGGAATGGTTTGAAAAGGGCTCACGGTCTTGGAGTTAGATGAGGGGGCTCGCGGTCTTGAAAGTCAAAATTGATTAAACGGTCAACACTTTCAAACGATCTCAAACCAATTGGAGATTGATGGTTGAGATTGATCAATGTGATTCAAAGTTGACTTCATTCAATAAATTAATGATATAAATGGTTCAATGTTGCCCTAATCAAACCCTAATGTTAATCCAGGGTATTTAGGGGTTAATTGACTAAGGTTTTGACCATGATGATGATCAATGGGGTGAATTACCACAATACCCCTGAAGGGTAAATTAAGTAATACCTTGATCAAATCGAACCCTAATCACATGATGATGATGTTTTAACCATGTTAGCATATGATGACTCAATCCAACCTAATCTAGAGTGATGATGACATCACCTAACTTTATGATGAGAGAGAAAGTACTTCTAGAGAGAGAAAGTACTTCTAGAGAGAGAAAGTACCCTTTTTAGGTGAAAACTCAATTAAAGCATCTCCAATGCACAGGAATGAACATAATTAGGGTATGATCCACCTGTGTCAGATCATAGAAACCCTAATTATGATAAATGATGAACCTTTAACTAATCTAAGAGCATCAATGAAGATGTTACTCATACATGATGATGTTATGAGTTCAATTCACCTTAATGTGAATAGTAAACCCTAATTCAAGGGTGATAACATGTTAAGTGAATAGTAAACCCTAATTTAAGGGTAATGGCATGCTTGTGAGTATTAAACTCTATTTGATGTGAATTAGAGATTTAACTCTTATAACAAGAGTAGGAAGTATATTCCTTATTTTTGTATTACCTTTATCAGTTGAATTAACCATGCAGGTTCTGATATGAAGGTGATCTTATCCAGGTATGGATGTTGATGATATATTCATTGAAGGCATGTTGTTAGCCTTATGAATAAGTAAGGTAATCTGATGCCTTGTAAGTGGCATCCTATGCTGATAATGGGCTGTGAGAGCCATGAATACCATCAAGGTCATGCCTTAGAGATGACTTGTGATGAGGATAATGAGAAATGATGATTGATATGAGTTAGGCCTGTTACATTTAGTATTCTTCTTTTTTAGCTGCTATGCTACTGTTATTGTTTGGAGAACAATGTATGCTGTTAAAAAATACTGAATGTACCTAACTAATCAATTATAATGTAGAGCCCTGATCATAGATCCATCATTGTCAGAAATTAAGTGATGGTGAAACATGTTTTCCTCAGGGAACTCCTGGAGCACATACTTTTGAGTATGTGGGGTACATGGATGTGTAGAACCTTACATCCTAGTGTAGGAAAGTGATGTAGATGTGTAATCCATCCATCCTTCACTATATTTCCATATCGTATCAGTGGTAGGTAAACATGAAACCTCCTGATGACGAAGAAAGCACAGATATTTGTATCAGTGGTAGGTAAATATGAAACCTCCTGATGACGAATAGAGTACAGAACGCCACTGTGACTCTAGAATAGCGAAGGACCAGTTTACCCTGGTGAGCTATAGTAGTAGAGACACGAGATGTCCTACAAGTGATCCTCTTACTGACTGAGGAAGGTGAAGGTCATGAGAATCTGACTCTCTTAATGACCTATGTATGATACTGATGTGACTTCTCAGCGATCAGTTGGGGTATGAGTGGTAAGCCTCATCTCCACAGGGCATAATGTTGTTTGTAAAACATAATCAACCATGTAGTATAACTTGTTAGAGATGACTCCAAGTTAGTTGATTGATGTTACATTGCAATAATGTTTATATTTCCATATCTCCTAAATTGTAGAGATCTTGTTATACCTGCAACTGTTATAGAATACTTTGAAGGCTTTACTGCTTAAAATATTCTTTGATGTTATAATAAAGCTTCTGGCGAAGAGTTATAACTCTCGCTGGGACAATTATGTATAATTGTCTCACCCTGTAGGCTTCAACTTTTTAGGTGGACGTCGGAGACGAAGGAACCAGCCTACAGGTGATCAGTCTCAGCAGCAGCAACACCAGGAGTAGTAGTAGAATCTCAGGTGGAGATTATCCTGCCATATGGTGTAGTTAGAGTTAGTCCTATGTGTCCTCTGTACTCTCAGGTCTTGAAGTCTTGTGTTATGTGTTATGTGATCTTGAGATTTTGTATCTTGATGTATATAATTACTCAAGAAGTAATTATCCTGAGATGTAAACAAGTTTATCTCACTTTATGAAAGAAGTTTTTTTTTTATCCAAGCTCTTGTCTCGAAAAGTTTTAATTTCCCGTGATTTTTGTCTTCCGCTGATTACCGATTCACTTCCGCTAAGTTTTAATCGTGTTTATGTCATGGTTTGGAGATCAGAGCCCACAGTAGAAGAGAAATTGTGAAATTTATATTATATATTTATCCAAATAATCTAAATCATTTGTAGTCGCAGTGTAATTCATAAAATATGCACGTAACTAAACCTAAGAATCACAAATACAAGACACATATAGGAAATAGAGCACCACAAAGAAAGCATTCTGAAAGGGCGTACGTGACTTCCGATATTTTTACTCTATGGTAAAAGCATCCAATGGTATCTTCATGAAATCGTTAATGGGTAGAAAAGAAAAGCAGGTGGCATATTTAACTATGTTAAGTTTTAAGATTAACGGAGAATGGAGTCAGATAAATACCTTAGTAATGGTGCAAATCAGGCTCGAAAGTACTAACGATTCAAAGAAGATCTGATGTCATCATCATCCCAAACAATGTTACTCCACCATTCATGTGATCCCCTTACATGCATAATCTTTGTAGAAGTTTTAGGATCAAAAGGAAGCCTTTTCAGCTCTGGACAACCAGTTGCAACCAGAGTCAGGAATGAAGGAAATGGCAGAGGATCAGATATGTTTTTTAAGTTTGGAAGGTTACAAAGTTCTATTAGTTGTAGACTATCAAAAGGTGTTGTTTTGAATTCAATAGCTGCTTGATGACCAACTTCCCGGGGCAAGATCACTTCCAAACCTGTACAATCAAATAGTCTTATGGATTCCTGTGATGGAATATGCCAAATACATGACAAGTCCTTCATGGAATGGCATCTTCGCATATATATAATACTCTCAGATGAGTGAAAGGAAAATGTTGGCCTTTGACGGTGATGCTCCTTAAATTGGCAATATCCATCAGTACCATCTCTTCAAGGCAACTATGATATCCTTCTGAGAAAGCTAACTCATCCACATTGCATCCAGTAATCCAAAGTCTCCGCAGCATTAAGAACTTTGTGCAAGCTATGGAGATGTGATCTCTTGTGAATACAACACCAATCAATGAAAGCTCAGTTATTTTTGAATGGCCAGAATATTCCGAAAAGTAGTAATAGCTCTTCAAAATGAGAAACATAGAACAAAGTAACTCCTAGGTCATTAAGTTTCCTAAGATCCTTCAGGACTTTTAGTTGGATACATCTCTCATTGTTCCCTTCCAGTCCCCACACAAAGCTACTTGTTAATACACCAAGGCATTGTAACATTGAGAGTCTGGAAAGTGCTTCCTCGGGGATAAATCTTAGCCTACCTGTATCATCTAGGTAAAGTTGCTTTAGCTTTGACAAGTTTCCTAATTCCCCGGGTAAAACTGCAATCTCGGTGCGTTTTAGGTTAAGACATCTCAGTTCAACGAGGGAACATATTGATGTAGGAAATTCCTCTAATTTTGTGTATGAAAAGTCCAATACTCGTAGGCCGCACATGATTCCGAAGAAGTCATTATGAATTCTCGTTAACGGTTGACACATGTAGTACAGCATATATAGTTGTAAGATTAGGACAGTCTTTACGTTGCCTTGCGCCTGCCACATCCAAGTTCCGGATTCTAGAATTTACAAATGACACCCTTGTCGCGGTGACCCAGCCTTCTACGTCGTAGCCATTACTATCATTTAATGTGCACATTGAAACTCGCCATAGATAGACCTGGATGGATAATCATTGCAGCATGTTATACTTAGGCACTTGTCACGTATTGAGTCATGCATCTTAAACCAGAGGTCGCCAAGGTAACTAGTCTCTAACAATGATGCTGACCTCAGATCAAATATAATAGCATATGCCGTGTTCCTCAAGCTAGCATAACTTTCTATTGATCCCTTATCTCCGTATAAGAGGCCTTCCCCTACCCACTGTTCTGTAATATTCTTTGTGTGAATGTCGTAATCTTAAGGATATAAAGAGCAATAAAGAAGACATTGTTGGATGTTTTGATTTTGCAAGCTATCAAAGCTGAATTTCAAAAGGGCAAGTCAATTTTGTTCTACGCCTTGGATATTTGAGGGTGAATTCATCAGTCTATCAAGCCCTGCTTTCCAACCCCAAGTTTATTACCATAACGAGCAAAAGCTTTTGCAACAATAATCAGTGCAAGCGGCTGGCCACCACATCTTCTGATAATTTGCTCGGAGTATTCTTGAATTGTACGGTTTCCTTTAACATCCACGTCCGGTCCCAAGTTGACACGGAATAGCTCTCGAGAGTTGTGTGCATTCAAAAAGTCCATCTTTATATGTCTATTGGCATTCATAGCAAGACATACATCAGCTGACCTTGTCGTGAGTACAATTTTTCCATTGTTCCCTTCGCCCGGTGATGGGATCCCCACTTTATTCAACTCCAACTTCTGCCACAAGTCGTCTAATAAAATTAGAAACTTCTTACCTTTCAGAAAGATTGAAACACGTTCGTTTTGCTCTTCTGGAAGATCTCGACCAAAGCATTCTCGAATTATTTTTTGTATATTGTAAATGTTAAGGTCCTGCGACACTGTAACCCAGATTACCACATTAAAGTAATGGCGGCTATGTATTTGACTGTTGAGCTGTCTCAGGATGGTGGTTTTGCCTATTCCACCCACCCCATGTATTCCAATGGCATGCATATGGTCCTCTTTAGTTCAAGATTTCAGAAAGCATCTCCTCTGTACCGACCGTGGGAGATGCGGGTAGTTGAATCTCTACGACAGGTAGTCGCTCCAACAAAGCGTCCAGGGTTAAAGCGTGGAAGTTTTCACTTTCCCCTTTCAACTGTACAATACGCCTGAAGTACTCATCCAGGTCTTCTCCCAGCCTGTGCCTGTATATGCATGAACACCGCCTCACTCCCTTTCGTGCCGCACGGTCTAACACTTCTGTAACATCGGTATTCAGCTGTTCTACTCCATCAATCCAGTTTTTTAATGTTACTTTGCATCTCATTTCAGGCCAGTTTTGCTTTAGCTCTTCGGCTTTGTTCGAGACCACATCTTTCAGCTTCATAAGTTGGCCGTTTTCCCATTTAAGCTTCTTTTTCCTTGTCCTTAGGAATAGGATCCAAGTATTTGATTTCTAAAAAGACTCAGACAATTGTTACATAGGCCAGAAAAGCATGACAAGATTGGTTCCATGTGTTATGTATATGACTGTAAGGGGAGCCTCCTTGTTCTAATTATAGGAAGAAAAACAATATCAATCCGAACTATGGCTGGGAAACAAGGAATATTGGCTCGTGCTGTATATAAATATATTCTGGAGTATTTTGGAAGACCATTCCATCATGACAGCTGCAAATTTAACAATGACAAAAGAAATATTTATACATGGAACTATATATAAGAATAAAAGGTACATCTACATACCGAGCAATTTTATATCATGCGTATGATGTAGTACGAGACCAAGAAACTGCTTGAATATTTACCAAGAAGAAATTTCGGTGTTTGGGAAATTTTTTGAAGTAGCTATGCATTAGTAATCTCAATTGCTCACATCTTCATAGTGATTTCCTTAACTTTGAGTCAAAATTTAATACGAACGTCTACAATATTCTCAGAGATTCTCTTTGATTTATAATCAAATTGGTCTTCTAGTTATCGTATGAGTTTGCTAGGTGAGTTTCCTAGATAAATCTGTTGATTTTTTTTAAGGTGCTGATGCATACTTGGTCGTGCTGTATTTCGTCGTGACAAAGTTTTGCTCGTGAAGATAGTAGCATTAAAGCTATGTCGAGTGGTTTTACCAAGCATCTAGTTGGGCAGGTACTACTCTATTAACTACAAGAAAACTCTTTTTATGTAAAGGTTGTCCTAACATTCGCGTCACAGTTATCACCTCTCACTATGTAAATAAGTGTTTTCCAGTGTACTTGTAAATGACTGTGATGGATCCATTATATAGATGGACATGACTAAGGACGCATCCATCTAGCTATTTTATCTAATTAATAATGGTATGTGAGTCCTTGAGTACACATGAACGGAAAGAGATCCGAATAAACAAACGGTAAAATCTGGATGGGAAAAATGTGAGAAAGTTACTCAAGGAGATTCATACTTGGGGGCAGCTCAAGGCTGACTTTTCTAAGGCAATTAAGACATTCAATTCTTATACAATTGGGATTCCATGCGACAATAAAATGTTATTCAAAACCAAAACAAACAAAAAAGTTTTTCATTGAAAAGATCAAATTTCACGCCCGAGTTGGATTGGGATGGGATGTGACATGGCGAGGAATGTGTGCACATACATGTGTGTGTGAATTTTTTTTTAATAAAGCCTGACACAAATAAGCTAAACCAATCTTAAATTCACATGACCATGAGAGGCTCACATGATAAGTCTCTACTCCCACTTAACTAGATTTCTCTCACTTTCAAAGTGAACAATATGAGATTAAACGAGGATGAGAGATTTATAAATACAAGAAATATGTGGCTAGAGATACAGGTTCCTACATCTATTTCATAAACTTCAAAATATTATTATCATTAAGAAATGGAAACTAAGTTATATAATTCAACATAGGTAGCATGTGATTTTGAACCTTGTATAGGAATAGTTCATCTACACCCAGAGAAACATGGTGAAATACGTGTTGAACCAAATCCTCAGACTTAAATATCCGTAAACCCTATACAGATAGTGAGGACACGAGGAAGTTCCTATTGGTGTTCACAGTACAACACTCAAATGAATCTATTTCAGTAGTGCTCCAATGACTATGCCCAACACATGTAATCATAACTTAGAGTTAATCACATAATAGGGATCTTCTTAAGGTGTTATTCCGGTACTATGATTAATCTCAATTCATCATTTTGACTACATTTTATATTTATTTTTCTATGTTTTATATTACATTTCACTTTATCTTTCACTTATTTTAGGTTCTTAGGAGTTTATGCAATATTTAGTATTTAATATATTTTTGTATTTTGTGCAGCAAAACAAATATATCTTTATATATTATTTATAGTTGATGCAAACAGTGAAAAGCTTAGGAAAATGACAAAGATTACATATCCTCACTCCCCAATTTTGATAATTAGAGTGAGGATCCCACATTCACAAGACACCGGCTAGAAAGTTTAGTAGATTTACATCTAGGATTCAAAACGCCCTTAGATGTATAACTCAATTACCTATGAGACACAAATATAGATAATGATACAACCACTCAGTTGAATCTCTCCTTTGTTGATCATTTGGGAAATAAAATAGACAAAAATAATTACATTATTTAAGACAATCGATACACCCATTTCAGAAGCCAACAACAAGTGTGAATTGACTGATTCGGTCAATGAACTAATATGTTATCTTCATTAATGTGATATTAAAGAATCTCGTCAGCTGATCGACTGATTCATCTCATGAGTTAATACATTTAATTTTTTTACAAATGATAGGTTTAGAAGTGAATTGACCAACTCGTTTAGTGAGTTGACCGACTCCCTATCATCAACACTATAAAATTATAGTAGACTATTCACAACTATAAGATTATTTCATATTGAGTTGAGATTTTTCCAAGTGACACAAAAGCACTTGAGAGACTTCCATGGAGTGGTTTATGACCCATATCCTCTAATCCACAACCTTATCTTTTGGAAGAGAATAACAAAGAAATTTGAGGGTTTGATGTGGAGACTCGCTTAGCTAGAGAAATATTGTCAAAGACTGTAATAATTGTTTGGGGAATGATGACATACACCATGAAGCTTCTCCTCCACACTGCTACTATTTTTATGAGCTTCTTTTACTCTTTTTTCTCTAGTATTATGAACATGTGGAGAGAGTAGAATTTTTACTAGGGCATGTGGATTATCCTTGTGGCCCATACTTCATAATCTTGAGTTATGAACTATTACTTGTGTGAACTATTTTTTTTTTAATTGTTTAATGAATAATCTATAGATTATGTATATATTTTGTATGCATATTGCAATTCTAAGTGTAGATACATTAAAATCTTGGATTACAATACCAGTTAATGGTCTCAAATGAGACATTGGAAGGGTGTTCTCAAAGGTAAAGGACTCGTGATCCTTAAGTAGAGAGACATCAAGTCTATGAAGAGATTTTCCCTTGTGAGTTCCATAGTAAAAAAAGATATGGATTTTTTTGTTCCTCATATAATAACCACATGACTGAATCATGCAATTCGGAAATACGATACAACTAGTGTCAGTGAAACCATAATTATAATCCATTCTTTCTTAATTGAATTTACTTCATTTCTTATTTAATGTAGTTAATCAAATGAACCATCCAACAATTATCCATGGTAATCACTTTTCTTAAATAGATTAAAGATCCAAAATGTTATTAAAAAGTTTGTCTTTTTCTTTGATCCTAAAGACATACTTTGATAATATCAGTCTATTTATGAGTGGTATTATTGTACTCTTAGAAAAATTAATGTGCAACAATAATTCCCACATCCAATTTTGGTGCCACTTCCAGGTGAAATTAAATATATGGACATTGTCTATGAAGATTTCATTAGGATTTTTCATCTTGAGTTGGTTTTCATATTTTATAGTTTGATTTTATAATTTCATAAAACTTCCTTATATTTCTTTAGTGTTTTTTACTTTTAAATTTTAATGGTTTCTTATTTTCCTTTTTTAAGCATATATCTTCATTCATTGGTGACATTTTTTCTAGATTTTATTAGTTTCATTTTTTAATTATTCAAACAGTAAGATTAAATGGATGACGCATAGATTCAAAAAAAGGTGGATAAGGCTATTAATATAGAGATACACTGATTTCATAGAGAGATTAGGTTAGCCACTTAGGAGGAAGTCTGGACAGTCTAGGCAGTAACTATATGGTTTATAATCAATAATATTCATCTCTGAGTGAGAGGGTAGATGCCTTTGAGAGTATGTGAATTGACCAAGAGTTCATGAAATAAAAAGATAAGAGGATAGTGTGGCTAAAATGACCATGTAATTCTTTCAACAACATGAGGCTTCACTATCCTTCCCTATTGCAATCCCATATCCAAACATCTACCACTAATCAATCAATCTTAGTTGAGTCCATTGTGAAATATGAACATCCACCTTCTATTGCACATGTAGTTGTTTTAGATGAAGAGGCACGACTCTAGTACAAGGATCTAGAGCCACATGTTGAGATTGTGAAGGGTCTCAATTTTTCTATTAAATTTGATATTGATAGGATAATAGACTACGAGTATGCATAAATAATGAAAATGATTACCAAGATAATTTTATAGATGATATATTTTCTCATACACAAACACACCATCTTCTACTTATAGATCTAGGAGATGAGAAGAGTCTACAGCCAGATCCTTCACCTGATCTAGTACATCTGACACTATTAGGAGTTGACCCAGAATATACTATCTTATCCATAGAAGAAGATGATGGAGCCCTAGTTTGGGTATCCATCTTGTGTCATTTTGCCTTCTGTTCACATTTAGACATTTTATAACACATGTTTTCCCCAAATTGGTATTATTGTCAAATGCAGTTATGGATATCTTTTTGCATCATTTAACAAGTACCTTATAGACTAGTTGATGGAAGGATGGGAGAGAGAAGATCACAAGGGCTCTAACATGCATGGAAGAGTCCAAGGATTCCTCATAGTACACTCTAACCTACCCCAATTGTACAAGGATCATGGAAGCATGAAGCATACATTGGACACTAACTTCATCAACAAAGTGCATGCAAAACCCTGCAGAACAAATGTTCAACCAATAGAGGGGCAATTTTGATACTAGCAAACACCTCCAACAACAAAAGTCATCCTTATTTTCAAGCATCCTAATACCCCCATGTTCATTCTCTTCAGAATTGGACATTCCACTTTTTTCCCATAACGACCAACTAGTGATAGAATGATCGTTGCACTAACCCTATGATTCCTCAACAATCTACACACTTTTGTTGAACCTATAGCCACATGGATATTCTCACAGCCACAAACCTGATGATTATATTTCCCCACAACCATGGTGGAGATAGAATGGTCATTCTTCCTCCACGCCTGATGTTTCCATGTAATAATTTCCCTAAACTACCCTCCACTTAACCCTAGCCACCCCATCCCTCTATATAGGTCTTATTGGCATACAGTTCCTAGAGGTTGCAATTATTTAGTAATAAAAGCTTCCACCTACTTTGCACCTACCATTCCTTATTTTCATCTACCTCCTTCCACCCCAAAACCCTATTTTTCTATGGTTTTGATCTTTCCTAACCCATTGTCCATGCTCTGGGACCTTAGAGGAGGATGGTTCTTGGCTTTCTATAGTTGGAGGTGGAGAAGGAGAAGTCTTCACGAGATATATTGGTGTTTCACTTCTCTATTCCTTCTTCTTCTAATTTTTTTACCATGGATAGCTAAACCCCTTGGTTGGATATTTGGGGAAATAAAATATGACTTTGATACCATGTTGGGGATATATTATTACAAACAGTATAATTTTGTTTGTAAATGTTATTAGCTTTCTTTCTTTTCATTCCCCATCTCTTGATATGGTTATTGATTTTTGAAAACACCTAAGTTGTTGGTGAAATGAATTTTATATGGCTACTATGGAAAGCTCCTAAGTGTAGATATTGAATCCTTGGTGGGCTACCTCTATTCCCACATATCCTTTTAGTCCTCAATCTAGGTGTGAGATCTATGTGACTATTTGTTCTTCCTTTAATGTACTTGGAAAAGAGAATGTTTAGAGGTTTGATGGAGGAATCTATGAGGTGAAATATTCTTTTCCTAAACTCCATATCACCCCTTGCCACTAAGGTCACTAGGAGATTACTCCTAGAAACCTAAACTCCAAAAACATGAGTAAATACAAGATGAAGAATACAACAAGTTCATTACTAGTGTTATAATTAGCCTATCTAGTACACCAAGTTTATTTATGCATTGTTTATGAACTATTTATTACAAAAGAAGTTATATACAATATAAAAAACCCATCATAATATATTTGAGACTATAATAGATTATCAATCTATTATAATAGATTTTAATCCCTCAACATGCTTGAACCCATTGTAATCAGCAGTAATCGCACAACATGCTCTACACTTTGTAATGAAATTGAGTTATATACAACATTCCATCTCGTTTTAATACATGTGAGACTAAAACATGTGCTAAACCACTGTAATAATCGATTATCACATAGTATTCTCTATGATTTGTAATATACCATAATAACACAAAATGTTCTACCTATCATTGTATACACAATCTACATATAATAGGTAAAACCCATTTTAATACATGTGAGACTACAATAGGGGCTATAGTGTTGTTCTAGACCATAACCAGACAAACTCTCTTATCCATTGTAATAGACCATATTACAAAATATGATCTATTAGTTGTAATTGACCTGAGTTATATAAAGCAAATCTGACCCATTTAAATTTATGTGAGATCACAACATGTGCTAACCCAGTCTAATAGACCCTAATCACACAACAAACTAAAAATGTGATAATAGATAATAATCATACAACATGTTATAACCCGTTAAAATTGACCATAATCACATAACATACTCCAACCTGCTATATAGTCACACTTGGTAGATTTCATAATTTTTAATTTGTTTAAATAAAACTAATATATATGTATACACATGTGTGCATATAAAATAAAATCTTAGTTCTGCTTTTCTATTGTGGCATCATTATGCAAGTTCCTAAGTAATTTATCCTTTCCACAAGGTTTCTTCCAACTTACTGCCATCTACCTAACATTAAATAAAGAGACTACTATGATTTGTCGATATATATAATCCAAATGAACCCTAACAATTTAATTAATCATAGAGTTGTTAGAAATCAACCCTTATATTGTGTTTGACTACTGAATTTTAACCCATGTTTTATAATAGATTGTTGTTTTAGATCCTGGTTTGAGTTAGTCAGGTGGATGGGCATTCATAGTTCAATTTAGAATAAATATCCACTTTCTGACAAAGTCTCTCTCAAACAAATTTTGGTCAGAATAATGTATCACATTAGTTCAAGAATAGAGAGGGCAATCCTGAATGAAAATTCTCATACTAGAATTACAGTACTAGAAAATTTTGAGTTTAATTTTGAAGTGGGGACTGAAAATGGATTCATGGAAGCAATTATTCCAATTTCAACTCATGTGTTTCCAAGCACAAAACTGTAATCACATTGTAATCTAATCAATACATTTATTAAAAAAACCTAGACATTGTTCTGATTTGAATATAAGTTAGTACAATGTCAAACAAGACCTTTGAATCTCAGTATTTTATTATTAAATTAGTATAATGTAATACATGCATATACTTAATTTTTTAATTTTAATAAATTAACATTGGTAACTTGAAATTAAATTGATAATAAAAAATGTATATGTCATGTCAATTTAGGGATACAATTCATTTACCCTGCATTTTTTACTTTTTGTCTCGACTCCCATGGTGTGTTCTAAAGAACAATTGCTCAGAACTTCAACATCCCTAGCCACTAAAAATTAAGAACAAAGAAGATTGTATTCCCCTGGTCCCCATCTATAAGATGTGCACCCCAGCCATCATCTTCTCACCACCCCTAAAACATGTTTAGGTATTTTTGGAAGCATGGTTGATTTCCCTCCTACTTTTCCTCACATCGGCACTTGAAGTTCCTTTTTATCTATCTCCTCGGTCCTTTCTTTATCCTTTCTCCTAGTCATTTTGCATCTTCTCTGCCCTAAATCCTTCTTCATTCTCACCAACACTAATGATATTGTTAGTTGAGAACCACCAATGTGTGGCTACCTCACTCACTTATGTGGTCCAATGCCATCATGTAATTTTCCCCGTTTTACTATTGAGGTCATACATTCCTTCCTGATATATGGAGGCTTCCATCATAAAGAGGTACAATGATAAAGGAATTACTCATCCAATCGACATCATGCCCAAATCTGCAATGGTTCATGCTCCACATGCCCTTCCACCAAGGCTTCACCTTGTATATCCCATATGAGATGCCTGCTCTGCCCTTGTGCTTGAAGTTATACAAAAACAACTAGTTTGGAAAAGGTAAATGACTCAACAAATACACGTGCTAGTTGAAATTTCCCAATGTTGTAACCTTTTTAGAGCTCATATTCATGTCAACCAAAGAAGGACTCATTTCCACGGTGATTTCTTGGTCTGCTTTTAATTCTTATGTCGTTATAGTTTGTTTTTTTGGTCTATTTCACTGATATAAACTTTTTACTTGAACTCTGAAAATTGGTCATCATAGTGACTTTTCATATCTAGATTAATGTACCAAGAATCGCATCATAAATATGATGTTTTCCTTTCCAACAATGGCTTGATATCATACATTGCCATGTTATGTTTTAAATTATACAAAATGATTGATGGTGTAGTTTAATTCTTACTTTTATTCTAATTTTCTAATATGTTAATCTCAATGTGGCAATGACGTGCGTTGTTTCTTCATTTTTCAGTTAGTAATGTGAGAATAGCAACTGAAGAACTTTGCTACATTTCAAAGTTTTATTAGTTATCTAACAACAACATTTTGCTATCAATTGTTATCATCATTGTATAAGTTATTAAGCACAAAAATTCTAGAATCATTCGTAATAATTGTTTTATTGGGACTTTAGGGGCTTTAAGGATATGATTAAGAATATATATATATATATATATAGAAGCATAGTTATTGTTTGTATCTGGTGATTATGCTTGATATAGTATAAGTTAATGCATTAGTGTAGGAAGCATAGTTTTTAATTAAATCTTGAAATTTTATCCATTTCAATAAAATTGAAGCCAACAGTGGTGGCAATACATTACCCATTTCTCATACAAAGATGTCAAGTTCACTTTATTTATGTAGAAGAGAAACACATTTATGATATCTAAATAGTCTGCATATTTACACGTGTATATTGTCTTGTGGGTCTTTTAGCCTTTGCATATGTTTTCTAGTTTCTTTAAATCCTTCTATAGTAAAATAAAAACAATTGAATGTATGCTATTTGATGGTGGCATTATGATAATTTCTTTGTAACTTTGCATATACTTGAATCTATAGTCATAATACTAATGAAGGAGAATGGTAGAAACACCCCATATGTTCTTTCTTGATTGCTTTTGTAATCATTTTTCTTCACACACTAGTGATGATGACATGGTATATTATGCAAATACATTAATAATGTGTTCTAACGTTATATAATTATTATATGTAGACATGATCACCACATGTAATTAGGAAATTTGTAACTGATCACAGTATGATAAGTGCATTGGCATCATATCCTTAACCATTCTTCTAATACCTCATATTTGTTTGCATTGGTTCTTTGATTTAGATGTATTTCTTTGTGATCTAACTATAGTTAGTTAATGTTATTCACCTATAATAGATGGACAATATTGTAATCAACGTTTGGAGTATTATTAATATATAATGAAGCATATAAATCAACCACTAAGAACTATAACTGTCAGATTTGTATTGTACCAACAACAACAACACTAAAAGTTCAATCTGGATTGGGGTTAACAAGTATCAACATCATTTTAATAAACCTTTTGAATTTAGTTTATTGTTGAAAAATCATCAAAATAAAATAATGAGGCATTCAATGTAAATTTGGGGACAGAAAATTACTAATCAATTCAGATAACACAATTGGGTCATCTATGGCTTTTAGAAAATTTGTTGATGTCCGGGTTTAGGTAATGTAAGACCGTTGACCTATGTTGTGGGTTAACCCTGTTTTATTTTGCTTGATGTAGTGCTTATAACCTTGTTGTAATCCTTTGAGATGTTCTTAGATCTTATGGAAAGCTTAAGTCTCCAGTTTGGGCTTGTTTGGATGATGTTTCTGCTTTCTATGCCTACTTTGGGTCAAATTACAATCTACCAATTTGTGAGGGTTATCTTGCAATTTTTCACCTCAAGAGTGTTCCTTCTCTCTCTTGGCTTCATGAGAGACAGTGTGGTGCTTTTGGGTGCATTGGTTGGGCCTTGGTTGAGTGGTGACATCCCTAGAGGTGATCAAGGTTTCTAGGGTTTGCTTGGCTTCGACAATGTGTGCTTAGTTGGGTGTGTCTTGACCATGTGGTGGTTTTGGATGTGTCTTGACTGAGACACCTTCCTTGGGTGAGTTTTTTTCTTGACCATCTGGTCTTAGGTAAGACAGTTTTCCTTGTGTGTTGTGTTTCGACCTTAAGTGGTGGTGATCCCTTTTCTCTTGACCTAGACATGTGCTTTGGTGTTGTTACGACCTCCTTGGAGTGTATTGACCAAAACTAAGGTGGTGGTGACCCAAGTGGTCGAGATCCTACCTAGGTTATATCACCATCTCGTGCATGCATGTTTAAGTGATTTCATGTTGCTTTCTTGGGTGGATCAGTGTCCCTTTGGTTCCTTTTGGTATTGACACCTCATCTCCACCCTACCTCCCTCCTCTTTCATGTATATAACCCCTTTTCTCTCCATGCAAGTGGTCTTTTAGTCCCTCTTCCTTCCACAATCTCTATTTCTCATCCTTGGTGCCTTGAGGAGCTAGTATTACTGATCTTGGAGCTCTTCATGGTTGAGATCCCTTGCATGTGGTGACTTTTTCTCATCTTCAACCTTGGTAAGTGTATGCCTTTCTTTTGTGATGTTTACTTGGATATTCTACCCCATCTTCTTCTGTTTTCTCATCCTTAGATTATGGACTATCCATGGTGGTCATTCTTTATAGGAAGCTCTTCTTCACAATGGTCATATGCCATGTTTTGACAAAGCGACACCCAAGTTAGAGGGAGTTTCTTCTCTCTTTTCCCTCTTATTCTTTTGGTTTATCCTAGAGCTTATTTCTCTCTTCTCTTGAGCAACCTTTAACCTTGGCATCTTCTTCTTCTTGAGGTGATCTTTTTGCCAAGAGTGGAGCTATTGGTGTAGCTTCATCATCCTTGGTGATCGTGTGCTTGGAGCTTGTGATCCTTAAAGTTGGTCTTCCTTAAGGCAGGTGATTTAACCCTATACCCTCTCTATTATTGCACTTTCCCTTACAAGCATTTTGTTGTTTCTCTCTATAAAACTTACTCTTAATATGCTAGTAGATGATATCATGCTTTAGATCTTGAATGGTAGTTGTCGCTATACTTGGTTTGCTTGAAATCTGAAACCCTAATGTAAGGTACTCGTTTTGGGAGATGTATGTGTTATGGTGGTCATCTTCCTACCTTTGACCTTGGTTTTGAGTGCATGCATGAAGATCATGTACCTTGGTGTATCACAGAGTTTAAGTTCTATTTTTGAGGTGTTAAATGTGGTTTCTCTTTCTTGCATGAGGTTCCTAGTTGACGATTCTCATGGTGCATGTTTTAGGGTTTTTGGTGACTGTTTTATGAGAAGTTTTTCTCCCTTTGTGGTTTTGTGGTTTTCTTGATTCTATCTCCTATTTTGGGCAAGGTTTACTTCTATTTTGATGATGGTTCATCCTTGGTTTGAAGGTGGTTTTGTTTCTTGGGTTTAACTTGGTAAAGACACTTTTCTTTTGGTGTGTTTTGGTCGAGAAGCTTTGTGTGACTCGGTCGAGATGGTTGGTGTGGTGTTTGATGTGATGCTTTGTCTTGATCCCAGTTGAGATGCCTAGTTTATGTGTTGATGGTCGTTTTTTTGTGTGGTCTCGGTCGAAACATGCTACCAGGTGCCCTTGAGTTGCAACCTAGTCTTGGTTTCGGTCGGGACCAGTGGGTATCACGGTCGAGATGTTTCCCTAGGTCACAATCGAGATGTCCTCTTGTTCTTAGTCGTGACACTTGCTTTAGGTTGGTCGAGATGCTGCATTGTGCTTGGGTTTTCATGGTTGAGACGCTTTGTTGTTGTGGTTGAGATATCCTTTTATGTGGTGGGTCATGACATATATGAGTGGCGGTCAATACACCATGCCCTGTCATAGTCGCTACACTAGGTGGGATGGTGGTCGTGACCCTTTGATGGAATGACGTTGTGAAGCTTGGATGTTGACATATTTATGACACCATAATATGATACACATACACATGTATATGCTAGTGATACCTAGTGTTGTTTACGTAATGTTTTAATAATGGTTAATTAATGATGTTTCTTAACCCTAGTATGCTCCAAGAAAGTGGGAGGTTATGTACCTAAGGTTTGGTGATTGAATACAACTATACAATCCTAATCATCCATGCATGGATACCTAACCCTAATGATGGGCCATGTTATGTGTTTGCTTCTCCCTCTTGAGGTGGTTATCTTATTATGATGTTTTCTCTCTCCTATTTCTAAGCCCCTAACCTTTCAGGTGAAATGAATGCCATAGTGTGTGCATGTTGTGGAGATAATTATGTGATATAGGATTATGTCTATAAGCCTTGATGAGATATGATGAAATCATATTGATGTGATGGGTCCTATGACCTAGTGAGGAGTTGATGCCTATTGAGAAATGATATCCTCTAGTGATGTTACTTGGGGGATTGATATCCCCACAGTGATGTGACATTGGTGATAGCCTTATGTGGATGTGTGACAATGGTGATGGCCTTGTGAATGGCAGAGCTATAGTGTTGTGATGATGATGTGACTAGATCACACCTTATACGTTTGACATCTTTTGGAGTTGTTCTATTCCCTTATCTTGTTTGATTTGTTTTGATCTTATACATTGTATCTTGATTGATGCCAAAAGACACCCAATTGGATTAATTAATCAAGTGAAACTCTAATCATTGAGGTGCCATGTTCCATAGATCCTTTCCAATGTCAACTTAAATTGTTGGATGGGTGAAACAAGTATAACTTGGAGCGCATAATTTTGAGTATGAGGGGGTGCAAGTCGAGTATCTCCTTGCATACACAATTAAAGGTTGTGTGAGATGGCCATGCGTGAGCTGATCTCCTTATGATATGGATTGCCATGAGCGAGCCAATCCTACTTTTTAGAATGGGCATGCGTGAGCCTATTCTTCTAGCCCCGTACATGTACCAAGGTGGGCAAGGTGTTATTATATGTGGATGGTCATTCATAAACCAATCCCTGAGCTTGACTATGTGTTATTGTTGTAGTTGACTGATAAGTTTCTATGGTGTTTTCTCTGGTGCTGACCAAGTAGTATGGGGAGGTTGTGGATTCCAGCTCTTCCATTTACCTTGTGTGGAATCAATTTTGACTTAGCAGTCGTCAGTTGGATTATTTGGATGGTACGACTCAAAACCTGAGGGAAATCAATAACAAATGTAGAATATTTGCATAGGGACAAATACACTTCAATTTGGTTGAGCCCTTTGTCTTATATTTATACTAATTGGTAAGAGAAATCAACTATTATATATGTTCTTTGTATTCCTTTTTAGTATGTTAATTGTTCTACTACTCAGTGGTAATACCCTATCTTTGCTTAACCTGCTCTATCTATTAGATACATATTATTTAACTGAATCTTCTCATCCTTCTAAGTATTTTCATGTACCTTCCTATTATTTCTGCTTTAATAGATATTGGCGGAGAGTTATATCTCTCTCTGGGACATTTGGTATCATCCCATGGGTTTCCACATCATTTAGGTGGTCATGTACAAAGAGGTAGAGATCGTGCATCTGAGGAAGAGCAGTAGTTAATAATGTTGGATGTGTTGCTAGTCTTTTGGTGATACAGTCCTAGATGCCGCCCATGTGCACTCAGGTCTTTTGGGGTGTTCTCAATGTGTTTTGTATATAAAACATCATGAGGATTTTGTCTTGTGGGCCATGCATGTGTCATTATGACATGTGTACATGTACATATATGTGGAACAAATATTTCATATAATATGTTGATGATAGAAATGATAATGTAGAATGATGTAAGAATCTTATAATATGATATGCAATGCATGTGACAAGGTGTGGACTTATTTGTGATAAGTTTTTGGCTTATATCTCCTTTGAGAAATCCATTTTAATTTCCTATCTTTTCTGGTAATACGCTTGCTCAGTGATGTTTCCATTCTTTAGTTTTGAGTAATCTTGTTTGTGCCGCGTTGGGGGGTCACAGTTTGGTTAGTATCAGATCTTCAGCTTTGCTGAGTCTACATGGACCTGGACTAGGGTTTATGTCTATTCTATTATCCTCCAGTATGTCTTATAGTGACTTCTGCTTGTGCATAAGAAGAAGGAGAGTCAAAAGGATGGCTAGAAAACATGAAGAACACGTTGCAAAGAGCAGTTTTGTTGCACCAAAAGGAGGTGCAAGGGTTCATGAAATAGAAGATCAGGCTCCTAATGCTCCCCAATTTGACCCGACAATGATGGAAAATCCTTCCTTTTAATCTTTGTTCAGGAAGTTCATGGCGAAGATGATGCACATGAGAGACAAAATGCATGCACCACAACCAAGGGCAGCTATTCCAACTTTTAAGTGCTAAATCTTTGAGCTCTAGAAAGACCTTTGAAAGGTTGAGACATGTTTGGGCTATGGAGTATGTGGCTAAAATGAATCCAGCGGGTGCAAATCTTTCATTGACAAAGTTATAAAAGGCCTTCAAGATCCTTAACATCCTTGAGGCTAATAAAGTGAAGCATGTTGTATACCTTTTGAAAGGGAGTGATGTCCAGCGGTGGGCTATTGAGGAGGAGAAGAGACCAGGTGTTGGTATCAGCTGGGAGGAGTTCAGACGAGAGTTTTTTAGTAGGTACTTTTTGCGTACCTATCTAGACGAGAAGATATCACAATTTGAGAGGATCCAGTAGGGATACATGTCAATCAACAAGTATGAAGTTTAGTTTATGGAGTTTCTAAGGTTATATCCTCAGATGGCATCAACATATGAGGAGAGGATCTAATGTTTTAAGAAGGGTTTGAATGTTGAGCTCTCTACCTTGGTGGTTACTTTGGAGAATCATGAGAAGTTTGCCACATTTCTGGGGTCTATCAGGAGGACTGAACGGTATGTGGTTGACAAGCATGAGAAGAGTGCCAAGAAGAGGCATGTGCAATATGAGGGACAATATTCTAGAGAATTTAAGAAGCCTAGTTTATCACCACCGCCAAGACCACAGAGGTCAAGTGCCCAGACACAATGCTCACCCGGAAAAGGCAGAGGCCACAATCTTCCACTGGTAGGAGCTCAGTGTACATCTTCAACATCAGTGACATGGTTGTCGAGGGCATGGTATGAGAGTAGGATGTGCTACAAGTGTGGCCAGGTTGGGCATACAAAGTTGTATTGCCCCATGAAGGATGATGAGGTGACCCAGCAGCCAAGGAAGGGCTAGTAAGGCTTGTAGAGATAACAGTTTAGCAGTGGTGGAGGACAAAGATGTATACAAGTGTCACAGGCTAGTTCTTATGGACTAACAAGCAGAGGATGGGAATGATAGCAGGAAATGGCTCGACTCTATGCCATGAGCCAGCCACAAGAAGTAGTCACCCTACAAGTAGTGATATGTCAGATGGAGTTATTTCATTCTGATTTGTCTTCTTCTTACTTTATATCTATTTTGGTTGACCCGGGTGATATGCACTCTTTTATCACTCAAGAAGTGATTGGTAGTTGTTCTTTGCATATTAGTCATAGGCGGGATAGTCTTCATTTAGAAACCCTTATAGTTGGTTCCACCAAGTTGTGGGAGGCGTGTCCTTCCTTTGTACTTTCTTTTTCAGGACACAACATTCAAGTGGATCTCATACCACATGATATGCTTGGATTCAATGTGATCCTTGGAATGGACACCTTGGAGAAGTATCAGGTGGTCTTGGATTGTAGTTACAAGGTGGCAACATTTGTGGATAGCGATGAGAAGTGGGTCTTCCAAGGAGATAGGAAGATTCTTCCGACAAGTCTGGTGTCGGTGATGGTGGATGAGAACATGATGAGGCAAGGTTGTGAACCATTATTGGCACATGTGGTGGATACTAAGGTGAGGAGTCCTAGTATTCAAGAGTATCTAGTAGTCTGTGAGTTCGATTACATGTTTTTCGATGAGTTCCCTAGTGTTCCCCCACCCCAAGAGATAGATTTTGAGATCAATCTAGTTCCTAGTGCACAACCAATAGTGCAGACATCGTACATGATGGCACCAAATGAGATGGAAGAGTTAAAGAAATAGTTGCAAGAGTTGCTTGAGAAAGTTTTCATCAGAGTGAGAACATCTCCTTGGGGTGCTCCTATATTGTTCGTGAAGAAGAAAGATGGATCCATGAGGTTGTGTAGAGATTAAAAATAGTTGAACAAGGTGACGATAAAGAACAAGTATCCCTTGTCAAGGATAGATGACTTGTTTGATCAGTTGTGTGACACCATCATGTTCTCAAAGATAGATTTGAGATCGGGGTGTCACCAGTTGCAGATCAAGGCAGATGACATACCTAAGTCAGATTTTAGGACTCGGTATGGTCATTATGAGTTTGTGGTTATGCTGTTTGGGCTTACCAATGCACCAGCAACGTTCATGGACTTGATGAATGGGGGTGTTTTGGTAGTATCTTGATCAGTTCATGGTGGTTTTCATACATGATATCGTTATATACTCAAGATATATTCAACAACATGAACAACATCTTCGTCAAGTGTTGACCATGCTGAGGTAGCATCGGCTATATGCCAAGTTCAACAAGTGCAATTTTTGGATGGAGGAGGTGTCCTTCATAGGACATGTGATAGCTACTAAGGGAGTTTATATGGACCCCAAGAAGGTTGAATCCGTACTGGAGTGTGAATATCCAAAGACACTGACAAAAGTTCATAGTTTTCTTGGTTTGGCAAGCTACTACAAGACGTTTGACAAGAATTTCAACTTTGTGGTGTTACCCCTAGTAAAGCTTACAAGGAAGGATGTGCCTTTTGTCTAGGATGACATATGTCAGTGTGCCTTTTAGTTGTTGAAGAAGAAGTTCACAAGTGCACCAATTTCAATCTTACCTGAGCAAGGGAAAAGTACATAGTTTTATGTGACCCGTCAAGGAATGGATTGCGATGTGTGTTGATGCAAGACAAGAATGTGATCTCTTTTGCTTTATGAAAATTTAAGAAGTACAAGGAGAACTACCCAACCAATTATTTGGAGTTTACTACAATGGTTCATGCTTTGAATATATGGAGACACTACCTTTACAGTGAGAAGTGTCAAATCTTCACAGACCATAAGAACTTGAAGTACATCTTCTCACAGTAAGAGCTAAACATGAGACAATGACGATGGATGAAGTTAATCAAGGATTATGATTGCACCATTGATTACCATCCAAGGAAGGCAAACATGGTGACAGATGCTTTGAGCAGAAAGTCTACTTCATTGTCATCTGTGGAGAAAACACAATTGTGTTCCTTGGTGTTCCACAAGAGAGACATGTTGGTCTCCTTACTTTAGATGAACATGAAGCTAGAGGTTTCTTTGTTAGTTGGGTTGTTGGCACAAGTACAAGTGAAGCCTACATTGAGGTAGAAGATTAGAGAGGCACAACAGGTTGATATTGTGATATAGCAGATACAATCAGAGTTTGATAGAAAGAAGCATGATGGCTTCCATGTGGCGGAGGATGGAACAGTGTGTTACCATAGAAGGGTTGTGGTTCCCGATGCTAATGATCTAATGAAGATGGTTCTGGAAGAGGCTCACTCTTCAATGTATGCTATGCACACATGTAGCAGTAAGATGTACCATGACCTTAATGATATGTATTGGTGGCCTGGCTTGAAGCATGATGTGCCTGAGCTTGTGGTGTGTAGTGTGTCAGCAAATTAAAGTAGAGAATTAGAAGCATGAAGAGACGTTGCAACCATTTCCTATACCACAGTGGAAATGGGATCATGTTACGATGGACTTTGTGGTTGGTCTACCTAGGACAGACAAAGGTTATGATTCCTTTTGGGTGATCGTTGATATGCTATTCAAGTCAACATACTTTTTGCTAGTAAAGACGACATATACAGCAGAGAAGCTCGCACAAATATACATTGATGACATAGTGTGTTTGCATGGAGTCCCATCTATTATCATGTTAGATAGAGGTCCTCAGTTTACAAGTTGATTTTGGGAGCGTTTGCACACAACTTTGGGTACGCATTTAAAGTTTAGTGTTGCCTTCCACCCACAAATAGATGGGAAGTCTGAGAGGACGATACATACATTACAAGATCTATTGAGAGACTAGGTGTTACAGTTTTTGGGCAGTTGGAACATCCACATCAGGTTGATAGAGTTTTCTTATAATAACAGTTATCAAAGGAGCATTGACATGGCACCGTATGATGCATTGTATGGGAGATGTTACAGGTCTCTGTCGTGTTGGTATGTTACAGGTGAATATCATTTGCTTGGTCATGAGCTTGTGTAGTTGACAACAGAAAAGATCAAAGTGATTCAACACCTATTGAAGGCATCCCAGGACATGCATAAGTTGTATGTAGATAACAAGAATAGACCCTTGGAGTTCCAAGTGGGAGAGAGGGTGTATCTATAGGTCTCTCCTTGGAAGGTTGTTTTGAGGTTTGGGAAGAAAGGTAACTTCTCTCCCCGGTATATGGGATCTTACCCTATGGTGGAATGTCTTAGGAAGGTGGCCTATACGTTGGAGTTACAACCTGAGTTGCACAGGTTGCATCCAGTGTTCCATATGTCCACGTTGAAAAAGTGCCTCCCTGATTCCGAGTCAGTGCTTTAGTCTGTGGAGGTTAAGTTGGAAGAAGATATGTCGTATGTGGAAGGACCTATGTGTATCCCTGATAGAAGAGTGAATAAGTTGAAGATGAAGGATATAGTGTTGGTGAATGTTCTGTGACTTCACTGTGTCATTTAGGGAGCCACATGGGATCTTGAGGAAGAGATGCGTAAGAAGTATTTGTCTCTCTCTTAGAATTTCAGGGGAAAAATCCTTGTTAGTGGTTTATGACTTGTAACACCCCTGACCTATGTTTTAATTTAACCCTATTTTTGGCTTGATGATGTGCTTAGAGCCTTTCTGTAATCCTTTGAGATGTTATTAGAGCTTCTGGATCACTTAAGTCTCCACTTTAAGCTTGTTTGGATGATTCTTTTGCTTTCTATGCTTATTTTGGGTCAAATTACAATTCACCCATTTGTGAGGGTTATCTTACAATTTATCACCTCTAGAGTGTTCCTTCTCTCTACTGGCTTCATGATAGAGAGTTTTGTGCTTTAAGGCACCTTGGTTGGGCCTTGGTTGAGTGGTGACACCCCTAAAGGTGATCAAGGTTTCTAGGGTTTGCTTGGTTACAACCATGTGTGCTTGGTTGGGTGTGTCTCGACCTTGTCTCGATCTTGTGGTGGTTTCGGTTTTGTCTCAACCAAGATGCATTGCTTGTGTGTTTTTTTGTCTTGACCATGTGGTCTTGGGTCAAGATAGTTGTCCTTGTGTGTTGTTATTCAACCTTGAGTGCTGGTGATCCCTTTTGTCTCAACTGAGACATGTGCTTTGGTGTTGTTTAGAGCTCCTTAGAGTGTCTCAACCGAAACCAAGGTGGTGGTGACCCAGTGGCCGAGACCCCACCTAGGTTATATCACCATATCATGCATGCATGTTTTACGTGGTTGCATGTTGGTTTCCTGGGTGGACAAGTGTCCCTTTGGTTCATTTTGGTGTTGACACTTCATATCCACCCTACCTCCCTCCTCTTTCATGTATATAACCCCTCTTTTCTCCATGCAAGTGATATTTTTGTCCCTCTTCCTTCCTCGCTCTCACTTGCTCAGCCTTGGTGTCTTGAGGAGCTAGGAAGACTGATCTTGGAGCTCTTTGTGGTCAAGATCCCTTGCATGTGGTGACTCTTGCTCATCTTTAACATTGGTATGTGTATACCTTTCTTTTACAATGTTTCCTTGGATCTTCTACCCTGTCTTCTTCTCTTTTCTCGGTCATATACTATGGACTATCCATGTTGGTCATTCTTGATAGTAAGCTCCTCATAACAAGGGTCATAGGCCATGTTTTGACAATGTGACACCCAAATGAGAGGGAGCTTCTTCTGTCTTTTCCGCATTCATCTTTTGGTTCAGCCTAGAGCTTCTTGCTCTCTTCTCTTGAGCAACATTTGACCTTGGAATCTTCTTCTTCTTGAGGTGATCTTGTAACCAAGAGTGGAGCTTTAGGTTAAGTTGCATCATCCTAGGTGATCGTGTGCTTAGAGCTTGTGATCCTTAGAGTTGATCATCCTTAAAGCGGGTGATATAACCCTATATCCTCTCTATTATTGCACTTTCCCTTACACTCATATTGCTATCACTCTCTGAAATGTACCCTTAATATGATAGTAGATGATATCATAATTTAGAGCTGGAACGGTAGTGGTTGTTATGCTTGATTTGCTTGGAATCTGAAACCTATATGTAAGGTACCCATTTGGGAGATGGATGTGTTATGGTGGTTACCTTCCTACATTTGACCTTGGTTTTGAGTGAATGCATGAAGATAGTGTACCTTGATGTAAGATGGAGTTTAAGTTCTATTTTGGAGGTGTTTTCTGCATCTTGCTTGAGTTTTAGTGTACCTTGATGTATGAAGGGAGGTCGAGACACATGTCCTATCGCATTCGCGATACTAGGTGGGATGGTGGTCGCAACCCTTTGATGGCTTGAGGTCGCAACACTTGGATGGTGTGTGGTTGTGCATATGTATGACACCATAATATGATACAAATACAAATGTATGGTAGTGATACCTACTATTGTTAACATTATTATCTAAGAATGGTAAATTAATGATGTTCCTTAACCCTAGTATGCTCCAAGAAAGTGGGAGGTTATATGCCTAGGGTTTAGTGATTTAATACAACTATAAAACCCTAATCGGCCATGTATGGAGCCCTAATCCTAATGATGGGCCATGTGATGTGTTTGCTTCTCCCTATTGAAGTGGTTATCTTATTATGATGTTTTCTCTCTCCTATTTATAAGACCCTAACCTTGTAGGTGAAATGAATTCCATAGCTTGTGCATGTTGTGGTGATAATTATGTGACACGGGATTATGGCTATAAGCCTTGATGAGATATGATGAAATCATATTGATGTGATGGGTCCTATGACCTTTTGATGGCTTGATGCCTAATGAGAGATCATATCCTCTAGTGATTTGATTTGAGGGTTTGATATCCCCACATTGATGTGACATTGGTGATAGCCTTGTATGGATGTGTAACAATGATGATGGCCTTGTGAATGGTAGTGCTACAATGTGGTGATGATGATGAGACTAGATCACACCTTATACATTTGATATCTTATGAAGTTGTACTATTCCATTATCTTGTAGAATTTGTTTTGAACTTATACGTTGTAACTTGATTGATGCTAACAGACACCCAATTGGTTTAATTAATGAAGTGTACTCTAATAATGTAGGTGACTTGTGCCATAGATCCTTTCTAGTGACAACATAAATTTCTTGATCGATGAGATGAGTATAACTCAGAGGGCATATTTTTGAATATGCTGGGGTGCAAGTCGAGTATCTCCCTGTGTCCACAATTATAGGTTGTGTGAGATAGCCATGCGTGAGCTAATTTCCTTGTGATATGGATGGCCATGAGTGAGCCAATCCTTCTTTTTAGAATGGTCGTGGATGACCCTATTCTTCTAGCACTGTACCTATACCAAGGTGTGCTAGGTGTTATTATATGTTGATGGCCATGCATGAACCAATCCCTGAGCTTGACTATATGTCATTGTTGTAGTTGACTGATATGTCACTACGTGTTTTCTCTTGGGTTGACCAACAGGTGTGGGGAGGTCGTGGATTTCAGCTCTTGCATTGAACTTGTATGGCACCGATTTTGACTTAGAATTGTTCAGTTGGGTTTGGATGGTACGACTGAAGTCCTCAGGGCAATTAATAACATATGTAATACAACAATGTAGAATATTTGCATAGGGACAAATACACTTCACATTGGTTGAGCCCTTTACCTTATCTTTGTATTGATTCCTTAAATTATAAGGCGGTAAGAGAAATAAATTTTTATACATGTTCTTTGTATTCCTTATTAGTATGTTAATTGTTATACTACTCAGCGGTAACTACCTAGCTTTTCTTAACCTGCTCTATCTATTACATACATTTCATTTAACTGATTCTTCTCAATCTACTTCGTATTTTTGTCTACCTGCCTAGTTATATGTTCTTTAATAGACATTGGTAGAAAGTTATATCTCTTTATGGGACATTTGGTCTCACCTCGTGGGTTTCCACATCTTTTAGGTGGTCATGCACAAAGAGGTAGAGATTGTGCAACTGAGAAAGAATAGTAGCAAGAGAAACAACTAAAAAGGTTGGATGTGTTGCTAGTCTTTTGGTGATAGAGTCCTAGATGTCATACCTACACACTCAAGTCTTTGGGGGTTTTCTCAATCTATTTTGCAGATAAGACGTTGATAAGAGGATTTTGTCTTGTGGGTCATTTATGTACCATTATGGCGTGTGTACATGTACATATATGTGGAACAGATATTTCATGTAACAGGTTGATGATAGGAATGATGATGTACAGTCATGTAAGCATCTTATAATACAATATGTAATGCATGTGACAAGCTTGTGGACTTATTTGTGGTAAGTTTTTTCTTATGGTGCTTTTGAGAATTCAATTTTAATTTCTTTTGTTTTTTGGTAATCCGCTTGCTTAGTGATGTTTACACGCTTTAGTTTTGATTAATATCATTTGTGGCGCGTTGAGGCGTCATAGTAAGATTTGAGTTTGGAAGTTTGGATCAATTTGATGGAAACCCAACCCATTGCCAAGTCTAGGGGTGAGTGGTTTGGGTCATCCTAATATTTTTTGAGTGATTTTATTTGTAGAAGAATGTTATAGAAATAGTTATGCAATTTAGTTGTTCATCTAGAATGTTTCCTATCTAAAATACTAGCTGGAGTCGATCTAAAACAATCATTCCCATGTTTGTGATATATAAAATACTAAAATAGATAGTTGCAAATGGTGTATTTTTTATATGTTATTTGTCTTTTTTATCTATCTTTACTTATTGGTGTTTCTAGAAGTATCCTTTTAGTTTTATCTAGAAGTTTGATCCTTGGATTTTGCACTTGCATCATCATTGATTTTGATATTTTAGTATATTTTATATAAAAATGCCATTTTAAGCAATTAAAAATTATTTTTCTAATCACATAGTTGGATAAAATATTTTGAAAATAACATGAGGTCAATGAAGTTAGGGTGTCCATAATGGTTTTCTCATTTTGTTATGTTTTGGTTATTCAATAATGAATATTTTTGTTAACAATTATTCATCTTATGGATTAATGTTTCCCCTTTCCGTTTTAAACCATTCAACCTCAATCTTGTGGTTGTTCCTGACTGGTTGGTTGTCAACTAATGAGGTAGTAGTCTTTTACTTATCCTCTCTACCATGTAGCATTTTACATATATACATGCTTAATATATAGTTGTATTTATTTGCCAATTGATGTTAGTAGAGAGATTCATCATATGCCAATGGATCTTATTGATGCAAATTATGTATGTCAACATTTTTTTCATTGATATAGCTTCTTTTGCATTTATTCTACAACTATAGCTAAAATGTGTACTCTCTTCTTATAAGTGTTAGACCTTCTAGCTATTAGGACATTGTCACCACATCGTCCTATATGTTCTATGGAATAAGTCATCTCATTTCCCTCACCACTTGAATGTCAAAATCCTTTCTATTCTTAGACAACGCATGTCACACTACTCCACCTTTAATACCAACATAGTAGCACTAATCAATATTCTATTTTTTGATAAATAAATGCTAAGTCTATAAGATTTTTGACACAATTAGAAAAAGACATTCCTAATAACATGTGGCAACTATCTTATTTCATTTTTCTAGATAATCCCAAAATTAATTTTATCCAGTTTCCATAGCCATCATGAAATCAAATAAGGGTTGTTGTCACTACAATTTTTTTTACATTTTTTCATGTGCCATCATTTCTGGTGGTACACTTTGCCACACTCATAATCCAATCCCAAGGAGGTGCTAACAGATAAAGACCATTCCTTACCATTTTTGTCTATAATTCTCATCTTTGATGTCACTTATTGTGTACACAAATACTTTTTCTACTACTCTACCTTTGCCATTATTTCTACCAAGAACTGTGATTGTCTGATTCCATAAACATTTAACATCATAGAGACCATAAAAATATTTTTAGTATAGTGGGAAGAGTGTCACTAGAACTTTAGTCAAGATCTGAAACCTAAGCTTCATACCATGTCGACCTCATGCCTCACTTACATATACATGCAAACTAGGCAGTTGTACAACACAAAATCTATTTACTCTCAAGATAATGATTCATGTCCAGACATATTTATGTCTAATTTAAACTTGATATGGAATAATTGAGCTTGCCTTAAATCCTATCTTCTTCCTCAGGCTTAATTGGTTGTCACAACGTACCACCAACTACTTTGATAACACCTATCCCTTTTATTATAGGTTCATTCTTTGTCAATAACTTGTTTCTAGGGTTTGTGTGTGAAGAGACATGATTTTCACTTTATTAGTTGGGTCTATGTAACTGAAGTAATTGTATGAGGATGACCATATCTAATAAATAAAACTACAGTCAAAACGGATAAGACAAAAGACCTTGTAAAATCAAAGAAGTTTCATGTTCAGTTTCAAATTAAACTACATCTTCATTATAAATCTTTAACCAAGAACATTGAAAACATTTTATCATGCATGCTTATAGGCTTCATATGATATGACTTTTGAGTTAGTAAGGTTTCATATGATTCTAACTACAAGATTTATTTGATTCTCTGTTACTTTTTATTCTCAAAATTTAGTAGATTTTTTGAAAGACAAGGATTCCCTAGATTTTTCTAAGTCACAAAAGTTGATTGTTCTCCTTTATTTAACTAGATTGTTCTGATATATTGCTTTGTAAATCCACACTAGTGCCAACATAATCACTCTTTTCTTAAGAGGTATCAATCTTTATCATAAAGTTTAAAAAGAGTTCAAACTACCATGAAATGGATGACACTTGTTACATTAATGAAATCATTGTAATTTACCATAGATGCCATCAATGGCATGTCTCAAGACACTAGATATTGGTTTGTAAATTGAACTTGGTAAGAAATGTGATCAATATGATGTTGAATCTATAGATTTGAAAAAAACTCTACTTCTAGAACTTGAGTATGAAGCAGCCCATGAACCACTTTTAGTATTGTGGTTCGGTATGCATGAAGCACTATATATTGGTTCTATGTTTGTTTGTTTCAAAGTGTAAGAAATGTATTATACTATATTGTAGATGCAATAGTTTGCATGCAAAGGTCATGCACTTGCTCATGGTCCAAAAAGACATCTAAATGACATGAGAAAGGTGTTTCATATGGCCTAAGTTGGTTGGATATAGATCCCATGCACCAGTTTTTGAGGGTGACATGCTATTTGATAGAGTGTAAAAAATCATCCATTAACCTAGAAGTACCACTTTTGTTGAAGGAATGTTAGATTATTCTTTTGAAATATTTAGATGGAAGCAAATTATGTTGATCTTCCATCATGTTTACATGTGTTAATGAAGGTAATCCAAGATCATTTGTCAAAATGAGGTATGATTTTCTTCATGCATTGCATGAATTTGGCCTAGCTGGCAAGTACCAGTAGGGCTGTCAATGGGGAGGGTATGGGGAGGGTAAGGTCTTACCCTTACCCTTACCCTTACCCTCTTTGGGTAGTGGGTAAGGGTAAGGGTAATTATCCTTCTCATCAATCCCCTTACCCTCCCCTTACCCTTACCCTCTTCTCCACAGGGTGAACGGGGAGGGTAAAGGGTAAGCGGATAATTTTGACAAAAAAGAATTTTATACACATTGTGTGTTGATTTTTAATAATTTTATAACTAATTTATTGATAACAACATATAAAACATTATATCCAATTCAAAATCATATGTTTCTCCATGTAAAGTTAAGTCAATTCACACAATAACAATTTTTATGCATAAATTATTTTTTTTCCTTTGCATAAGTATGCATAACAAATAAGTATTTCACCAACACCTCATTTTCCGCAAGATATATATGTTTTTCTCTCAATAAGAAAGTATTACAAGCACAACACCAAGTCATTTTCCAATGATATAATAAAGTATTAGGGTTAAACATTTACATAGAAACCCCTTTAGAATATTTATATTTGTGTAACCTTTATATCGTGTGTGGGTAAAAGGGTAAAATGGTATGGATAATGTCTATACCTTACCCTCCCCTTATAGTATAGTGGGGAAATGAGGAACGGGTAAACGGATAAAGGGTAATAAAAATCTTTACCCTTACCCTTACCCTCCAGGGTATGGGTAAGGGTAAATGGATAATACCCTCCCCATTGACAGCCCTAAGTACCAACATGTCGATTGAGAAAATGGTGTGTAGAATTTGAAGGTTGCAAATATTGAGCAAATTCATAATTATGCATTATTTGTTGGCATTCCATCTGAGAAAAAAGGCATGAGATTTATATTTATTTAAATAAAAAAGTCATTTCTGGGAGGCATTTTTGTTACTATGAAGTTAGGTGTCAATGATAAAAATGAGAAGCAAATAATTATTTTTTATTAGTAAAAAGAGCCTGAATGTTTGAATAACTTAATATCAAACAAAGACTAGCATGTATCAACAATGAGTTTTGTAAGTGTTTTGTCCAATCACAAAGAACTTCATATGTGTTGGGTGGATATTGCTAGTTTTGATTTTTGTTTCAAGCCATAAAAAGGCATGGAATTCATGAGGAATATGACCAGCATTATGTGTTGGGGATTCTCCCAAATTAAGTAATTGTGTTGGTCTCAACATTGATTCCTCTTGGATTAATCTAACCAAATATTACTTCTAGGTTGGTGCTTGAATTTGTGGTACATTGAGAGAAAGGCCAAGCAATATTGGCACTTTAGATTGTAGATGTTAGCAGCAAGCCTCTGGAGTGCATTTGTTGCTACATGGAACTTATTGTTTTGCATTTATCTAAAGAAGATGTTGTGCGAAACTTTTGTATGATCCTTCCAATGGCGGGTGCAAAAGTTATTTTCAAAGAAGTCTTTGAATAATGAGAAGTGGAGAAAATTATTCCAAAAGATTGGGATCTATTATGTTTGGTCCATTTTCTAAAGAACCCGAGTAAGACAACGATGGGGTTAAAAGTAGTTGAGTTAATTTGTTGATGGAGAGAAAGGGAAGACACAAGTTCTTGATTAGAAAAAATATGTGGCAGTTTCTTATGACTTTTCTCTAAGTTAATATTATTAGAAGAGTCATGATGGACCAAAAATAGTGAAAATATAGATGTAAGATATAAAATACAAGGTTTTCGTATTCTTTAGATTTCATAGCAAGGCTTATAGTTTCTTGATTCTTCTTACCAAACTTCTCCTACCAAAAACATCAGTAATGCCCATATTCAGATGTTGAGGCTTTTGCATCTGTTGGGGTTGATGATATGAAGTCCTTAATAGAAAGTGTACCCTAGAATATTCAATATGCTTTGGACTTCAAAGAGGTGGAATTGGGTGATATAAAAGAACGTATAGTTGCATTTTCAAGCTGTGATCTTTATTTCAGCTTCCATAATACTTATGGACATGAGTTTCTTGCAAGGAGATCTGATAGTTATTTTTCTTTCAAGGTTGCTGCATTTTTTTTGGCATTGATGTATGGAACATATACCATACATGATAAGAGGTCTTCCTCTCCATCAACAAATAAAAAAGTGTGGGAGTGTCCTTTTAGATTAAATTGACCCTCGCCATCTATAATTTAATGATTTAATATAAACTTGATAGTAAAAATAAAATGAATATGGAGGCAATTGTAACATTACAAAACCTAGAATCTTGACTCAAGAAACTCTAGACCCTTGAAAGGAGGTTACAATGCTTGGTCCATTAGATTTTAAAAATAAAGGTGCATATAAGATCTAACATTGTTTTTTGTAACTCTAATGAATGTATTTCATGCATTAACATGAATAGCTCACCCTAACATATGTAGGTTTGAATACATATATGTTAGATTCAATCATAATCACATATCATGATACATGCATATTAACCTAATAACCTTAATATGTACTAACTCATAAGAGAGTTCAAAAAATATGTCACATATGTTTCCTTTACTGACTAATATGCACATAATGGCTAAAATATGTTAATAAGAAGTATAATGTACTTAATACATGAATTAGAATACTAAAGGGTGTTTCCATGTCCATAAATAGGAATAATGTACCATTATATAAATATATATTAAATTAGTGGACTTAATTGTTTAAATATGTAGAATATGCAATTTTGTGCATAATAAAATACAACAACTTTTTGGTAACAATGTTAAGATAATGAGACTCTAGATAATTATGATGGTAATGATGTAATGTTATGATAATATAATGGTGACAAACCTAAAAGACTAATTGTATTAGAACTTAGAAAAGGAAATTAAAAAAAACCCAGAACTAAAGGAAGAGTCATGTTCCTGGGGTTCGTTTCACATTAATTGAACTATCCTAGATGCCTTAATTTCATCTAAGAAAGAAAATATAAGTTTAACTTAAAATATGAAAGAAATTAATTGATGACTCAAAAGGGGAATTTGATACCAAATTTGGATTCTTCATGGCCTAGTTCATCTAGTTGTAAAGTTTCACCTTAATTAAATAGTCCAAGATATCCCAATTTATTTAAAAAGTACAGCTCAAATTATGTAATACTATAATCAATGGAACTTTGATTCATTGGTTGATTTCCTAATTTCATTTGTCATGTGAACTATATCACATTCTATGTTTCCTTGTCATGTTGCTTTCCTAATTTCACACCTCTCCTGGGTTGTTCAATCGAGATCAGATGGGTTGTGGGTAATCCCCTACCTCGAGTAGGAGAGTGTAAGGAGTGAACTGTACACTTGACCAGTGCATGAAACTTCTCAAGATTACTTTTGTCTTTCTAGGTACACAATTTTGCATCTAACGATCCATGATACAACCCTACTCACCTATTTCCACGATTTGCCCAATTTCTCTTCCCACGTCTAGAACCATCTTTACACGGAGCACTCTTCTCATATCCTCTACATATAGGACATTATTTCGTGCTTTAGCCACACCACAAGCGGCCTTCCTCTCACTTTAATATATGTTGTGTTGTCGCCTTTTGCCATTGAGAGCCTGGGAACTAAGTAACAACGCCAAGTGCCAAGGCTTCCTCCTCGCTTCATGTCAATTCAATTGAAATTAGGATATTGTTCAGCTGCATGTTGTCTTTGTTTTTAGGTACTCACCAATCACGGTGTGAGATTCCCAATCATGGCATGAGATTCTCCTTTCCCATGCATGGGTATGGAACGTGCTAGGGAAGAAGATGGGCTCATGTATCAATTACCCTTCTACCCTCTCTATTTTGATTTGTGTCATGCTTGCAATGGGTATGATTGTCTTTCCATTCATTTGGTTACAATTTAATAGCATGGACTTTGAGCATTACAATTTATTGATTTTTCTGTGTCACGCTTCTTTGTTTTGGGCTAACATCTTTTATAAATTCAATTTATTTTCAAATAAATTAGTAATTTGTAAACCTTTAGAAATACAAAACTAATTCTCTGGTTATCAAAAAATTACACAAAAGTAATGGTTGATATCATAAAAATATTATCAACCCAACTAAATACATTTAAGAACCTAAAGAAAAAATAATAAGACTTCATAATATAGGATTTATAATGCACATACTAATTAATGACGTGTCTATATAATCCAATACTAGGTGAAGAAGTACCCTGACTTGGATAGAGTTTTGGACTTTTATGAGTTGGCACACATCCTGAGGTATGTTGCATCCCCTATGAGTCTTATTGATGAATTAATTTTTTTATCTCTCACTTAAGCATCTTTGAGGTATTTTTGTATTGAATGTTCTCTTTCTTGACTTTATGACCTATTTGGGTTTAATCCTAGTGAATTTGAATTCCTAATATTTTTCAACTATCCTTATTTCATGTGGGACCCAAAGATTGTACTTTTCTTCATAATGAAACCCTAACTCTATAATGGAACCAAGTTGTTCCTTATTGTGAGATGGAACCCTAAGTTTTCTCACTTATGTAGTGGAATAGTTCATGTCCATTTATGTGATGGAAATCTCTTTGATTCTATTTTTGTTACTACACTTTCACTAGCCTCTACATTTATCCATGCTTTATGATTCTATAGCTCTAGAGTTCTATAAGTGCTTTGGTTTAATGCTGTTATGTGCCCTTTATATTTTGGGGTGGAGATCATGTGGAACATACCTGGGTTTTGTTCCCATCTTATACATTGTGGAGTTTGGTTATATGCCTTACTCTGTGAAGTTTTAGGATTATGTGTCCTAGTTGCCACTATTTTTTTATATTTCACTAGTGTTGTGTTTTTCTCACTTGCATGCACATTGAATAATATTGATTGGTTATGTTCCCTAAACTCTTTGTGTGCTATTGTGGCATACTGTATTTTCTTTAGTGGCAAGTGAAACTATTATTTATCATCTTATTGAAATTCATATTCTTTTAACATTAACTTAGATGGTACTTTTCTCCTGGATGTGAATCCTTATTATATTTGATGTCCTCTTTCCTAACGCTGCTCAATCCCTACTAATATGCTCATATTAGCTTTTTATTCTGATAATTTTCCACTTTTTCTTATCTTGTGGGGTATGCTTTCAAGCCCTTGGTGGATAGCAAGGAGGTGTGGACTAAAGTTGACAAAGACTCATTCAAGTGAATTCAATCCTTCTTGGGAAATATATTTTAGGTGCTTAGATAATCTTCCATTGGTCCTAAGCTATAAATTATTTTTCTTATGTATCACCCTATGTGGCAAATTATGATTTTAGAATCTATCATTGTAATAGTTAGATCTTCTATTTTGTACTACTACAATTTGGTATTCTAAAACATATTTCTGAATAAATTGGACTAACATTCATTTTCAACATTTTGGTTGTCTTTGGCATATGGGATGTATCCTTTTGATTTGATTTGGAGAGGATTGGATACCCTCTCAGTCTCACTCCTTAAAGTATGGTATTGGAACCCATAGTGGTCGATTAATCTAACTATTTCAATTTTATCTCCCTTAGGTTTTTGCCTCTCCTATAAGTTCCTAATAGGAGCCTTACCCTATATAGAAACTCTCTAGATGAGATACTTATTCAAGTATCTACCTTTGTTAAGATAATAGAAGGAGATAGAATTTAAGGAAATATTATGATGATCGTAAGTCAATCACCCCTTTTGTATTTAGATTGGACACATTGTACCTTTAGTTTTGTTTGACTTATTAGGTTAAACCTTTAAGGGGTGGAGATTATTAGTGGTTAATATATTGATGAAGCAATTTAAACAAAGAAATCATTTTGAGGTGTGCAGTGTTGTAACATATCAAAACCTAGAATCTTGACTCTAAAAACTATAGACCCTTAAAAAGGAGGTTAGTATGCTTGGTACCTTATGTTTGACCAAACAAAGATTCATATAAACACTAACATATTTTTTGTAACTATAATATATGTAGTTAATGCATGAACATGAGTAACTCACCCTAACATATATAGGTTTGGAAACATATGCATTAGGTTCAATAATCAATATCACATATCAACATACATACATATTAACCTAATAACCTATATATGTGCTAATACGTAAGTGAGTTCATGAACACATATGTTTCCTTTGCTAACTAATATGCACATAATGGCTAAAATATATTTAATAAGAAGTTCAATGTGTGTATTACACAATTATAATAGTTGGTATTTTCATGTCCATAAATATGAACAATGTACCATTATCTAAATAGATATTGAATTAATGGAGTAAACATGTTAAAGGAGTAAAATATAGAAATTTGTTCATAATAATATAGGGAACTCTTTTGGTAACAATGTGAAGATCGTGAGACTCCAAATAATAAATAATGATGATAATGATGTAATGTTATAGTAATATAATGGTGATGAGCCTAAAACTCTAATTGTATTAGATATTATAAAAGGAAATCCTAAAACCCAAATATGATGGAAGAGTCATATTCCTTGCATCCCAATTAGATTGTATGCCAAGATTCACATTAATTAAACTATCCTAGATGCCTTAATTTCATATCAGTAAGAAAAAATAAGTTGAACTTCAAAATATTAAATAAATAAGTTGGATGACTCAAAAGAGTGGAAACTAATACCAAAATCAGATTCTTCATATGCTAACTAATCTATTTGTCAAGTTTCTCATTAATTGGATAATCCTAGTTATTTGTATTTGGTTAGAAAATACTTCTCAAATTATGTAATCTTATTATCAATCAGACTTTGATCCATTGGTTTATTTCCTGATTAATTTTTCATCCAAAATATACCTTGGAATTCCCATGTTCACTTGTCACACTGCTTTTCTGATTTTGTGGCTCTCATGGGTCATTCTATAAGGATCGGACGGGTTGCGTGTCATTGCCTATCTCAAGTGGGAAAGTGTAGTAAGTGAAAAAGTACACTCGATCATTTATTTTCTTTTGGTAAGGATTTCTAAATATATTGTGCAAGAAACTTGTTTAGATTTCTCCCACTATGGTCGAGAGACAATTCTGCATCTAATAAGAAAGAATATGAACCCTACTTTCCTAATTCTATGATTCACTCTATTTCTTTTCCCACCTCCCAAACCATCTCTACACATAGCACTCTTCTGATAAATACTATATATAGGACCTTATTCCATGCATTCACCACACCACAAGAGTCCTACATCTAGCTTTAGTTTGTACTATGTTGCCTCCTTTTGCCTTGTAGAGCTGGGAACCAGGGTACAACGTCGGGTGCCAAAGCTTCCTCCTTGCTTCATGTCAATTCAATTGAACTTAGGGTAAGGTTGGTCATCGTGTTGTCTTCATTCCTGGGTACTCAACAAGTCCTATTTCAACCTACTATGATTTTCCCTAATCATACCACAAGCTTCTCTTTGCCCATCCATGACTATGGAACATGTTGGGGAAGAAGATGATCTCATGTGTCAATTACTTTTGTACCCTTTCTCTATTTCAATTAGTGTCATGCTTGCAATGGGTAAGATTGTCTTTTCATCTGTTTGGTTTCAATTTAATAGCACGGACTTTGACTGTCACAATTTGTTGAATTTTCATGTCACTCTTTTTTTTGGACTAAGATGCGGGGGCATTTCTATCTTTTCAAATTCAATTTTTTCAAATAAATTTCTAGTTTTTAAACCTTTAGAGATACATAATTGATTCTCTTGATATACAATAATTACACAAAAATACTAGTTAGAATCAAAAAATGATTATATACCTAACTAAATTTATTTCATAAACAAAATCAAATAGTAATAAGAGTTCATAATCTAGGTTTTATAATACACATACTAATGAAGTACTCATATATATAATCCAATAATAGGTAAAAGAAGTACCTTGACTTGGATCTAGGTTTTGGGCTTCTCCAATTTGACACACATCTCGTGATATATATCATCCCCTATGAGTCCTCTTTAGCAATTAATTTCTTAATCTCCCTCTTGAGGCTCTTTAAGGTATTTTGGTAATGAACTTTCTCTTTCTTGATAGATGACCTATTTGGGTCTAATCTTAATGAGTTTCAGTTCTTGATATTCTTGAAATATCTATATTTCGTATGGTACTCAAATATTGTACTTTTCATCATGACATAATCATAACTGTGGAATTGAACCAAGTTGTTCCTTATTTTTAGATGGAAACCTAATTTTCCCACATATTTGCAAATATTTCATACTATCCATTTACGTGACAAAAATCTCAATTTTTTATTTTCTTAACTGTACTTTCACTTGCCTCTACATTTATGCATGCTTTTGATTCAATAGCCCTAGAGTTTTATAGGTTCTTTGGTTTTATAAGATAACATGCCCTTTAAATTTTGGGATGGAGGTTATGTCCTCCGTACCCTGGGTTAGTGTCCACTCTATACATTGGGGTGTTTGGTTATGTGCCATACTCTTTCATGTTATAGGGTTATGTGTTGTAGATTCCATTGTTTATTTATATTTCACTAGTGTTATGCTTATCTCAGTTGCATGTAGGTTGAGTATTTTTTATGGGTTATGTTACATAAACTTTTTATCTATGCTTTTCTTGCATACCTTATTTTTTTATGGAAAGTGAAATTGTTTTTTACCATCTTATAGAAATACATATTCATTTCATATCTATTTGGATGATACTTCTCTCTTGGATGGAAAGCATTGTTATATTTTATTTTCTCTTTTTGAATGTTGCTCAATCCGTATTTATATGCTCATATCGGATTTTTATGTTGATAATTTTCACATTGTCTTCTCTTGTGGGGTATGCCTGAAGCTCCTAGGTGGAGACTAAGGAGGTGTGGACCAAAGTTGAACATGAGTCATTCAAGTGTAGTTGACCCTTCTTGGAAGATAGATTTGAGGTGGTTAGATAACCCTATGCTATTCCTACACTATATGTTAGTTTTCTTATGTATCACCCTGTGTGGTGAAGGATTATGTTGGAAACAAGCATTGTGATACTTAGATCTTTTTTGTTCTGATGCTCCAAGTTGGTATCTTAAAACATACGTTTGAGTAAATTAGATTGTCATCCCTTTCCTAAAATTTGGTTGTGTTTGGCATATGGGATGTTTCCCTTTATTTGATTTAGTGAGGATTGGATCCCCTATTGGATCCCACTCCTTACAACAAGGCTCTAATCTAGAGTCCTTAACTTTTTGAATGTAAACAAACATCTTAAAGTATTAGTTTCACATTTTTGTTCAAGCTTAAAAGTTGCAAAACTTATAGTATATAAAAACATATTACTATCTAACTTATGTAGGGTACTTTTTCTGAAAAAATTCGATTAACTCCAACTATATACAATAAAAAATTGAGGTTGCACACTGACATGTAAGTGTGCATGTTTATAATATTATTCCCACACAAATGGAACCATAAAGATATCTCTAATAGACACCCACAATGTATCCAATCACATTACAAAAACACAATATAATAGAGCCCATAAACTACAAAAGATTTTAAACACAAAACAACACAACAAACATGATTTCTCTTTGATAAATTGTCCATCCTCAGGGGATGGTTTGCTCTGTAAGAGTATAATCTAAGTATATACATAATAGGTGTGATAGATTTTACATTACTGAAGTGTAAAATCATTAGTGAAACCTTGGAATGAAAGTTGTTTACTATAAATTTCATAGTTTTATTATACATATATATATATATATATATATATATATATATATATGGCGTTCATTCATTGCCCGTGTGGGTAGCCTGGATTTTCGCTACCCTGCAGCCAAAAAAGTAACTCTCCTGGCTAAGAAAGTAACTCTGCTGTAAAAAGAGTAACTATGATGTCAAAAAAGTAACTCTGCTGGCCAACAAAGTAACTCTGTACAAAATATACAACAGCTATATATAAGGACGGGTTTTTTTATTTTGGAGGGGCAAATGATATTATTTTTGGCTAAAATTTTTGGAGAGCTAGACAAAATAGTCTTCTACAATTGCGGAATTTTTTTTAAAAATAAAGTGGTCGGAAGGGTCGGCGCGTAGCTACCCACGCGGGCAATAAAGATGGGCCCATATATATATATATAGAGAGAGAGAGAGAGAGAGAGAGAGCGAGTGAGGATAGAATACACTCGAGTGTACGGATCACATGAATACACTCAAGTGTGTTTGCATATCAAGACTATTTTTTGCAAAATGTAAACCATTGATCTTCACCGTCATACTATAACTAGGCTACATATAAATTTTGAGTCCATTTGGATGAGTGTAAGTCACTCATCCAAGGGCAACAAAATCGACGCGCGAAACTAATTTGAAATGCATAATTTTTGCGGTCTTCATAACATGAGCTATATATATATATGGCGTTTTTTTAATACCCGCGTGGGTAGCCTGGATTTCACTAACCGGCAGCCAAAAAAGTAACTATTATGGCCATAAAAGTAACCCTGCTATCAAAAAAAGTAACTATATTGATCAAAAAGTAACTATGCGACTAAAAAAGTAATCCCGTACAAAGTATACAACAAATATATATGTACTCGTGTTTTGAAATCTGTTATTGCAAATGTAACTATCTATGCACGAAACTTAGCAATTTGCAAGGTAAAGTAACCCTCTACATGTCAAAAGTAACTAACTTGAAAAAAAGTAACCAAAATAGGGGGCGGGTGTCTACCCGCACGGACATTAAAGATAAGCCATATATATATATATATATATATATATATATATATATATATATATATATATATATATATACGGGCATTCATTCATTGCCCGCACGGGTAGCCTGGATTTTCGCTACCCGGCAGCAAAAAAAATAACTCTCTTGGCTAAGAAAGTAACTCTGTTGTAAAAAAAGTAACTATGATGTCAAAAAAGTAACTCTGCTGGCCAAAAAAGTAACTTTGTACAAAATATACAGCAGATACATATAAGAACGGGTTTTTTTTATTTTGGATGGGTAAATGATATTATTTTTGGCTAAAATTTTTTGGAGAGCTAGAAAAAATAGTCCTCTACAATTGTAAATTTTGTTTTTGAAAAAAAGTGGTCGGAAGGGTGGGCGGGTAGCTATCCGCGCGGGCAATAAAGATGGGCCCTATATATATATTTATATATATATATAGTTATATATTTATATATATATATATTTATATATATATGGCATTCATTCAATAATCAGTGGGTATCCTGGATTTTGGCTAGCCGTCAGCCAAAAAAGTAAGTATTTGGCTAGAAAAGTAACTCTGTGAATGAAAATGTAACTATGTTGATAAAAAAAGTAACTATACGACTAAAAAACTAAATCTGGGAAAATACACAATATACACACACACACATATATACATATATATATATACATACATATATATATATATATATATATATATGAATCTTCTGTTGCAAATGTAACTATCTATGTATGAAAAGTTATAGTTTATAAGGTAAAGTAACCCTCTACATGTCAAAAGTAAGAAACTCCATAAGAAGTAACCGAAATAGGGGAGAGGTAGCTACTCCAGTGGGAATTGAATATGGACCCATGTATACATGCATATATATGTATATATGATGGAAATATAACAAGTAGTTAACAAGCTTCGTGTTGCATGTTGTTTCATGTAGCTCTTCTGTTTCATGCTAAATAGTACCTAACAAGTTTAATAGTATTTATTTGCTAATTGCCACTAATTTATTTCTATTTATATTATTAGAATTGCATTTAGTGTCTAATTTAACATATAACTAGATTGTGGGTATTATGTGATGCAGTACATGAAAGAAACTTTGAATATGAGAGTGAGAAATAATATTTAAAATGTAATTTAAGGATTTAGATTATTTTAGTTTGTTCGATCTTCAAATATTTATATAATTTAAAATCTACTGATATATTTGAAATATGAGTGCACTATTTATAGAAATACAATGGTCTTTTCTACAACCAAGAACAGACAAACAAGGTCCAACATAAGTGGTTCATGTGTGTTCTTTAACATATGGTGATTGTATTCACATTTTATAGTTTTTTTAGTTCAACTCTTGAGTGTGTAGTCAATAGTTTATGTAGCTACAATGTACTTAGTTGTATGATTAGATCTCTGTATAGATGATTACACATAACAGTAACTGCTAGAATTTTGCAAGTTATGGTCGTAGTAATGTTTAATTATTTGATTGTTTCTAAAATTTAAAATTATAAATTTAGTATTTAGAATAAAATATTTTAAATCCAATAAATTTGTAAATCAAATTGATTTGACATGACTGGTCTAATCATAAAGTGTTGTAAAAATATTCAAACAATTGTAGGGTTACGTGACCATTGTAATAGGAGAAATACTACAACAAGCAATTCATATTGAACAATGAATATCTACTAAAATAATTAATTAATTGTTTTAATAGGTGTAATACTACAATGTGAATTATATGATGTATCAAACTAAATATTATAACAGACAACACGTGTTGTATAAAGCTCCCCTATTAAAATACGTGATCCTAGACAACTACAAAATCCATGAACTATTGTACCAAACTATATATTACTATGAAACACATGATGTATAAACAACCTCTATTACAACGGGCATGCCTAGGCAACGACAAACATGCATTAATTGTTTTCTTAAATCATATATCACAGGAAACACTACATGATGTATAAAGAACCCCGATTATATTACACATATCCAGTGAACTACAATAGGCATTAATATTTGTTAAAAAACACATATATATCAACATGCACACCACGTACTTTATAAAACACCTTCCTCTTAAGACCACCCGATCAATTAGACCAGCTGCGACCTATTGTACAAGGGGAAAATATATAGTTGTAGTTAGCCTTTTTCAGTATTCATAGATTAGTGTGATCTTGATTTAGCTATACCTATACCTAGTCAATTGAACATCGTATGTCTGGATAGGGGGTCATAGGAACCAATTTCCCTATACATGCCTAATTCCACTCATGGTCAACTAGTATTATAGGATAGTTCATCCTCATCTCACTATGTTGTTTGGTTTGATATCATGTTTTTCTTGTTTATATTGCATGATATGCCGTAAACTAAGTTGATAGTCACATTACCCCCAAGTAGCCCACTATCCTATTTAAATAAGCTAAAACCTTATTCTATTTAATATTTTTGATGAACTCTTCTCTCGAATATTAGGTACTTCTTCTTGCTTAGTTTTCCAATTGCTTGTTCATTCTAGTTATTTTTTTATGGATATTTGTCTCTTGTCCCTAGTTACTTGTGCTTGATATTCCTCTTTAATTGCTTAGTGTATTGCTTGTCTAGTTAGTGTAATTGATATCTTAATGTAGTTGATTGTTCTCCATTGCCACTCTAGCAAAGGTTAGTGTAATTTCTTCTTATTTAGTTTAATTGTCATTTTCTCTATTAGATAGCTTGTTAGACATAATTAATAGGGTCAAGTTATATTTAAATCTTGTTTTATTCACTTTCAAGGTATCCAGTATAATGTACACGACCCCTAATTAAACCCAAACCTCTGCACTAGGAACCTAAAGCAACAACCTAGCTCCAGTTCTTTTCCACTCCCTTTGGATCAACCCATAACTTGCTTGATCTAATACATCCCAACCCATGTGCTTATTGATCTATTTGATAGAGTGTAGTAATTAGGGTTCAAATTTGTAATCATGATTTACGCTTATCAAGCTTTTTGAAAGCACTAGTGGGGAGTGGTATTTTGGACATATCTATCCATTTATTTTTTAGTTTACTAGTATCCCTCATCATTGATATTCTTTATTTGTTATTACATTTTTTCATTTAATTCCTAACTTGCTTCTCTTCGCTTGGTTGTGCATTACGTAGGTGATAATGCATGTTTGGCCATCGTTCTATGTCTATTAGAAAGTTATTTTAAGATTCAAAAATAGGTAGCAAAACACAAATAAATAGGCATTTCAAAGTAGAAGAATAAAAAATGGGGGACCATGAAGAAGAACAATATGATGAGACATCAGTTCCACCTCCCCCAAGGCCCTTACATGACTACTTGATGCAGGGAAACTACACTTCACCAATTGCAATAAGAATGGGGTCAATCCCATGACCAGTGGTCTTCTTCCACCAGCTGTAGTGGACTCCTTTGTACTTTCTTTGGGTTGGAGAATGAAAATCTCTATAAGCATATTGATGCATTCATAGAGGCTTATCCCACATTTTGTATACTAGAAGTCGCAAATGACTCTATTCTCCTCACCCCTATTCCCTTTCTCCTTGAAAATAGAGCCATGAAGTGCATTCTACTAAAACTGAAGTGACGACATGGGCGGTTGTGAAGAATGTATTCATCTAGAAAATCTATTTGATAGACAAATTTACATAAATGAGAGAATGCATTTTGTCATCCCTTAAATTGGGCCATGAGCAGTTTCATAAAGTTGGAAGATGCTTTAAATTTTAATGAGTAGTTTTATAAAGTTGAAAGATGCTTTAAAAGTTAATGAGAGTCTGCACCCAACATGAGGTACCCCTATGGCAACTTGTGCAATCATTATGTTCCAAACTGTAAGAGCCCTAATCTCGATTTTTTCATAAACATAACAATTTGACTTAATTGAATGCTTATTTTGAAATCAAAGTTTGGATTATGATTTAGTATGACTTGTTAAAATTATGTTTAAAATTTGGGACGATTTTGGCTTTGTTTGCTTTAGTGGCACAATTTTAAATAATTTGTAGATTGTATGCAAATTGCCCATTTTTAGGGTTTACACATACATAATTTGTTAAATAATGTTTCTAGTAATCTGGTAATTTTTTTAATATTTTTATGCTTTTTAACTTTGCTGCATGGGGTGTCATTCCCCTACTAATATTAATTTAGTAGGTATTAATGTCATACATTTTGGTCGACTGGTGGCTTAATAGAATAAATCCATCAGATTGGTGTTGTTGTTATTCCGTCAGGGGCAGACCGGTGAATGGTTATTATCCATGCATCTGTCGTCGGGCATGCCTTTGCTTTTGAAACCTCCAACAAACTACTTTCCTCATAGGGTCGACGAGAGGATGAACTACCATTGAGACGAAGGAGATTTACAGCAGTTATTGTTTTATATATCATCATCTATTAGGTAGATCGGCGAACAAGTTGTTTTCCCTTGTGCTATCTGACGAGCTCTTGTCCTTGTGCCCGATGCTCATTCTTTTTACCGATCGACAAAATGGAAACAATATGTGGATAATATCTAAGCAACTAATCTGGTGGACTATCGAGATCTTCCGTAGGGACTAAGCTGAGAGCCCGACAGGAATAGTGAAGGCCGACGAGATCTTAAGATTTTACCTTTGACGAAAACCTTCTATTTACAAGGCCAGCTATGGGACTTGTTGCCTCACAAAATTGGGTAGACTGCAATCATTGGACCAACATGATTGTTGTCAATGATCAGTAGCTCAGGTGGTCGCAGTACGGGACCCCTCATGAAGGGTCCCAGATTCGAATCTCCTATGTGGTGTTGTTCGGAATTGTTTTTCCTGTAGCGCAGTCGGCCTCTGCGCGACTTAATGGACTATGCTCCTTACGGGATGGGATTAAGTTTCCCAGTTTGAGTTCGATGTAAGACTTACGAGTCTCCTAGGTTACCAAAAATACAACCGGCAATGGACTCTCAGCCCGTCACCCGTCTGTTAGTAGAGCGACCGAGCATGCTTCGACTGGATTTCTGAACATGGAGGTCAAGGGTTTTCTTGTCCCTTTTGACCGACAAAGATACGGCTTTAGACCCTTCCTACCACCTTACCTATAAATAGCTCTTCTCATTCTCTCCTAACAATCTTTTGGTGAATTCCTTACTACATTTGGAGACTGACGAAGGTCAGTCAGAGTTCATGGAATGTGCAAGATCGTGAGTGCGTGCTTCGGATTTACCCCTTCTAGGACAGATCTAAGGTTGTTAACCTCGTGTTTTACTCCCTACACGTAAGATTTTTGTTTCTAAACCATTTTATTATTTTTTTCTTCCTCATATGTTCCTCCATGGCTGAGATCTATGGTGCCACAACTTTTGAAAGTTGTTCATATGATTAACGAATCTTCTTTTCTTCCTTTATTGCTTTGCATACACCCAGATAGAGGAAAATAGAAGAGCTTTGGAACCATCAGAGGACAATTTTTAGATCTTTATCGGTTATTTTTGTATATTAATCTTGTACTTTGTTTCTTCACCACCAAGACAAGTAATTTAACTCTTAAATGTATTTTTTGCCTTCTTATACATGCATGACCTTAATCTTATTCTAGAACATCCGTAAATGCCATAAGATACCCTTTAATGTATTTTTTTGAATAAGTAAGATGATAATACGAGTTCTTAATTTTTTTTCTTAGAATCTATGAGCAGATTCTAATTGAACATGCAAAGTCTAATGCTCAAAATAGAATTGTTATGGCTCCTCAAAATGTCATTCTTATGGTATTTTGATATCAAATTAACGCCGATCCGACCCTAATATTGTTCCTTGTTGTATGATGGTTACGTTATGCAAATTTAAAGTATGTTATCTTCTTGTTTGGTTGTATAATAATAGTTGGATATGAGTCTAGCACTGGGAGTAGCTCATCCATGTTAGCTTTTGAGTATATGATTGCCAAATTCTTAGATATAGCATAATGACATACAACGAAGTTTTAAGTTGTAATCTTGGGTGTTGATGTGTTTAGTTTATGAATTATTATGCCTAAAATATTAGATGATAATTGGATTTATATAAGGAATTATAATAGTTTTATCGTAGTGACATTTCAGGCCTTTGTGTGGCCTAGTTTGACTCTTGGTCCTCTTTATGACCGAGAATGGATAAATAGGACATGATGGAGTAACATAGAATTATTTTATGCATTTTTTATCTTCTAAAGCTGACAACCATGATTTATTGGATAAAATTCATTAAGGAGCTTATATGTAATTGAATTCATGTAGTGAAAAATACTTAGTTGGCTTAATTAACCAATAACCTTAATATGTAGTGTCCTAAGATCGTAGAGCTATCTCAGAGTCAGAACTTGCTTGATGGTGAAATAATTAATCAGAAAGAAGCTTGGAGTCATATACTGTAGAGTATATGTGGGTGTAGGGAGGGTATATCATTGTCATCCTAATTCTAGAGTATATGTGATACAGAGTAGTTGCGGTCATAACTCAAATTTAAGGATTTATATCCTAGTTTGGTGTCATGGCTTGTGTAACGACCCCGCCTCCCGGTAACCCCTAATTAAAGGAGACCCGAAGGTCAGAGCCGTTATTCAATTAACAGGATCAAAGGTTCGACAAATAATCAATAACAATTATGAAATTCTACTAACTAACTGGAATTTGGTATAAAATTAAAACTTTACTTACCTTTGAAAACTTTGGGAATCTATCTATCCAAGCTTGAATCCACTCTAACTAATCCTCCTTGCACTTTATGTTTTACTTTCACAATGTGTCACTTTACTATTTGTTCTTTCAATTGTTGTTCCTAAAACAACGACAAACAAACGTCGGTCAGTATATCGAGATATACCGGTGTGTGGGAACAACCAAAAACTTGCAAATATGGCTAACAATTTAATATTCACAATAAAATTAATTAACAAGCCAATTTACACTTTTCAATATAACATTCTCTACCGCTTTTGCCATAAGCCTGGTATACCCACCTTACGGTGCCCTTTGCCAATGACTTAAGGCCACCTTCTCAATCCCGAGCTTGGTGCCTGGGGGTCACCACTCATGGTGCCCACTAGTCATGCAATATCATAGGCCACCTTCTCATTCCCGAGCTTGGTGCCTGGGTTCACCACTCAAGGTGTCCATTGGTCTACCCATCTGGGCCTGACCTTTGGCATCATCCATCAGGGTGGCATGTAGGTGCGAGAATACATACTTCTATTATTAATGTGATAATCATAGTGACTTTATGATTTTCAAGTATGAACATCCAAATTGTTTAGTTGCAGTCAATGCGATGAAACATTCAGAAATCTTCGTGAAACTAAAGCGGTTATTCATTAGCGTAACCACATACCTCATTTGTAGAATCAACAACTGCAAGCAATCAAGTAATCCAAAGTAAATCAAGCAAGCACAATTCAATCCTGAAATTTTCATCCAATATTCTCTATCATCGATCATGGTATTCAAGTCTAAAAGACCTAATCGTGCCCTAGGGTTACTAGCCCTTTTTAGGGTTTCGACCATAATTAGGGTTTCACTTCCTTTTTAGTACTTTTACTTTACTTTTATCAAAATATCCATCAAACCCTAATTATCTCTTTTTATTTTCCATTAAGATCCTAAGATCGTCTTTTAGCAATATGAAACCATAATTTCGGATTATAAGTACTTCTCTTTACTTTCCTCTTACTTAGGGTTTCTAAGCATATTAACCATCATATTAGGTTTAAAACCCTAAACTATGCAATTCCATCTTCAAAATAGGTTAAAATCTAACTTTATTATTAAACAAGTTAACCACACTTGAATTAACCTAATTGCAAGATTAAATATATCTTTTATCAACAATTAGGGTTTCCAACCACAAAATAATACCTTTTCTATCCAAAATATGCACTTTTGCATAAATATATAGATTTAGGTATCGAAACTATTTTTAACGTATTCCTCATATTTTTCTGATCATTTTTCATGTATTGAGTTCCTTCATCCCAGTTTTCTAGCTCAAGATACGATTTTATCGAGAAATCCCCCTTTTATGGTTTATTTACTAATTTCTAGAAAAACTAGAACCACCCGATCCATGGGCCTTGGATCCATTGAGGATCCAACGGCCCAGAAGGAGCGCGCCTTAATTTGTGATCAATAGTGGGCCGAAGGACAAGTTTGTCCTTACCTGTTGTGAAGACACCGCGGGGTAGTTTGGTAATTGCGCAAGTCACCTTCTTCTACCTCGCGTTTCCCTTCCTGTTCCCGATCCAAGGTTGCCCGACAGTCAACTCTAGGTTGACCTCGCGATCTTGGCTCTCTCAACAATAGGCGGCGCTTCCTCCTCCTTCGCCAGGAGCCCCCGATCCCTTCTGTGGTCTCAATTTTGCTAGAGTTGGCCGAAGTCGATGGATCTGCTAGGAAGCTCCTCGACCAGGCCGCCATGGCTGGGAGAGGGGTAACGCGCGACTTGGCGCTCGAACTGAAATGAGGATGGTGTTGTGGACTCTGTCAGAGTCCCAAGGCACGGTTACATTGTTAAAGGGAGATATGTACCCCCTTAAATAACATGTGGCCAAGATGGGTGGCCGGTGGGTGTCTGGTGATTCGGGGATCTTCAGTTACATATCGAAAGGCCATCAAATCTAGGATTATATGGTGCGAAATTCTATCCCAAATACACTGGGATCCTTTCCATCCTTGCACATTAATCGTAATGAGGGAAAGTCCAGATCGAGCAGGATTCCCCCTGATCCTAGTCCTTCTCAAACTGGACGACAAGCAACCATCACTCGATTGGGGATCAACGGTGCATATTGCTCGTGATTCAAAAGGAAATGATTTAAAGAAATCGTGACATTTATTATAATCTCAACACTTTAGCGAATTGTTTAAAAGTCATAACTCCCAAACCAAAGATCCAATTGCTCCCAAATTTTAAGGGAAAGTCCATAATGACTTAATCTACCTCCCTACCAAAATTGGGCTCATTATCTAAAAGGAAGCATGCCTTTTCTTTAATTGCAAGATATCACTTAATTATATATATATATCTCACCTATTTTCTCTTTCCCTTTCTATTAAATTATTATTCTGAGTTCCTTGATCCTCAAGGAACCTTAATGGCTCGAAATCCTATCTTGGGAATATACCTTAGCCTTTTACTTATCTTTTATCCATTATTTCCCATATCTTCTTTATTTCTTATTAAAATATATCTTTTGAGGATTTCTCTTTATCTTTCTTTTTATTATTAAGAATCCTTGGCATACGAAATTCCACAAAGGATAACTCAATTCTACCTCTTTTCACTTGTTTTCCACATATTACCATTATTTTCAATTTATTTCTCGATAAGGAAATATTTAATTGATCGTTTCTTTTATTATTGTATTCTCTATGCCACCTTGGACTCCTTGGAACCCAAGGAACCCAAGAGGCACGAAATCCCTCTTTGGATTTGCCTTCTAGATGTTTCGACACTTTTCCTTTTTCTCTATTTTCTTATTTACTCGATAATAGTGGAATTTCTTTTATCCTTTCCTTGTTATTGGGCCCAATAGCCAATAAAGCCCACAAATAAATCAACAAGGCTATTTCAAACGAAAATCATGCATTCATTCATTATTTGTTCACTTATCTTTAATATGAGAAATTACATTTCTCAGCAAATGAACCCAAAATTGGGGTTGTAACATCCTTCCCCTCTTATGAGAATTTTGCCCTCAAAATTCCATCAAGCAAGCAATCAAATAGGATAAGCCTATCACATGTCCATCATGGCTCCCATGTGGCTTCACCCTTTTCCATGGTGCTTCCCAAGAACCTTCATTATCTCATATTCTTCCATGTGAGTTCTTTCTTACCTTGGTATATCGTACCCTCATAGGTGACTCAGGACATTTCAGCCTCTCAAAAGCTGAATCGGTTCAGGGCTCAACACATGGCTTGGGTACCTCACATAGTGCTCTAGATCGGACTTATGTAACACATGATACATCATGTTATCCTGAGGGGTAAGGCTAAACACAACCATATCCACCGATCCATCTCAAATGGACCCATATATCGGGGACTCAGCTTTCTCAGTTGTAGCTTAGAGGGGTCGGATTTTCACATCACATATTCTCCCACTATGAACTGCATATCAGTCTGCTTTGCATCAACTCATGACTCATGTCACCACTGGGCTCTCTTTCTCAGCCATTGCACGATCAAAGCGACTTCATCTGCACACACTTGTGGTTCTTTTCTGACCTTCATGAGGCCTCCTTCACCAACATCATCATAATGAAGTGGTGACCGACACAACCTCCCTATAGAACTTCTTGCATCCCGATAAAGGCTATGGTGGGTAACATCACATCTTAAGAATTGTCTCTATGTATCACCCTAAATGAGCACACATGCTCTCATCAGACCCTCTAGTCCAGATCATACTGTCCAATAATATGGGGTGATAGACTGTACAAACACTGAGCTCTTCATGTATCTACTTCCACCTCATGGAATTGAACCTTTAGGTCACATCAAGAACTTTTGAATTTGCATCATGGTGTGGTTGAACCATCTTTCTCTTTTGAGTAGTTCAACCGAATCTGTCCCTTGACAACACTCTTCTTTTCTCATGTTATCTAGGTAAGGAGATCTACCATAAATATATTGTATCTTGACCTTCTAGGTCGAAGGGAGACTTACCACAACATCCATAGTGATGAACTCCCATTCCCTCTCAGGGACTCTTTTATCATCTATATCGATACACTGGGTTACTGGTGTTCGTCCTTCACCTCCTGGCTTGCATGGCCACATGCTACATGCAACTTTGTTTTAATCATCCAGAGTTCTACCAACACTTACTATCTTTGTATTACCAAGGTATATCATGACCTCCTGTATTGTTATGATTCCTCAAGCTTGATACCTCAGAAACCCTAAACCATTCTCAAAAGGGTTTTATTACCTTCCTATCCAAAGAAGTGTATCTAAGGTTCTATCACCATCCTTTTACTATATCAAGGACTAAACCAAACAACCATTAACTTGTTCAACATATCTTGTTTCATCTGTGTGTTAGCCAAAACACATCCTCTTTCCAAACATAGGGTTAGTCGAACAACCTCAACTTCTTCTAGCTTCCAGCTAAACTAGGCAGCTGTATCTCAACCAGAGCATTTATTACCACTTCTTATCCTTAGGTGTTAGGTAATGTCGAAGACCTACACCTCCAAGCATTATACTTATCATCTCATCTCAAACTCTAAGTTTGTCTTCATCAAGAAACTCTGAGCTCATCCTAATGGTTATCAAACTCAACCTTGTATCACTTGCAAATTCCACATAGCTCATGCTAAAAACATCCTTATAGGATGACTACCTTATCTCTCTTAGTGTTTGTAACCCATTCATGTATCATTCGCTCCATTAGGGTATGTTATCATCTCTGTCATCATACCTCATAGCAACGTTATAACTCACATCATCTTTATCCTTGGTGTATGGCATGCGTACTGTCCTATCTCTCACTCCCATAACAAGAAGAAATAAGCATTTGGCGGCCGTCCAAATATAGAGTTTTTCCCATTCCAGGAGTAGAGATGGTACATCCCACCTTGCCAGTACACCGTCAAATCTAAGTTGAAACGTGCAACTCATGTCTTTACATCACAAACATCATGATATCAAAATTTCCTTCATGGAAAACTGGTCTCAAACTTACTTGGATCCACACATAATCCTTTGTCATCTCCTCTAGGTCTATAGGGTGCCGGAACTTTTGGGGTCATCCCTCTTCCCTCATGCATCTAGAGAGTGCCCTACTCATCTTCCCTTTGGGTCCCATGAGTTTATGAAGGTGATCAATCTCCTGACTCATGGCCCTCAGACAATGATAGTTATTACCTCCCGACCCTATGGTCATGTGCAACTAGGGAATTAGGAAACTCCTTCTTCCATCGGTCTCATCCCTACCTGACCCTAGGATAGACTTAGGATTCCATTATAGTACATGTCCAACTTAGAACCTTACCCAAGCCTTCATCATCTCTCTTTGCATTCTCGACTAACTTTCATCCCCTCATAGGGGTCATGGCAACCTGCCTACCCTGGCCAGGCCCCATATCGGTTACCTCCATGGTCACACATCCACATTCCCTTAGAGATGGTTATCTATGGGCCTACAGGTTCATTCTAATTCCATGTACTTTTCACTTAGCTTCTCAAGATCCTAATGGACTTCTTTAGGTTACCTCAAAACCAGAAAAACTGGTATACACCCTACCAAAGGGTCCCTCTCCCAGGATGGGAGGAAACTACCACTCTTGACAACAAGGTCACAAACATCCTTAGAGTTTATATTCACATGAGCATGCTTAACCCAACATTTACTAGGGCACAAGTAGACCACCTATTAAACCATGCTAGGTCATACTTATTCTCTTTCCTCAACATTAGATCAACTTAGGTGTGAAGGGTCCATCAAACATACCCTTAACTTAAGGGGTTTTCCTTTCTCTATACATGAAGAGTACCATGCTCGAAACTATATAGACTCAATTCTCATCATGATCATTAGGTACACTACTTCCCCTCTTCGGCCAGGAACCCTAGGTTCACTTTTGGATATCCAACTACATGCTCAACCCCTTAACCACGAATCAAGCATGTCCAAGGTATACCATGTACTCCCATGATCCTTTTATATGAGAAACACCTCAGAGTAGAGTCCTCCTCAAGGACAACCAACCAGATATAAAGCCCCCACAACTGGTTACTTGAAACTCCTCAGGTCTAAGGCACTCTTTGTCTCATCTCAGAAGGTAAACTCCTACACCATAGGCACATAGGTTCCAGAAGCATCATCCTCTCTTTAGGGTTTGGTTCCTCTAAAGGCAACCAAGATATCATCAGCCTCCAGGAATCCAGCATAAGGCAACCACTATCATCCACTTAGGTCGCATCATTCTCAACTCCCCATTATTCCTCATATCTCGGGGTTTTAGGCTTCCAACCTCCTTGCTGGGTTCTTGCTTTCTCTCTCTAGAGCTAACTCCACATCCAGTCGTACCACTAGAGGTCCTATATCCATGAAGGCTCATGCTCACAAGCATACCCCTAAGTGGGTGAAGCCTATCCATATCTCTTTATGCTTATCTCATAAGCCATCCATCGTGCCCTTCTGGCCAGGGTTTCAACCTACTACCGTACCACTGACGTACTCTGGGTGCATGCTATCCCCTACTTGCATAAGCCATAGGGTTTCTATAGGTCATTCACTAACCTCATCCATGAAGGAGCTATCCTTCACTCTAACATGCTCGATCCTTCCCAGGGTTGGGTTGCCAAAGGTGCTAGGTCATCCAACCTCTCATGGCTCGTATGGCAATCTAAAAGCAGATCTATCCAAACATCCAATCAACCATGTCATCTAACTCATCATTTCATCTCTCTCTCTAACCTCCACTTAGGGTTAGGGTTAACATCATCCTTAAAGGATATGTTAGGTCTCTACTTTAATGGAGATCTCTACCTCCAAGACTCACTTTCTCTACTCATCCTCCTTACAAGAAGGTCTAGCCTCAGGTCTCTCCTGAGGGCAATGACAACTTATGGCATACGACCTAAGCATGTATCTATTCTTTTATGCTTACTCTATTAAGGTTATGTCCATGACATCTTATTTACATGCTTTTTATTAATTTGGTGGAGGATTCCTTAATCCTTATCAACCTTACCCATACCTCAAGAGGGTGAGGAGAAGAGAGGAAACCCTAATCCTTAAGGTCCTTAATAGAATTTGATTTGAGAAGGGATGAACAAGATGAGAGAGTCCTAAAGGTATCTGATTTCGAATCATACCCTAAGACTTTGTCCAGGCAGTCACACGGATCCGGGAGTCCTCGTATTCCGACTAGCGGTGCGGAGGAAAATATTGCCAGCCCCCGGTCGTGATCCTTTTCTAGACACCTCTGTCTTTCGGATAATCCTCTAATAACTCCCTTGGGTTCTACAGAATTTGTAAAATTTAATAATTATTAAAGATTAAGTGAGGAACCTCTGCTCTGATACCAATTGTAACGACCCCGCCTCCTGGTAACCCCCAATTAAGGGAGACCCGAAGGTCAGAGCCGTTATTCAATTAACAGGATCAAAGGTTCGACAAATAATCAATAACAATTATGAAATTCTACTAACTAACTGGAATTTGGTATAAAATTAAAACTTTACTTACCTTTGAAAACTTTGGGAATCTATCCAAGCTTGAATCCACTCTAACTAATCCTCCTTGCACTTTATGTTTTACTTTCACAATTTGTCACTTTACTGTTTGTTCTTTCAATTGTTGTTCCTAAAACACTGACAAACAAAACGTCGGTCAGTATATCGAGATATACTGGTATGTGGGAACAACCAAAAACTTGCAAATATGGCTAACCGTTTAATATTCACAATCAAATTAATTAACAATCCAATTTACAGTTTTTAGTATGACATTCTCTACCGCTTTTGCCCTAACACTAGTTTACCCACCTTAGGGTGCCCTTTGCCAATGACTTAAGGCCACCTTCTCAATCCCGAGCTTGGTGCCTGGGGGTCACCACTCATGGTGCCCACTAGTCATGCAATATCATAGGCCACCTTCTCATTCCCGAGCTTGGTGCATGGGGTCACCACTCAAGGTGTCCATGGGTCTACCCATCTAGGCCTGACCTTTGGCATAATCCATCAGGGTGGCATGTAGGTGCGAGAATACATACTTCAATTATCAATGTGATAATCATAGTGACTTTATGATTTTCAAGTATGAACATCCAAACTGTTTAGTTGCAGTCAATGCGATAAAACATTTGGAAATCTTCATGAAACTAAAGCGGTTATTCATAAGTGTAACCACATACCTGATTTGCAGAATCAACAACTCCAAGCAATCAAGTATTCCACAGTAAATCAAGCAAGCACAATTCAATCCTGAAATTTTCACCCAATATTCTCTATCATCGATCATGGTATTTGAGTCTAAAAGACCTAATCGTGCCCTAGGGTTACTAGTCCTTTTTAGGGTTTTGACCATAATTAGGGTTTCACTTCCTTTTTACCACTTTTACTTTACTTTTATCAAAATATCCATCAAACCCTAATTATCTATTTTTATTTTCCATTAAGATCCTAAGATCGTCTTTTAGCAATATGAAACCATAATTTCGGATTATAAGTACTTCTCTTTACTTTCCTCTTACTTAGGGTTTCTAAGCATATTAACCATCATATTAGGTTTAAAACCCTAAACTATGCAATTCCATCTTCAAAATAGGTTAAAATCTAACTTTATTATTAAACAAGTTAACCACACTTGAATTAACCTAATTGCAAGATTAAATATATCTTTTATCAACAATTAGGGTTTCCAACCACAAAATAATACCTTTTCTATCCAAAATATGCACTTTTGCAAAAATATACAGATTTAGGTATCGAAACCATTTTTAACGTATTCCTCATATTTTTCTGATCATTTTTCATGCATTGAGTTCCTTCATCCCAGTTTTCTAGCTCAAGATACGATTTTATCGAGAAATCCCCTTTTTATGGTTTATTTGCTAATTTCTAGAAAAACTAGAACCGCCCGATCCATGGGCCTTGGATCCACTGAGGATCCAACGGCCCAGAAGGAGCGCGCCTTAATTTGTGATCAATAGTGGGCCGAAGGACAAGTTTGTCCTTACCTGTTGTGAAGACACTGTGGGGCAGTTTGGTAATTGCGCTGGTCACCTTCTTCTACCTCGCGTTTCCCTACCTGTTCGCGATCCAAGGTTGCCCGACAGTCAACCCTAGGTTGACTTTGTGATCTTGGCTCTCTCAGTAATAGGCAGCGCTTCTTCCTCCTTCGCCAGGAGCCCCCGATCCCTCTTGTGGTCTGAGTTTTGCTAGAGCTGGCCGGAGTCGATAGATCTACTAGGAAGCTCCTCGACTAGGCCGCCATGGCTGGGAGAGGGGTAACGCGTGACTTGGCGCTCAAACTGAAACAAGGATGGTGTTGTGGACTCCGTCAGAGTCCCAAGGCACGGTTACATTGCTAAAGGGAGATTTGTACCCCCTTAAATAACATGTGGCCAAGATGGGTGGCCGGTGGGTGTCTGGTGATTCAGGGATCTTCAGTTACATGTCAAAAGGCCATCAAATCTAGGATTATGTGGTGCGGAATTCTATCCCAAATACACTGAGATCCTTTCCATCCTTGCACATTAACCGTAATGAGGGAAAGTCCAGATCGAGCAGGATTCCCCCTGATCCTAGTCCTTCTCAAACTGGACGACAAGCAGCCATCACTCGATTGGGGATCAACGATGCATATTGATCGCGATTCAAAAGGAAATGATTTAAAGAAATCGTGACATTTATTATAATCTCAACACTTTAGAGAATTTTGTAAAAGTCATAACTCCCAAACCAAAGATCCAATTGCTCCCAAATTTTAAGGGAAAGTCCATAATGACTACATCTACCTACCTACCAACATTGGGCTCATTATCTAAAAAGAAACATGCCTTTTCTTTAATTGCAAGATATCACTTAATTATATATATATATATATATATATATATATATATATATATATATATATATATATCACCTATTTTCTCTTTTACTTGCTATTAAATTATTATTTTGAGTTCCTTGATCCTCAAGGAACCTTAATGGCTCGAAATCCCATCTTTGGAATATACCTTAGCCTTTTACTTATCTTTTATCCATTATTTCCCATATCTTGTTTATTTCTTATTAAAATATATCTTATGAGGATTTCTCTTTATCTTTCTTTTTATTATTAAGAATCCTTGGCATACGAAATTCCACAAAAGATAACTCAATTATACCTCTTTTCACTTGTTTTCCACATATAACCATTATTTTCAATTTATTTCTCGATAAGGAAATATTTATTTGATCTTTTCTTTTATTATTGTATTCTCTATGCCACCTTGGACTCCTTGGAACCCAAGGAACCCAAGAGGCACGAAATCCCTCTTTGTATTTGCCTTCTAGAGGTTTCTACACTTTTCCTTTTTCTCTATTTTCTTATTTACTCGATAATAGTGGAATTTCTTTTATCCTTTCCTTGTTATTGGGCCCAATAGCCAATAAAGCCCACAAATAAATCAACAAGTCTATTTCAAACGAAAATCATGCATTCATTCATTATTTGTTCACTTATCTTTAATATTAGAAATTACATTTCTCAGCAAATGAACCCAAAATTGGGGTTGTAATAGCTTGTGTACCCAGGACGGACCATGATTGAATTTTAGTAGGTTTGCAATTGTGCCAAAAATAGTGTTTTACTCATACTGACCTAGGGGTTAGATATTTTTAGGATTTATTCTAAACATCCTAGATCTTATATGGGGCTAATTGCAGTTTTGCAATGGTCCTCTAGTAGTTTGACTGGTACACATCTTGGTACCCATGGCTTGATAAATATGTAGTTCTGTCGTGTAGAACACATGTTAGGGTTCTTTGACAAATCATATTGGATGATAACCATTTCTTTGCTTTTCTTTCTATCATCATATGTGAGTCATATATGTGCATGTTTAGTCATCCATACTTGTAATTTTGTCTATGCTTGATCGTTTTACATACACTACTTAGCTTGCTAATATGATATACTATCTATCTTAACTGCTTTAGAATAATAACTTTCTTGTAAGTAATAAATGTTATTAGAGAATTATATCATATCATTGGACTTGGGGTCTCACCTCGTGGGTTATCACACATTTTAGGTGATTAACAATGCAAACATACTCATGATGGCGAGGAAGCTCAGTTAAGATATCTATAAAATTTAGAGGTTGATATGGTCTTGTTAGAGTCGCAGAGTCATACATGTACTCTCATGTCTGAGCAGGGGAATTTATATATCATGTATATCGACTCAAGTTTTTTATTATATGCAAAGAACCATGTAAATGTTATAAGTAGATGGAAAACACCTTTTGGATATAGGTTATGGTTGTCATCATTGAACTCATCTAAAGATAGATGGTATGAATATATGTGAAGTTGGACTTTTGTTTAAATGTTTCTTTTAAAATATTTGGAAATTTCTATTTGGTTTTAATTTAGTATATTTTTGGGTAATATGGTTACTTCGTATTTATGTTTTGGTTTTAAGTGATCTCATTTAGTTTGGTGAGTTGTTAGATTTTGTGGTATCCAATCCTTAGGTTTTCTGAGCCTATAAGGACATAAGACTTAGGTTGTTATGCCTATTCTTACACCAACATATCTAACAATGGGTTATGGTTAACTATATATGTATGGTGTATGTGAAGAACATTCCTAGAGTAGCTATGTGGCACCTGTAGGTAGTGTTAGGAGACGAATACTGAAAGGAAGAGTACCTAAGATGAGACTTGAGCAGCATGTTCCACATCCCTTAGACCTTGCAACCATAGTTGATCCATCCTTCCAATCAGTTTCTAGACAGCTAATGGTGGAAATAATGCATTTCGTTGATAGGGAACCTATACCTCCACCTAGGGTACCTACCCCAAATGCTGAGCCATAAGGTTTGGAAAATAACTTTGGGAGGTTGAAGAATGTGGGAGCCACTGAGTATGCAGGCACAATAGACTCGGTAGATGTGTATCTGTGGTTGATAGAGTTGAAGAAAGAATTAAGGATCCTCAATATCACCGAGGAGGAAAAGAGCATGTTATCTACCTTCTAAAGGGAAGTCCTCACCACTAGTGGGCCATAGAAGAGTAGAAGAGGCCAGCTGAGGCAATAATTAGGGAAGAGTTTTGGTGAGACTTTATTAGCTGTTACCTCACAGAATTGTATCTCAAGGAGAAAATGGCTTAATTTGAGTGGTTTTACCAAGGGCCATGGTCGGTGAATGACTACGAGGCAATATTGAGTTGTTGAGGTTCTTCCCTCACATGGTTACCATGGAGAATGAGACATTAGAAGGCCTAAAATGTTCTTGAATGTCAAGTTAGCACGAACATTGTCAACCTTGGAGTCGAGAAGTTTTCCACCTTTGTGGAATCAGTCAGGAGGATAGAGAGGAGGGTTGTGCAGTAGTGAGAAACTAGTGCAACAAAGAGGTCATCCCAGTTCCAGGGATAGAGCTCATACATATTCAAGAAGATAAGGTTTCTTCTCCATAGAACTAACAGCGATAATAGTGACCATTTGATTCTGAGCCAAGGACATATGTACAATCACAATGGTCCCTGAGCAAGGGGAAAAGTTGTAGTTTTCTACTAGTTGGGGCAAACAGTTCTGGGTTGATGTCAATGATAGAGCCATCTAGGCCACAATATGATAAGCCGACATGCTTGAAATGTGGCCAGGTTGGGCCTGTGAAATGGTCTTTATCCATGAAGAACCAAGGGGTTATACATCACTTGAGGAAGATACAACAAGGCTCACAATAGCAGTACAATAGTGGTGGTGGTAAAGGACATTACTAAACATTGCAAGCAAAGTCTTCTTGGCCAACAAGCAGAGGTCAAGGATGACAGCAGGCAATTGGTAGATGTTATGCCATGATTCAGCTAAAAGGAGTGTTAAACCCATGAGTCATGATAGGTCAGATGGATTTTTTTAATTTTGACTTATTTGCATGTACCTTTATATCTATTTGGTTTACCTGGGTGTGACACACTCGTTTATCACATGAGAGATGTGGCAACTTTACTATTGGTAGTAGAATCGATAACCTTTTTTTTGAAATTTATTTAGTTGGTTCCATAGTGTCATGTGAGGTGTGTTTGTCCTATGTTCTTTCTTTCTCAATATGCATTATTTAAGTGGACCTTACGCCACTTGATATGCATGATACCTTTGAGTAGTGCAAGGTTGTTTTGGATTTAGGTTCCAAGGTTGCTAAGTTTTGTGATGGAGATGTCTCTTGGCCTTTCCAAGGATATAGGAAGACCCATCCTACATGTCTAGTGTCAGTTGTGATAGAAACAAAGTTGACGCACTACTATAGAAACGGCCTTTGGCGTCGGTCGTTTAACCCCATTTGGCGTCGGTTTCCGACCGACACCTATGTGGGCGCCGCTAAAGGTTGAACACTTCGGCGTCAGTTTTTTAACCGACGCCTATTTGTCCTATTGGCGTCGGTTGTTTAGTAAATAACCGCCGCCAAAAGTGTTCGCGCCACAAAAAATGGCGTCATCTAGGGCACTTTGTGTGTCGGTTATTTACTACACAACCGACGCCTATATGGAATATAGCGTCGATGTTTTAGTAGATAACCGACACATTTTCTAAACCACTGACGCCTGTACTTCAAGACGACACGGCCGTGCTTCCCTGCACGGCCGTGCTTCCCTGCACGGCCGTGCTTCCCTGCACGGCTGTGTTAGTACTATAGGCGTCGGTTTTATATGAATAACCGACGCCATTTACACCACGGCCGTGCTATCCTGCACGGTTGGGTTGTTTGTACTATTAGGCGGCGGTTTTATCAAATAACCGACGCTGTATGTCTTTGCTGACGGTTTTCGATAAATAACCGACGCCTATTTATATATTTTTTTTTTCATATCAGTTTGCAGGCCTGCTGTGGCTGGTCAGCAGGATGAGAACCTGCAGTTCAGTTTTCTGAACTGCAGGTTTACGACATCCATTGATATCAGCCTACAAACAGGCCGCAAACCTGCAAAAGTCACAAGCAAAATTCTACACAAGTACATACATTCAGACATCAATTCAATTCTCACATTCACACATATAGAAACATTCAAATACATGTATTAACATTCAGAAATATTCATTTACATAGTATCATTCATTATCGCTATCAACATCCCAATTATATCTTACAGTTGCCACTGCTTGTATGGCTTTTGCCCATTCTTCTCTTACTTCATTTAATGCTTCCATCGTATATGGAGCATGTATATTTTTTAAACGTTTACCTGTAGTGTTATCAGTTTTAAACACCTGCAAAGAGAATGATGTATATATATAAGTAATAATAAAAAATAATATAAGATTGATATATTGCATACTAACTAATGAGACTATATATAATACCTCATGTATGGTATCGATGTCCAATGCGGCATATTTGATAATCATCTGCATAAATCGCATCACATAGTATGCGCATGCCCAGCCATTGTCTTGTGTAGCACACTATAAATTGAAACATACAAAATAATACAACTAAGCACAATTCACATCAATAATATATATATTCGAGTCGGGAACTTACTTGTACGTTCTGCCAATTTATTGGCTGGTTCTTTTTCCTTGGGACCATTCCTCCAGCCTTTTTGAATGCATCTAAACCCCTACATGTTAATATAACACAATAAATTGCATAAGTAAATAGTAATGTAATAAAAGATGTTAACGGATATAAAAATGAAATATTTCTCACCAGAATAATGGCATTCTCATTACGTGTCCAATTTTAGTGTTCAATGTACTCCCCGCAGGATCTAGATAATAAACAGTGAATGTCCCGGGGACAATAACTAGTAACTCCCAATGTCTACCGCTAGAAGTAAGAAGTTAACAATTAATAACTCAAAATGCAAAATAAAAATGGAATTTTCTTAAGTCCAAATTATAAATAAAGTAAACTTACTTGACATTGAATGGAGCTATTATTATCGTCTTCTTTTGCTGACCAAAAATTGTAAAAGCATCTATACAGTATTGTTGAACATTATCAGGGTCTTTAGCTACCAAACTAATCAATGATGGAATCAAAAATCCCACATGATCAAATGCAAATTGTTTGCAATGATCTTCGACTAGGTAGCTGCAAAACATATAGGCGTATGCATTAATATATAAGAAACCAGATCACCGGATCTTACACAAGGTATATGGATGTATAAACAAGATCTCACCTTATCCATGTCTCTATCATTGATGTATTCAGCCAATCATACATAAACATCTCAATAATATCTTGTATAAATAAAGAGCTATCGTATGATTGACCTGCATAATCTGCATCTAAAGAAATAATTATAGGGCAATGTACATTATGTGCCCGTAGCCAACATGCCATTCCCCTACAAGCAGGACCTAACGGGTATGTTAGGTCAGTTGGAACCCAATCGGGTAATGCGGGAAGTGGAAGTGGAGGCCTAGGTGCTCCTGGTGTCTTCTTTTTAACCTGTACATATAATTTCAGATCAGTTGACATCATATATACACATTAACAGTCTAAATCAATGTAAATTTATCTTACAATTTCAGTCGTGTAGACGACATCTGCTTTGGGCCACAATATCACCCCGCCTTCTGCATCAGCAAGTCTATCAATATCCGGGTGGGGATATGGCAATGTAGCTTCTCTCCAATCAGGTAACACACGTATCGGGCTCACACGAACGTAGCCCTGTGGCATTGGAGTCCCGTGAAACATTGCCCCAGGAAGGGACGGGTAAGCCTGCGCCTCTGCAACAACATAGTCTTGCATTCTTAAGCGGCATGGCTTCAATGCGTACAAATTTACGTAAAGAATATTATACATATATACATATCATCTTGAAAACATAACAACTTGAAAAGACTAACTACAATTTCATAAACAATACTTACAGCAGACGTGCTAGGCGATGGGTCTCCAAGATTACTCGCAGTCTGTGCATCAGGAGAAGAGTGGGTCGCCATAGGCGTATTGGAAGCCTGAGATGCCTGCCACCGCAGCAATTCTTCCTTGACCTTCTCAGCAACTACATCGTTGATCTTCTTAGCAACTAAATCCTCAACTCTCTTATTCTCCTATACATGGATAAAAGAAACATTAGCTTCTTATTAATGAATTTCCTTTTGCAGTAACATTCTAAAAAAAGAATAGGTTACCTCTTCTTGAGAAAGTCCCGCTCTGGGTTTGCGCTGGATGGCCCAAAGAATGCTTTGATGCCAACACCAGCGCCGGCACCTCTAACACGTCCAGGATGCTCTAGGTTACCCAGAGCAACTGTCAATTCATCCCTTGTGCCCTGAGGGATGAACGTGCCTTGTTTCCTCTGCTCGTGCAGCTCCCGCTAATCACCATAAATAGAAATTGGTAAGTTAACACCACAAATAATCAATATTCAAACGATTTCTCTAAGAGTTGTATTTTACCATTTTTGCAGCCGCCTCAGCAGTTACAGGCTTCTTTATTTCACCCTTCTTGTTTTGCCTGCCAGCTATCCAGATATCATGGCGAGGCATGGGTGTGGCAGACTCCTGAGTAGGAGCAGACTCCTGAGTAGCCGCAGACTCCGCCTGTAGTCTTTGGCGAACGCTTGCATAGCCTTTTGGACCCATAGTGTGGTCATGCACATTCAGTGCACGCCTTGCTTTTTGTGCGTCACTGAGGGCCTAGTTAGTATGCACATTAATGATTTGGTTAGTAGCACTAAATGCTAATCTTGAATAGGTGAATACAATGTATATTAATTAAATTAGGAGTGACGCCTAATACCTTGAATTCTTCAGATTTTCTTGAAGCAACAAAATTGTCCCAATCTTCTTTGTCCAAGAAGTTCCATTGTTCAAGGGCTGACTTCTTCTTCTTATCACCCTCTTTTATGTATTCTCTGTTCAGATTTGTCCTATAATTCCTAAGCATCTTTCCAGCGCGTTGCATCACATTTTTACGATGCAACTTCTCATCCAATGCAAACAGATTCTGTAAAATAGAAATGTTATTAACTAGTATCCAAAATAGAATTGCAAATAATAGAATTTGTAATCTACAAAATAGAATTGCAAATAATAATAACTCACGCATAAATCCTTCCATATCAAGTCTTTTTTCCCTTGAGGAACTTTATGCCAATTGTCATACTTAACACCACAATGGCTCCGAGTGGTACACCCAAGATAGTTCACAAAATTATTGCGGTTCACTCCAATTGGATTTCCTCCATTATCAAACTCCACCACCAATTTAGATCCACTACCACTTAGCGCTAATAACTTCTTCAACAGAGTGATGCCCCTTTTCTTGTTAAGTGTCTGGTGTTGCGCATCAAGTTGCTCCAGTGCTTCAGTGGGTACAGGTGCATCAACCTAAAATTTGACAAAAATAAAACACACTAACTTAGCCCAATATAGAAATATAGGATATATGACATAACTAGAAGATAATGAATTTTATAGAAATACAGGATATGTTTTTAGAACTTACATTAGTATCCTCGCCATGCTCGTCATGGACAGCATGCTCATCATGGACTTCATGCTCATCATGGACATCATGCTCATCATGGTCAGCCATCTGAAAATGTCATTAAAAAGACAAACATTTAGCATTTCTATTAACTAGAAAAAGGCAAACATTTAGCATTTGTATTAACTAGAAAAAGGCAAACATTTAGCATTTGTATTAACTAGAAAAAGGCAAACATTTAGCATTTGTATTAACTAGAAAAAGGCAAACATTTAGCATTTGTATTAACTAGAAAAAGGCAAACATTTAGCATTTGTATAAACATACATGTCTCTAAAATTGTGATCTTTTATCAATTAACAATCCTTCATTGTGATCTCCGCGCACATATAAGTCATCATTAGCTTCAATATTTTGTGGAGTTGGCAACCCAACTGAGAATGGACTGGAGTCATCATACTTATCATAGTACTCTTCTTCATCTATAGGATCTTCAATGAACTGTCTTTTACCATGAAGAACAACCGACCATTTATCATTTGCAGGATCATCGATATAGAATATTTGTTTCGCCTGTGATGCCAATATGAATGGTTCACCCTTCTCGCCAATCTTTTCAAAGTGAAACCCAATTCATCCACTATAACTCCTTTGGTGTTATCAACCCAATTACATTTAAAGAGCGGAATTTTGAAATCTATGTAGTCAAACTCCCAAATGTCCTCAATGACACCGTAATATGACATTTTAGCTTCACGTGGACTCTTATCCTTTGCACTTGCAAAGTACATAGTCGACGCTTGAAGAGTGACCCCACTATTTTGGACGACACTCTTATCATCTTGGCGCTTTGTGTAATATGTGAATCCATTAATGTCAAACCCTTCATAAGACATAACATTCGGTTTTGGTTTAAAGGCGAGGCATTTGATAGTTTCTGTAATATCATTTGGTGTTTGAGATAGTTGATGTAAGACTTTATCTTCAAACCACTTAGTAAAAGTCTTATTATGCTCTCTAGCAAGCCACATTGAACTTGCTCGAGGATGTTGTCTCTTTAAGAAATTGGTATGTTCCTTGATATAAACACTCACTTCATCCATATTGTGTAAAATATACAAGTGAGCTTGTTCCAACTGCTCACGGCTGATTACTTTCACCCGTGATCCCAAAATTCCTTTGCCCTCCTCAATATTCTTGTCATTATCAGGAGTGTCATTACCACTGAGAAAGTCATTGCAAAAATCCATAACCTCTCTCGCCACATAACCTTCAATAATACTCCCTTCAGGCCGATAACGGTTTCGAACATCACCTTTAAAAACGCTCATGTATCGTTCAAAGGGATACATCCAATGCAAGAAAACTGGTCCCAACATTTTCACTTCCCTAGTCAAGTGGACAACAAGATGTACCATGATATCAAAGAACGAAGGAGGGAAATACATCTCAAGCTGACATAGGGTAACAACCACTTCTCTTTGCAAATTATCGAGAGTATCAGGGTCAATAACTTTGCTGCATAGACTGTTGAAAAAGAAACAAAGTCTGGTAATTGCAAACCTTACATGCTTCGGCAATATAGATCGAATTGCCACAGGCAATATTTGTTGCATTAGAGTGTGACAATCATGAGATTTAAGACCTATCAACTTCAGATCTTTCATTGATACCAATCTACGGATGTTGGATGAGTAACCATGTGGCACCTTAACATTTACCAAGCATTCACAAAAAGTTTTCTTCTCCTTTCTAGACAACGTGTAACAAGCGGGAGGTAAGTATGTTCTTTTATTACCCATTTCACGTAATTCTGTTAATTCTGACCTTATTCCCATTTCACGTAGGTCCAGTCTGGATTTTATCCCATCTTTAGTCTTACCTGGTATATTTAATAGAGTACCAATGATGCTATCACATACATTTTTCTCAACGTGCATTACATCGATACAATGCCTGACTGTCAAAGAACTCCAATAAGGAAGATCCCAAAATATTGACTTCTTCTTGAATGAAGAATTGTCACTCCGTGTGGCCATACTACATTGTGATTTCTTACCAAATTCATTGACAATGTCTTTTACTCTTTCATAAACAACATCCCCTGGTATAGGTTTAGGTGCACTTCGTTCATCATTCCATCCATTGAATGCTTTGCGCTTCCTACGATACGGATGGAATTTTGAAAGAAACCTTCGATGACCAAGATATACAGTCTTGCCGCCATGTTTTAGTCTTATTGAATCAGTGTTTTCTTCACATATAGGACACGCTTTAGCTCCTTTGACACTATATCCAGACAAATTCCCATATGCTGGAAAGTCATTAATAGTGCAAAACAACATAGCGTGCAAACGAAATGTCTCTCTTGCTGAAGCATCATAGGTCATCACACCTTCAGCCCAAAGTTTCTTTAAGTCATCAATCAAAGGTTCAAGATAAACATCGATATCATTTCCGGGTTGTTTAGGACCCGATATCAACAATGACAACATAACGTACTTATTTTTCATACACATCCAGGGAGGAAGATTGTATATAACAAGCATGACTGGCCAAGTGCTATGTTGGCTGCTCAATGTCCCGTACGGATTCATCCCATCTGTACAAAGCCCAAGTCTTAGATTCCTATCTTCTTCACCAAATTTAGGGTACAATAGATCAATCTTCTTCCACTGTGGGGAATCAGACGCATGTCGTAGGATCCCATCATTATTTTTCTTAACATCTGCATGCCACCTCAAATTCTTCGCATCTTTCGGATTTGCAAACAAGCGTTGAAACTGTGATATTATAGGTAGATACCACAACACCTTGGCAGGAGAACCAGTTTTGGACTCCCCCGAAGTCGTCAATTTATACCGTGACGCACCACATTTTGGACAATCTTTCAAATCTACATAGTCCTTTTGAAATAATACACAATCATTCGGGCATGCGTGTATCTTCTTGGACTCCATTCCCATTGGGCACAACATTTTCTTTACCTGGTATGTTGAGATTGGAAGCTCGTTTCCTTCAGGAAGCATTTCTTTCAACAAAGTCAACAATGAAGTGAAGCTTTTGTCGCTCCATCTATTGTTAGCTTTCAACTTATACAATCTCATGACAGCGCTAAGCTTCGTAAACTTAGCACAACCTGTGTATAACGGTATCTCAGCATCATGCACAATGTTTGTAAAGATAGGAGGTGGATCGGTGTGCTCTACCCTACAACTATCCAGCATCGCATCAACGATGTCTGCTGGAACTGGTTCGTTCACATTTACGTCATCAGAGGCAATTTCTTCTTCCACCCAAGCACTGCTATCGACATCTACTGGTTTTGATTTTGAAATCTCTCCATGCCAGTGCCATTCTGTATAGCCTTGTACAATCCCGTTGCACATGACATGACTTTTGATTTCCTCACCAGTGTTGACTTTCAAGTTGTTACCGCAATGCCTACATGGACAGTAGAACCTATCTGTAGGTTTTTTCCTATGTTCCTCGGCAAATCTAATAAACTGATCAAGACCAGATATAAACTCTGGGGTGCAACGATTACGAATGGACATCCATGATCTATCCATTCTATGATCAGAGAAAACAAGTATATATTAGGAAACAAGTATATATTAGGAAAAGATTAGGCAACATTTCCCCGCTGTTCTCTAAGTACATATATACTTAGAGAAGAAACGGGGAAATGCCAACAAACACATGTGATGTCATTCTTATATATAATAAATGTGTACCACCTATCCCATCCTTGAACACCTAATCTCACTAGTAAGTGTATAATGTGTATTGGGTTTTCAAGAAAATTTCGGCAGCATTTCCCCGCTGTTCTCTAAGTACATATGTACTTAGAGAACAAACGGGGAAATGCTACCAAAATTTTCTCGAAAACTCAATACACATTATACACTTACATCCTAAGTGAGATTAGGTGTTCAAGAACAGTCCCAAACCGGGGACTATCCAAGATTTACTCCTAATGAGTCAATCTTGGACGGGTTTCTAGGCCAACAAACACAATAATAGATATCTACAATGAAGCCGGACTCCATACAAACAGTATATAATTTGGTGATTGTTCATTCTAATTTATACCAATGTACAAGTAATATAAAAAACAATGATTGTTCACATTCTAGGCCAACAAACACATGTGATGTCATTCTTATATATAATAAATGTGTACCACCTATCCCATCCTTGAACACCTAATCTCACTAGTAAGTGTATAATGTGTATTGGGTTTTCAAGAAAATTTCGGCAGCATTTCCCCGCTGTTCTCTAAGTACATATGTACTTAGAGAACAAACGGGGAAATGCTGCCGAAATTTTCTCGAAAACCCAATACACATTATACACTTACATCCTAAGTGAGATTAGGTGTTCAAGAACAGTCCCAAACCGGGGACTATCCAAGATTTACTCCTAATGAGTAAATCTTGGATGGGTTTCTAGGCCAACAAACACAATAATAGATATCTACAATGAAGCCGGACTCTATAAAAATAGTATATAATTTAGTGATTGTTCATTCTAATTTATACCAATGTACAAGTAATATAAAAAACATTGATTGTTCACATTCTAGGCCAACAAACACATGTGATGTCATTCTTATATATAATAAATGTGTACCACCTATCCCATCCTTGAACACCTAATCTCACTAGTAAGTGTATAATGTGTATTAGGTTTTCAAGAAAATTTCGGCAGCATTTCCCCGCTGTTCTCTAAGTACATATGTACTTAGAGAACAAACGGGGAAATGCTACCGAAATTTTCTCGAAAACCCAATACACATTATACACTTACATCCTAAGTGAGATTAGGTGTTCAAGAACAGTCCCAAACCGGGGACTATCCAAGATTTACTCCTAATGAGTAAATTTTGGACGGGTTTCTAGGCCAACAAACACAATAATAGATATCTACAATGAAGCCGGACTCCATACAAACATTATATAATTTAGTGATTGTTCATTCTAATTTATACCAATGTACAAGTAATATAAAGAACAATGTGGATTATATGGGACATAAATTCATTGTTCATTTTCCAACATTAGGTTCAACACTTGAAACATACATTCATTTTCAACATAAAAAAATTGTATCATTAGGGTCCAACATGTGCATTATATGGGACATACACATCAAGGTGGTCATAAGGGAGGATATTTTCTTATTTATGAGTAAGCGATATAAGATTAAGATCCATATAAAAATTAGGGCAGAAGGAAGAAATAAATCTTCTTTAGGATACAATAGACCCTTATGGATGTATTTAGGGCCATAGGTACCATCATAGAACAAAAGGGGTACACTCTAGGATTTAAGATCACACTACATCATGTATTTTATACAAAACTACATGTATGTGTATATAAAAAATATATTTATAAGGAACTTCTATACATATCTAATCAACAAATTAGTAATTAACTAAGTATTTATCAATACTTACTATTAATCAGTATCTCTAATCATGAAAATCGGCAAGCAGATCAGTAATTGTAAATAACAAACTACGAATTGTTGAATTAAAGTAATCACTAAAGTATTACTAACCAGTAGTACCAATCATTAATCACTGAATAGGTGGGCGACAGTAGGGCGAGGTACCTGGGCAAGCGAGCAGGGTGAGGTCGAGTAGGTCGAGTAGGTGGGCGGCGGTGACACCGGCGAGCTCCAGGACCACCGGCACAAGTCAGGCAGGTAGCGGTAGCGACACCGGCGAGCAGGGAGCGGCAGGCGGCGGTGGGCAGGCAGGCGGCGGAGAAGGAGCAGGCAGGTGGTGGCGACACCGACAGTAGAAGAAGCAGGAAGCGGCGGCGGCGCACAAGCAACAGCAGCAGCGGAGGGTCGGGCGACGGTAGCGGAGGGTCGGGCGACGGTAGCGGAGGGTGGCGGGCAGCGGCGTCGGTGAGCAGTAGCAAGCGCGGGCGATGAAGACAATGAAACAGGAAAGGGGACCTAAAGTCGATCGATCGTGCGTCTAATAAGTTCGTAAAGGGCGTCGGTTATCTAACAAAACCGACGCCTAAAGTCTTCAGCGTCGGTTCCTATTACAAAACCGACGTCCAATTAGATAAAATTTTCCCTAAATAAATTGGCGGGAACCACTATCAGCGTCGGTTATCTAAGGATAACCGACACCTAAGCTGTAAATTTTCGCACAAATTTTCATCTTATATAGGCGTCGGGTTTGTGGTAAATAACCGATGCCGTATGTGACATATTTTTTTTGCTCGAAAATTGCATTTCGCGGGCAGTTTTAGGCGTCGGTTTTTTACCAAAAAATCGACGCTGAATACAAAGCGGTACCCGTGTCTTGGCTACAGACGTCGGATGACCTAGATGACCGACGTTGAATGTTATAGGCGTCGGTTTTCCTAAATAACCGACGCCCAGAAAAGCGACACTGAATGTTGTTTCTATAGTAGTGACGTGACAAGGGTGTGAATCTTTCTTGGCTCATATAGTGGATACCAAGGTGATGAGTCCTAGTATCTAGGATGTACCTGTGGTGCCTAAGTTTAGGGATGTTTTATCAATGATTTTTGTGTTGATCCACCCCTATAGTGATTGATTTTGAAATCCATCTATTTTGTAGAAACATCCCATAGCTCAAGCACGTTATAGCATGGCTCCAGCCAAGATGAAGGAGTTGAAGAAGTAGTTCCATGAGTTGTTGGATAAAGGTTTTATATGGCTGAGAACATCCCCTTGGGGTTATCTACTGTTGTTCATGAAGAATAAGAGTGGTTCTATGAGGCTTTTCCTAGACTGTCGTTAGTTGAATGAGGTCACAATAAAGAACAAGTACGCATTGCCGAAGGTAAATGATATTTTGATTAGTTGAGAGGTGCTACAATGTATCCCAACATAGATCTATGATCTAGATATCATCAGTTGGGGATTAAAGAAGATTATGTTGGCTAAATGGACATCTATAAATCCCTTTGTTTTGATTATGACAAATATTTCATTCTTATTGATCTAACGAGCTACTTGAGTGTGCAGGATTAAGGTGGATGACAAAGCAACTAGGGAAATCCATATGCTTACGTGTTTATGTTTTCATGGAATGTAATCGCCTTGTAAAAAGCTTGTACAAATATATAATGTACAAGTACTTAGAATGCATGTAAATCAAGCGTTAGATCTTCCCTAGCTAAACACCACATTTAGATAAGTCATCCCCTTCAAATAGGATCACATTTGCACACTCATACATATAATTAGTGCCTAAATTGAAACATTGAAACAGGATCAATCTCGGTCGACCAACTCCTCGACCGAGACACTCTCGGTCAACAATCTTCTCGACCGAGAAAGATCCAAAGTAGCTGTTAGACACAACTGACAAGGTAGTTGGAAGTTGGAGATAGACGTTGCAAATCACTTGATCCAGAGAGCCTGTCGGTCGACAAAACTTCGACCGAGTAAGTATCTCGGTCGACCATTCCTCGACCGAGATGAACTCTGACAGCAACTGCAGAGTAAATTAATTAGCCGTTGCTAAAGCAACAAACTTGTACCTAACGGCTAGTTAAGCACTTAGAAACCCCTAGAAGTTGTCTAAAACGTTCTTAAGCATCCTTAGACCATTCCTATAAATAGGACAAGCCATAGGGCACTCAAACACACTTGTTACACTTGAGAAATCCTTGAGCATACTTTGAGCAATCTGTTTGTAAGCAATTTGAGCATTGTGACAATTGGCCACTTTCTTCTTTAGCCCAAAATTCGTGTCCTATAGGCTAGTATCTCCTACCCACTGCAATTACAAGTCCATACACTTGGTTAGGAGATCTATACGCTTGATCTAGGCAAATCAAGCCTTGGGCTATAAAGGATAAGTTGTAATTTCCTTTTTCCTTTCTTATTCTCTATTACTGTTTGTAATCTCCTTGCTACTCCTAGGTTGGAGGCTGCGGATTGGAGAGGGTGGAGATCTTCTTGGTGAAGAAGACGACCTTGAGCTACTTCAGAAGGCTGGTGCAACGGGAGGTTACTTCTAGAGAGGAAGGCTACTTCAAGGGGGAGCTTGGAGTTACTTAAAGAAGGCTACCTCAAGTTGGTGCACCTACTTCAAGTGAAGGCTGTTCAAGGGGTGTAAAGGAAAGTATTGTATTTTGTATAAATCCTTGAGAAGGTAATAAAATAAATACTTTCAAAATCCCAGTTGGGTAAGCAACCGGGTAGTGGACTGACAACTTTAGTATTTGCTAAAGTTGGAACCACTCTAAACACCTGTCTCCTTCTTCCAATTTCAATTGTGGTTGTTTGAGTTCAATAAATTGTTAAAAATTATTTTAAAACTCTATTCACCCCCCTATAGTGTTTTTCAATTGGTATCAGAGCAGGCTTCAAGGAACCCTAACAAGGTCTTGAAGAAATGGGTGACAGAGTGCTCAACAACCTTAACCTTGAAGGGACACTTGTTGCTAGGCCTCCAGCGTTTGATGGAACAAACTACCAATATTGGAAGAGAAGGATGCAGTTCTACTTCCAAGGCATCAATTGGGACTTATGGAGAATGGTGTCAACCCCATATGAGCTCCCTCAAACTCAATTTGCAGAATGGGATGCAAATACGGTAAAACTGGCTCAAATGAATGCAAAAGTTGTAAGCATTTAAATTGTTCTATTTCGGTAGGAGAATTTAATAGAATATCTAACTGTGACACAGCCTATGATATTTGGCATAGACTGTCCATAACCTATGAAGGTACAGTCCAAGTCAAAAATTCCAAAATTAGCATGTTTAAACAAAAGTTTGCACACTTTCATATGGATCCTGATGAATCTATTAGTGAAATGTTTGCAAAATTCTCTACTATTGTCATTGGTTTAAGTGCCCTAGGAAAACCTGTCCTTGAAGAAGATCAGGTATCAAAAATCCTTCGATCACTTCCTCCAAAATATAAGCCAAAGGTGACAGCCATTTAAGAAGCAAACGACCTCACTCGACTGAAAATGGAGCAACTTATTGGCAACCTAGAAGCTCATGAAGCAACCCTAGAAGAGGAAGAAAGAAGAGCACGTGAACTTCAGCAAGGAAAGAAGAAGGATGTGGCTCTCAAAGCTTCAAAGGTCGTCACACAAGAAAGTGAGGAGTCAAGTGAAGAAGAAGGAGAAGAAGCCTTGATCGTAAATGGTAAGAAATACAAAAGATTTAAATCTAACAAAATTTCCAGTTCTTCTTCTACTCCTCCTAGGTGCTTTGAATGTGGGAAGAAAGGGCATTTCAAAAATGACTGTCCTAAAGCAAAGAAAGGAAAGAAAAGTTCACACAAGAAGAAGGGAGAAAAAGCCTATAAAGCTGCATGGGACGAGTCAAGTGACAGTGAAAGCGGAGAAGAAAAGGTGGAATGTCTAATGGCAAGAGAAGATGATGAAGACTCTCAAGAGGTAAGCCTACTTGATCTTCCTAAAGAAGAGTTAGTTACTAGTCTACAAGAAATTCATGATAAGTATGTTGATGTCAAGAAGAAACTAAAGAAGGTTATCAAATCAAATGATGAGCTAATTGTTAAATTAGATAATCTTTCTTCTGAAAAGAACAACATTGATCTTGAGAATTTGTCTTTAAAAACATCTTTAGATGATTGCACTATAAAGCTACTCACTTTAGAAACAAATGTGATCTTCTTTCTAAAGAAAAGACTGAATTGTTAGCTAAACTAAAAGATTTTCAGACTCAACCTATTTTGTGTAACCATCTGGACTATGAAAATGTTGTAAAAGAAAAAGATTCATTGTTATCTGATTTAGATCAAGCAAGAAAAGATCTACACAAGAAGATGAATGACATTGCTCAACTGCAAAGAGAACTTTATGAGTTAAGAAGAAAAGATATACTTGATAACATTCTAAGCGTTGGTACTGTTTTCAACGGAAGAAAAGGTTTGGGATATGCTTCAAAGAAAAATCAACCCAAAAGAACTCAAACTATGTTTGTACCCAAGAACACAATGGCTAGAAAAAGAAATGAAGTTGATTCTATTACTTGCCATTTTTGTTTACATCTTGGACACTATTCCTTTTCATGCCCTAATAAGACTAAGGATTCCGACTTAGTTTGGGTCCCAAAACCCCAAACTTAGTAGAGTCAAATGGAATTTAGTTGAGATATGGCCAAACGATCCATTTTGCTATTTATATTGTCTTATCTCAACTAAACAAAAGATTTCATGCATATTGTTAATTTTCTGCATTATTATACTGAAATAGAAACTTAGTCGGTCGAAGTATTGTCGACCGAACCCTTAATCGGTCGAAGTATTGTCGACCGACCGGATGTCTGTAACAAATCAAAATCTACAACAATTATTTCGGTCGAAAATTGGTCAACCGAGCTAAAATTCTGTGTTTCTTTGTTTGCAATACAGTAATATTCTCGATCGACAATTAGTCGACCGAGACAGATGTCGGTCGAAAAATTGTCGACCGACTAGATTTCTGATTCAGAACTTTTATACAAGTCTGTACTTAAATGATTCTAACCATATCGGACCATCACATGGGTACCAATATCTACATTTTAAATGCAGGAATGGGTGGTTGACAGTGGATGCTCCAAACATATGACCGGGAACAAGGATGCATTTCAAACCTTTGAAGAAAAGAAAAGTGGAACGGTCACCTTTGGACACAATGGTAAGGGCAAAATCGTTGGAATAGGTAATGTTGGTACAAACCTTGAAATAAAGAATGTTCTACTTGTTGATGGTTTGCACCATAATTTGATAAGTGTTAGTCAATTATGTGATAGTGGTTATGATGTGTTATTTAACAAAACTTACTGCAAGTTATTGATAGAAAACACTACAAATGTTGTTTATGAAGGAAATAGAGTTGGAAATCTTTATATCCTTAAACCTAACTCTATGAAATCAGTAGTGGGAAAATGCTTACTTGCAAATTAAAATACCTTACAACTATGGCATAAAAATCTAGGACATGCTAGTTCACATGTTATTAAAAAGATAGTGAAATATGATCTTGTTCGTGGATGGCCTACTTTATCTTTTGATCAAGTTGAAAACTGTGAACCATGCACAATGGGAAAGCAAACCAAAACCTCTTTTAAACCAGAACATGTACTTAGCACCAGTAGATCCTTAGAATTAATTCATATGGATTTATTTGGACCCATGAGGACAGAATCTATTGGTGGTAAAAGATACTGTTTTGTTATTGTTGATGATTATAGTAGATACACATGGGTACACTTTATTGCAACTAAAGATGATACTATTCATGTTTTTATACAATTTTGTTCCAAGATTGAAAATCTATTACAAAGCAAAATATGTACCATTAGAAGTGATCATGGTGGAGAATTTGAAAATCATACATTTGAGGAATTTTGTACATCTCAAGGGTACACTCATAATTTTTCTGCTCCACGCACCCCACAAAAAAATGGTATAGTAGAAAGGAAAAATCGATCACTACAAGAAATGGCTAGAACTATGATGCTCGAACACAACACACCCAAAACCTTTTGGGCTGAAGCTGTAAACACTGCATGCTATGTGTTAAATAGAGTAACTGTTCACTCTCACTTGAAGAAAACTCCATATGAAATAATACATTCTAAGAAACCTAGAGTTGATTATTTTCATACCTTTGGCTCCACATGCTATATTTTAAATACCAAAGATGATAGAGATAAGTTTGACTCTAAATCACACAAAGCATTCTTTTTGGGATATTTCACTTCTAGCAAAGCTTTTAGAGTATATAACACTATCTCTAGAAAAGTTGAGGAATCTATTCATGTTTCTTTTCATGAAGAGTCCAAATCTGAAAATCTAGAAATCATAGATCTCACTAATCAATTCAAAAATTTAAACATACCAAATGATAGTGAGAAAGTTACTACAAATAATCACCAAGCTGAACCACAACCTACACCTAGGCTTATTAAGGATCATCCTCAAGAACTAATTATTGGAGATCCTAATGATAAAGTCAAAACTCGGTCTTCCTTCAAAGATGTTGCAAACATGGCTTTTGTTTCTATCATTGAACCTAAGAAGATATCTGAAGCTCTTAAAGATGATTATTGGATAATAGCCATGCAAGAAGAATTGAATCAATTCACTAAAAATGATGTATGGGATTTAGTTCCTAAACCACAAGATAAAACCATCATAGGAACTAAATGGGTTTTTAGGAATAAGCTAAATGAGGCAGGAGAAGTAATAAGGAATAAAGCTCGGTTAGTAGCACAAGGATATAATCAACAAGAAGGAATAGATTTTGATGAAACGTATGCACCGGTAGCTAGACTTGAAGCTATTAGAATGTTACTAGCTATTGCTGCACATAAAAACATCAAACTCTACCAAATGGATGTAAAAAGTGCATTTCTAAATGGCATCATTCAAGAAGAAGTATATGTTGCCCAACCACCTGGTTTTGAAATACCGGAAAAAGGTGACTATGTTTATAAACTTAAGAAAGCACTTTATGGTTTAAAACAAGCACCTAGGAATTGGTATGAAAGGCTCAAGACATATCTTTTTGATAATAGTTTTTCTATTGGAAATTCAGATTCTACTTTATTTTTCAAAACATATACATATGATTTCCTAGTTGTGCAAATATATGTTGATGACATTATTTTTGGAGCTTCTAATGATTCATTGTGCACACAATTCAGTGACATTATGCAAAAAGAATTTGAAATGAGCCTCATGGGTGAACTAACTTTCTTTCTTGGTTTTCAAATTAAACAAACACCTGCCAGAATATTCATAAGCCAAGAAAAATATACTAAAGAACTCTTAAAACGTTTTGGGATGGATCAGTGCAAACATGCTACTACTCCTATGGCTACTTCTATTAAAATTGATAAGGATGAAAATGGGGAACCTATTGATGATTCCTTATATAGAGCCATGATTGGTAGTTTGCTTTACTTAACTGCTTCTAGACCGGATATTATGTTTTCCGTTGGTCTTTGTGCTCGATTTCAATCACAACCTATGCACTCTCATTTTCTAGCAGTTAAACGAATTCTTCGTTACCTAGCCGGCACTACTTGTTTTGGTTTATGGTATCCAAAAGGACAATCCTTGGATTTTAAAGCTTATACTGATGCGGATTATGCTGGTTGTCGACTTGATCGCAAGAGTACTAGTGGTGGCTGTTTCTTGTTAGGGAGAGCTTTAGTATCTTGGTTTAGCAAGAAACAAAATACAGTTGCCCTATCTACAACTGAAGTCGAATATATGGCAGCCGGGTCTTGTTGTGCTCAAGTACTTTATATGCAACAAGTGTTAAACGATTATGGTTTTACTCTTTCATCTACGCCTATTTTTTGTGACAACACGAGCGCTATAAAATGAGCACACAATCCTATTTTACACAACCGAGCTAAACATATTGAAATCCGTCATCACTTTTTAAGGGATCATATCTCCAAGAATCATGTTTCCCTTCATCATGTTGATACGGAAGATCAATTGGCTGATATTTTTACAAAACCGCTTCCACTAGATCAATTTAACAAAATTAGGAAGCAACTGCTTATCACTCCTTTGGAAGATGTTTTCTTTGATATCTATACTTCTTAACAAAAACTTTTAATGGACATCTTTTTCATTAGATTTGATGGGACATCTAATTAAGGGGGAGTTTTTATTCTTAACGGATATCTTTTTGAAATGACAAAGGGGGAGAAATAAATATAAAACTAAAACTTAGTAATTATGAAAAACTCAATCAATGAGTTTCATAAATAAACTCTTGGCTTTACATTGAAAGTTGCTATCTTCCCTAGTGAATTGGATTTCATGTTCCATAATTCATGGGGAATAATAATCACACATTTTATAAACAAGAGGAAAAGCTACAAAAGGTAATCTAAAGGTATGAAACTCATATGTTTTATATTTCCTTTATTTATATTTTGGAAATGTTTGTCATCTTCAAAAAGGGGGAGATTGTTGGCTAAATGGACATCTATAAATCCCTTTCTTTTGATTATGACAAACATTTCATTCTTATTGATCTAACGAGCTACTTGAGTGTGCAGGATTAAGGTGGATGACAAAGCAACTAGGGAAATCCATATGCTTACAAGTTTATGTTTTCATGCAATGTAATCGCCTTGTAAAAAGCTTGTACAAAGATATAATGTACAAGTACTTAGAATGCATGTAAATCAAGCGTTAGATCTTCCCTAGATAAACACCACATTTAGATAAGTCATCCCCTTCAAATAGGATCACATTTGCACACTCATACATATAATTAGTGCCTAAATTGAAACATTGAAACAGGATCAATCTCGGTCGACCAACTCCTCGACCGAGACACTCTCGGTCGACAATCTTCTCGACCGAGAAAGATCCAAAGTAGCCGTTAGACACAACTGACAAGGTAGTTGGCAGTTGGAGATAGACGTTGCAAATCACTTGATCCAGAGAGCCTGTCGGTCGACAAAACTTCGACCGAGTAGGTATCTCGGTCGACCATTCCTCGACCGAGATGAACTCTGACAGTAACTGCAGAGTAAATTAATTAGCTGTTTCTAAAGCAACAAACTTGTACCTAACGGCTAGTTAAGCACTTAGAAACCCCTAGAAGTTGTCTAGAATGTCCTTAAGCATCCTTAGACCATTCCTATAAATAGGACAAGCCATAGGGCACTCAAACATACTTGTTACACTTGAGAAATCCTTGAGCATACTTTGAGCAATCTGTTTGTAAGCAATTTGAGCATTGTGACAATTGGCCACTTTCTTCTTTAGCTCAAAATTCGTGTCCTATAGGCTAGTATCTCCTACCCACTGCAATTACAAGTCCATACACTTGGTTAGGAGATCTATACGCTTGATCTAGGCAAATCAAGCCTTGGGCTATAAAGGATAAGTTGTAATTTCGTTTTTCCTTTCTTGTTCTCTATTACTGTTTGTACTCTCCTTGCTACTCCTAGGTTGGAGGCTACGGATTGGAGAGGGTGGAGATCTTCTTGGTGAAGAAGATGACCTTGAGCTACTTCAGAAGGCTGGTGCAACGGGAGGTTACTTCTAGAGAGGAAGGCTACTTCAAGGGGGAGCTTGGAGTTACTTCAAGAAGGCTACCTCAAGTTGGTGCACCTACTTCAAGTGAAGGTTGTTCAAGGGGTGTAAAGGAAAGTATTGTATTTTGTATAAATCCTTGAGAAGGTAATAAAATAAATACTTTCAAAATCCCAGTTGGGTAAACAACCAGGTAGTGGACTGACAACTTTAGTATTTGCTAAAGTTGGAACCACTCTAAACACCTGTCTCCTTCTTCCAATTTCAATTGTGGTTGTTTGAGTTCAATAAATTGTTAAAAATTATTTTAAAACTCTATTCACCCCCCCCTCTAGTGTTTTTCAGATTATATACATGAGATTGCATTTAGGAATAAGAGGTCATTAAGAGTTTGTGGTTATGCCACTTTGGGTACTAATGTACTTTAAATGTCTATGAATTTGATTGAATAGAGTTTCAAACCATACCTTGATTAGTTTGTGGTGACTAGTATATTTTTGACATGTGGTATCACTTTTCTTAACATCGGTTTCCACATAAAACAAACACTACATGTCTATATAGTCAGTTAGTAAAGCATATGCCACTATTGGTCAAGTATGTCAATTAGGAAAAAACATGGGTATTAGTTTAATTCAACTTCTTGGGATAGAACCCACATCATAGAAACCCATGAAATTCAATTTTCATAGGAAAAAAATGATATGGATGTGAAGCATTGATGGTACAGAAACTAACGACATAACCCTTTCTAGAAAATAAAATTTTCCCCCAAAATCCTTTGTTGTCGATTTTACTCACCAAATCCGACATCGTAAGTCACGTCTAACATGAAACATTTACCTCCAAAATGAATGTGGTGATGGTTTCTTCTTAAAGAATCCAAGATATTGAGTTATCGCCACGTGCCCCTCAAAAATATTTCCCCCCCAAATTGGGTTGTGGCGCCTATTTTTATCTTGAAATCGGAAATCAGAAACATAGGTCTTACAAAGGTTGGCATTTTTGGGTATGCATAAGGATATATGTCCTCAGTTAGAGTTTAACTTTTGGTGTCATTTTTATTGACCAAACTGATGACTAAGTATGGAATTTATTATTAGGGATCAATACATATGTCATAGATTTCTATGTGTCTAACTGACGATAGAGTTTATGCTCTAGCATCGATTTTTATAATCAAACTGATGAATAAGTCCTTAATAAGGTGGGAACTTTTTATAGGGATAAGTACATATGTCATCAATTTCTAATTGTCAAATAGAAGATAGTGTTTAACCTCTATTATAAAATTTGCTAACTAAAACAAATACTAGTCCTAGTGTCAGTTTTTCTAGATCAATCGACAAGTAATTCCTATGTAACAACACCCACAAAACTTTTTCCCCATTCTCTATTTCATTGTGTGATATCTATCTAGAGATCTGACGAACTGCTCTATTGTTCAACTTTTGTCACCGCTCTCTATTATTTCTGCCACTACTACTACAACATTGTCACCGTCGCTGCTATCCCATACTCTTCTTCCTCCTCTACTATTATTGTCTTCTCTTTGACCACCATGCCATCATGACCGCAATATCACTGCTCTTCTGACCACCATGCTCTCCTCTATCGACTACCACCAACTCTATTGTTGTTTCTTGAGCCATCTCCACTGCCATCACTGTTGTTCCTCGAGAAGCTTGCTTCCCCCCTCCTCTCTACTCTGCAACTAAGGTATGTTGTTTTCTTTCTATTTAGCTATAAGTTTTGATTTTCTATGTTAGGGATAAACTTTTATTATTTATTACATGCTTGACTATCTCTATCAAGGGAAATCCATGTATAGCTTCTTATTGAATGCTTGTTAGGTCACCATCATGTATTTAATTAGAATTGAAAATTATTCCTAGGGAAATGCATGTATATTTGTTTGTTTTGTTGTTTAGAATTCTTCATATAAGATGAAGATGGCACACCTCAATGGTTGAACCCTTGGTTTGTTTCCAAGAGGTCTTAGATTCAAACCTTGATGAAGACATGAATAGAATCACTAATTTAAAAAGAAAAAAAGTATTATTCATACAAAACTTGAATATCATGCTTGATATCATTATGCATTTTTATGATACCAACAAAATTATGTATAGCATTGTTTATGATACCAACCCCCAACCTATAATAATAATTTTTTTATAAATTACCACTAGATGTGTGGCATAGAGATCGACTCTAATCTCTAAACCCTAATCTCTAGATCATGGTGTTGGCATAAAAACTCGTCTAAGATTTACTCATTAGAAGTAAATGTTAAATAGTCATTGGTTTGGTATTACTTTTCAACACTTAATCTCACTTAGGATGTATGTTTACAATGTGTATTTGGTTTTCAATATGTTTCATCTGTTAGTATGTATGCCCAGAGAGCCAATCATATGATGATTGGAATGTGCCACTAGATACTTGATTAGATAATAATAAATGTAATGTCGTCTATTATGTATGTATTAGTCATGAGATGATGACACAGATATAATAGTTATCTAGAGAATGATGTTACTCAATACCTATGTCTTCAAGTGTGTGACTTGAACAATGAGATCATACAAATGTTAAGAAAACATATGTTCTTGTTATGTCCCTAGTCAGCTATTACTATGGAAGCATAATCAACAAAATTAAAACATAAGACAAGAGTTTGTGTTGATCGATGACAGAGTCTCATTAGTCATGATATGTGATATGAAGTCAAGCACACAAATAAACAATGTATTGGACAAACCCACCCTGAGAGTGATACATGGAGACCATGGAATGGTAGTCAGAATCATCTCTCATAGTGATAGTGGTGATTGTGGTTATTAGACGTGAAGTCACTACAATCATCACATGTTGTTCATGTACTCTGACATCATCTACCATGATCCTAAATAAGGTTTTCCATAAAGCTAGTGCTCAGGTGCACTGTGACACATGGAGATTGAGTGTATGTGATGTAGATGGGATTTGTCCCTCCTACATGAGTTTTATATCTAGGCCTCTTAATAAGAGAGATTGAGAAATGTATGGAAGTACGCATGTGATTTGTTATATGGTATGTGAACTCACATGTATCTTAGATAGTCTGATCTAGTTCAAGGAACATAAATTGAACGTTGAGAGAATGACAATTTCATGCCTCAAGTTTAATATGGATATCAACGATAAAGTAACAATGCGATCACAGTAACACTGGTCATAAATTGTTGGTTTAAGTTTTTCTTTAGCTTTTAGAATACTTGGGTAGCAATGATGTGTGACTATGCACCACTCTTTGCTTTTAATGTCATAATTGGTTATGGACATTCACTACGAATGGAATTCTGGACCTACAGGGTCACATGCATATAATACACTTAGATTAATGGAGTATATTCATGAATGATGTTTAGATTGAATACTAAAGTTGTTTGGGCATTCAATTAAACAACAGATCAATTGACTGGACTCAAATCCATCAAGTTCAACTATTGAACCGACTGATTGGAGTGTCAGGTTGATTGAAAATGGAACTGGCTATTTTTTGCATGACGTAGGATACCAACTGATCAACTCACTGGGTGAATTGATCGAATCAGGTTGATGAGATGACCTATTCACCTAGTGAACCGATCAGGTTGGTCAAGCCAACTGAAGCTTCTATTGATTTTTCAAAATCATGAGAAAAGTTGACATTTTCACTTGTTCAATTCGATCGGTACAAGGATTAATGGGGGACATTAATTAGAAATGATTTATCAATTCATATGCTATTGGGAAACACTATTAAATGATCAACTCATTGAGTGAGTTGATAGTCCTACTATGCTAGACGATTAGTTCACCAGTGAATCTATTGGTTCACATGTCTCGGGATGTAAAATTCATGAAAATTATAAACCGTTGTACTCCCACATAGACTAGAAACCCTAACCCTAAACCCTCCTAAAAATAGAGGGGTACTAGGGCTTCCCAAAATGCACAGTTGAGAATTAGTTGCTCTGAAAATTGTTGTGATCTCTTGTTGTGGTACCCAATAGAGAGCCTAAGCAAGCCCTACCTGTTAAAGGGAGGGATTGCGAGGGAGAGAACAAGTGAGCTTAATTTTGGGAGATCATGTCGGTTACTAGTACACTGACGAAAGGGGACAACTCCTTCCTGTTGGCTCTGGTAGCGCAATGTGGTGTTTCGGGTAGTCCACATGGACTACTCTAGAGGCAGGAGATTTCTACTGCTTGGAGGACATCATCAACCACTGTCTGTGATGATGCACCAGGAGGCCAGCAAACTATTCGAGTATTGCTGCTGAAGGAGTGTGTTGTTTCCTGAAGAAGAAACATACTATTGCAAGGTTAATGTTGTTGGACTTGATCCAGGACCAGGTATAAACTTACAAACATTCCTTCCTAAATACATTGTTGTTGATGTGATTTTTCTAGTTTAGGGAATTGAGCATTTAAATTTTTGTTTCCACTGCCTATATCTACTCCTAATTTCCTTAAAGTGGTATCAGAATCCCATCACGAAGTATTCAAATTTAAATTGATGTGATCGGATTTATTTTATTGCATGCGATGTGAATATTAAACTAGTAAATATCAATATCTGATTAAATACCACATACGATTCCACAAACTTTATATATATATATATATATATATATATATATATATATATATACATACATACATACATACATACATACATACATACATACGTACATACATACATATATGCAATCCATATGTGTCACTCTAAAAGTGTTTTAATGGTGAATTTTGGTGTGGTTATTGGAAATACCCTAGATCTGTGTGTGCATGGTTGTAGTTATTTATTTCTACAGTTACTTGGTCTGTGTATTGAGCCTCTTTCTTCCTTCTAAATGTCAATTAATGCTCTTCTTCCTATTTCACCTCAAATGTAACTAAAGGTTTTCCCTTTTACAATGTAACAAGAAATCAGATAATATTAATTTATGCTTTGATGTGAGAAGATGTTTTGCATGAAGGAGAACCGACTGGCTCGTGAGACAACCTGATGAACTGGAGTACTGAGGAGGCCAGACGACAAGAGGACGAATCGATCAAATGGAAGCCCAAACTGATTGGCTGGAGGAGACCAAACGACCGTTTTAGGATCGAGCCGACCGATTCAAGTGTTAAACCAAGCAACCCTAACTGGACCGACCATGGATCCTCATTAACAATAGGTTGCATGTGATGTGGACCTTAAGTGGTAGAAATTCCTTATGGATCCAAGGAGTTGCATTATACTAGCCATAACCATTGCTCGTTTATTTCAGATTGCATGTTTTTGTTGTGGTTAAAGTATGCATATGATACATACTATAAGTATGTGGTGATTGGATTTGTATATGTACTTATATATAAAATCCCTCAATACAATATTAAGTCTTAGATGCCTTCCAAAAGAAGTACACATGAAAATCTTGACCAACTAAGAGTGGGAACCCCAAATGTGGTGTGTTGTCTATCTCATGGAAGTGTGATGGTAATAATGTGGGCGTGTGAAGCAAGGTGCATTATTATCGTATTGGATTTTAGGTCAGGCTTAACTGTGTGACCTTAATGAGATTAAGCACTAGATACTTGCAGATGACTATGTCAAGGAGTTGCACATATCATCTATCCTAGAATTGTATATGATGCCATTGGCAAAAGTTGCCTACCTTAATAATTGGTTATGGACATCAGCGCTGGTCGGGAAATAATTCATTTTTTTTGGATTTTGACTCACTAGAAGACTGTAGGCTGCAATCTTTCAAATTGATACATGAGGGTTATCAATTTGAATAAAATAGTGGTTGCGATAATTAATTAACAACCTAATTTATTTTGTCAAACTTATGAAATCAAACCAAATCAATAATGTTTTGAAAAGCTACAAAATTTTTCTTTTATAGACAAACATAAATACGTTATAACTACGACCAGACCTTAAGAAGGACAAAATGAGATTTAATTCTAAATCTGGTTAAGGACTTTGAAAAATGTTCACACTCATGAGAGAAAGCTCAATGACCTTGAAAGACCAGATCCAGAGCAACCTGCTCCAAATGTGCCTAAGGACTAAATTGGATTCTTACTTGAAGCATGATAATGATGTCATAGACATTAAGCACCTTATGCTATGTTGTATGAACTATAAGTTGCATTAACAATATGATAACATAGACATTCTTGAGATGGTAACACATCTTAAAGAATCATGCAATGAAAGAAAGGTATAATGATTCCAAAGCACTGTTTGAGTGTAAGTTGACAAAGGGAGATCCAATTGAGAGACATGGATTTCTATTAGGTATAGAGTTGACCATGAATATGATTCTGCAAACCATTTCATAAATCATATAGTCAGTTCACCAAATTCTTGGAATCTTGATACCAGAGCATGAATGAAGAAGGAAAAATCCATGATGGTGATCAGTGGAAGTGGGTTGAAGGGAAAAGACAAGGCCATGAAGAGTTTTGAGGCTAAGTTGAAGTCCAAGTCTTCAACACTCAAGATATAGAGAGGGGAAGCGCATAAGGGAATTAGTCCTTTTCACCTAAATGAGTAAGGAAGGAAATTTCCACCATTGTCACCAGTTAGACATTGGTAACGGAACTATCCTCTATGTGTAGAGGATCTAAGGAAGAAGAAGGAGATAGAGATTTCCACTTCAGGCCCTGATAAGAAGTAAGCTAGAATTGTGCGGAGCAAGGGTTACTGCCACTATAGTTGGAACTTTTCATTCATGGGTAGAAAATAGAATTAGAGAATTTCTATTATGAACCTATCATTGATCAAAACATCATGCATCTTGTATGGACAAGAGTTGATGTTTCATGGTAATCCTATGTCTCAAAATCTATAGTTTATAGTTATAGAGACAATGCATATGGAACGTATGTTGAAAGACTCGATGACTCAAACAATGAATACCTATAACATTGTCATCTAGAGCATATAAATGAGAAATACATTTCTAAAATTTATATGATGGTTATCTAGACTCTTTTGGTTATTGAACCAATAGAGACATGTGAATCTTATTTATTATGAAATATGACAAAAGCATCTTCACTAGATGTATTGGGAGAGTGAGTATTCTACTAGGGATCATACATGTTGATGTATATAGACATTTTATAATAAATGATAAAGGTAGTTACTAGTTCCTAATTACATTAACTAATGTTATAAATAGATATGGTAATTTGTATTTTATAAAATACAATTATCAATATCTTGAAGCGTTCAAGGAGATCATGAATGAAGTATGTAACTAGCTTGGTAAAATTATTAAGATACTTTGATGTAATTGATGTTGAAATATTTTGTAACCATGGTTAAAGAAACTTCTGGGGAATCATGATAGTGTATCATGATGAACTCCACGTAAAACATAATAATGTTTTAGAAAGAAGGAATCACACCTTGTTATGTCATGGTGTGATTATCAATAAGATCTAGCTAATCTTCCATTTCTTTTTTGGCACATGCTTTACAATAAAATGATGTACCGTCAAATTTGGTTCAAAAGACACCATATGAGATGTGGCTTGGGAATTGTCCCGATATGTTTTCTATAATGATTAAGGATGAAAGCTTATATAAGAAAAATAGTTTCCTGAGAACTTTTGTCCACAAATCACACGAATGTTATTTGTTGAATATTACTTTTTATTCCAATCCAACTTGTTTCAAAGATAGCTATATTCCTAAACAAATTTAGTTCCAAAGGAATCTGTGGGAGAAAAGTAGAAATTAAAATGTTCGAAACAAACAAGAAAACATTAAACCCAAAAGGGATTCAGTAGGAACAAGGAGAATCACAAAATATTGCGGAATCTCAAGTTCCTTATGTAATACAAAACTTTATAGTTCTAGTAGAACATGCCTTCAGTTTGAAAGATTATGGTATCTTAAAATAATAAAGCAGATCAGTTGATCATAGATGATGAGTCAAAAAATTAACTAGAAGCTATTGAGGGACCAAAATTTGAAGAAATGGATTGAGTCTGTGAGATCAAAGATGGACTCCATGTAAACCAACAAGGTATGACCTTTGTGGATCCACCTGCAGTGGTAAAACCCATATGGTGGATTTGGGTCTTCAGAAAGAAGACCAACATGGAAGGTAGATTGTATGTAATGAGATTCAAACAAGTTCAGGGTGTTTAACATGGGAAGTCTTTCACCAATTACCATGGTTAAATCCATTAGGATCATGCTTGCAATTGCAGCTTAGTAAGACTGTGGGATTTGGCATATGGATGTTAAAACCTCATTCTGTAACTGGAATAATTGTATAGGATGTGTATGTGACACAGCCTAATGGTTTTATAAATCCATTAATTCAAATAAAGTGTATAAGCTATAAAGGTTAATGTTTGGATTGAAGCAAGCATCTCAGAATTGGAATCTTCTATTTGACAAGATAGTCAAAGGGTTTGACTTGAGTTAGAACGGAGATGAAATCTGTGATTACAGTAGATTTAGTGGTAGCATATACTTATTCCACATAATGATTTGGAATAACATCCTTATACTAAAACTTGGCAAGGAAAATACCTATTCTGTGAAGGACATAGGTGAAGCATCCTATATGATAGGAATTGAGATCTATATAGATAGATCGAGAAAGCTTCTTGACCTAAGAAAGAGCACCTACATTGGAAAGATGATGAACGGTTCAACATGCAAGACTAACTAAGATAAAAGTTATCCATGTTGCATGGATTTAGTCTCTCAGGAGTCCAATGTCTCAGTTGTTGTGAAGAACAGTAACACATGGATAGATGCCATATGCATTCACAATTGGGTCTACATTGAATGCAATGTTATGTATATATCCCATTATCTCGTACGTATTGGACAAGATGAGAGGATATCTAGTTATCTCATATTTATTGGACATGATAAGAGGGTATATATATATATATATATATATATATATATATATATATATATATATATCTAGCAATCTCATATGTATTGGTCTTGACGACATGGTATATACCAGATATCAGTGAGAGTCATTGGACTACCATAAAGAACATCCTTGAATTCTTGAATAAGCACTAAAAGGATCGGTTCCTTGGTTATGGCAATAAGGAAGAGTTGGAGGTAAAGGGTAACACTGATGTAAGCTTCCAAACTAAAAAATAATAATTACAATATAAAATTGTGTTTGACCTTAAAACGAGAACTATAATATGTAAGGGGTTTTGAGCTAATGATAGTTGTTTAAATGTACAAATAGAAGTTGAGTACCTCTATGTTATGAGAACAACAAAGTATATTGTATGGATCAAGACGTTCATATGGGTGAACTTGGGGAAGTTCCAACCATTGATGACATGACATAAATACTATGACAACAATGGAGCTACATGATAGGCAAGGAGTCTCAGACAGCATACTATGACACTTCCATCTCATACAAGATATGAAAATTGCAAAATATCAACTTCAAGAAAACATTTCTAAACTTGCTATAAAAGCGCTTGCCTAGTAGAAACATGATGGACATGTTAAAATCACTTGGAATATGATTCATGAATTATTGGTTGTAAGTGCATGTTGGATTCTATTGGTATGTATTCCTAGAGAGCTAATCATATAGTGATTGGAGTGTGGCATTGGATACTTGATTAGATTTTAATAAAGGTAATTCCATTTATTATATTTGTCTTAGATATGAGATAATGACAAATATATAATATATGTCTAGATAATGATGTTACTCGATGACATATGTCTTCAAGTACTGTGACTTGAACAATGAGATCTTATGAATGTTAAGAGTACAACATTCTTGTTATGTCCCTAGTCAGATATTATCGTGGAACCAAAATAGGCAACAATAATACATTAGACTAGAGTGTGAGTTGAATGATGACAAAGTCTTAGTAATCATGATATGTGATACCAAGTCAAGCACACATATACATGTAAGAGAATAGTGTATCAGACAGAGCCACCATGAATGTGATACATGGAGACCATTGAATGGTACTTAGAATCATCTCTCACAGGGATAGTGGTGATGGTGGTTCTTAGACCTGAAGTCAATACATTTATCACATGACGTTCATGTACTTTGACATCATCCACCATGATCCTAATTAAGGAATGCCATAAATGTGGTGCTCGGGTGCATTGCGACACATTAGGATTGAGTGTGTGTGATGTAGATAGAATTGGTCCCTCCTACCTGAGTTTGATATCCATGCCTCTTCATAAGTGATACTAAGAAATGTATGAACGTACCCATCTGACTCGATATATTATATGTGAACTCACATGTATCCCAGATAGTCTACTCTAGTTCAAGGAACATGGATTGAACATTGAGAGGATGAGAATTCCATACCTCGAATTCAATCTGGATATCAACGACAAAGGAACTATGTGATCATGGTAACACTAATTAGATATTGTAGATTGAAGTTGTTCTTCAACTTGTTAGAATTGTTTAGGTAGCAATGATGTGTGACTAGGAACTTCTCTTTGCTTGTGATGTCATAATTGGTAGTGGACATTAATTTCCAACGTAATTTTGGACCACTACGGTCACACACATGCACTTGGATTAACTGAGTATATTTATGAAAGATGTTTATATTGAATACTAAAGCTGTTTAGGTATTCAATTAAATAATAGATCAACTGACTGGATTAAGAATCATCATGGTCATGTGTTGAAGTGACTGATAGGAGTGTTAGGTTAAGTGAAACTTGAATTGGTTGTTTTCGAGCTTCACTCAAGATGCAATCGATTAGCTCACTGGGTGAATCGATCTGCTCAGTTTGGTGAGAAAATGAGTTCACCTAGTGAACCGATCACCTCAGTGAAGCCAGCTGAAGCTTCTGGTGATTTTCCTAAATCATGAGAAAAGTTGATCGTTTCACTTGTTTAATTTGATTGTTACAATGGTTAATGTGGGACATTAATTAGAAATGGATTATCAATTCAATTGAGAGTAGAAACACTATGAAACAATAAGATAATTGGGTGAATTGATCATCTCATTGTGCCATAGGACCTGTTCACCAGTGAACCGGTCATTCACCTATCGCATAATGCAAAATTCATGAAAATTTTGGACCCTTCTACTCCCGCACAGACCGGGAACCCTGATCTTAACCCTCCTCTAAATAGAAGGGTAATGGGAATTTCCTAAAATGCACAATTGATAATCAATTTCTCCGACAATTGTTGTCATGTTTGGTTGTGGTAACCAATAGAGAGCTCAAGCAAGTCTCACTCATTAAAGGAGGGACAAAAGGGAGATAACAACTGAGGTCAGTTGTGGGAGAGCATGTCAATGACTTGTATGTCTCTAGAAGGGGACAACTCCTTCCCATTAGCTATGGTAGTGCAACATGGATTTCCCATTGGTCTGTGTGGACTATTCCAGAGGTGGGATATTTTTGCTGCTTATAGGACATCGTCAATTGCTGTCTGTGGTGTTGCACTAGGAGGCCGACAAAGACAATTGTTTGTGTGTTGCTACTGAAGGAGTGTTATGTTGCCTTAAGAAGAAGCATACTAATGCAACGATAATGTCACAAAACTTGCTCCAGAACCAGATATAACCTTGCAAACCTTCCTCTCTAGATACATTGTTGTTGACATGATTTTGCTAGTTTAGGAAATTTTTATTTATGCTTCCTATATATGCGCCAAATTCCCTTATATCATCAACATTTCCCTATTTTTACTCTAAGTACATATGTAGGTGGGTATTTCTCCATATATATTAGTGTGCATCAAGAAATGTGAGGAAATACTACCAAAATATTCTTGAAAATTGAATACACATTATAGAATTACTAGTTAGATTAATGAAAATTGAATACACATTTTAGAATTACTAGTAATATTAAGTGTTTGAGAATGGGATAGCTAGTACACATTCATCACTAAACCCTAAGACCTAAACCCCAAACCCTAGTCTTTAAACTGTAATTTCTAAACCCTAATATCTAAACACACAATTCAATATTCATGTTCTTTGTGATCCTAGAATTTATTGATCATGGATGTCTATTCTAAATCATTGAACTCTAGAGTTTATTAATGGTCTTGATCTAGTTTATAAGATTCATAGCAGTAGGAAATAACCTAGAGATGTGTTCTATTGTCCTTATAGGAATTGTAATAACAACTTGAAAGTCAATATTGTTGATGAAATTAAAAGTCATGCCATGTGCAATGAAATTGTATAGGGTTATACAATATGATATTGGCATGGAGATATACCTACCATGACATAATTAGATGTCTATAATAGTACTTGTGTTTAAGACGAAATTGTTGACAATGTTGAAGTGAACAAACTGATTCTAATAAACATGGGTGATGTGATGCTAGACAGTTGTCGGGTATATCTTAATGATCCATCTTCCTTATTTATAAATATTGTGCATGATGTTGAGAGACTATTATACTTGGATTGTACTAAGTTTATGAAGCTGAGTGTCATCTTGAGATGCATAATCTAAAGGCTAACAATAGATATATTCATAAAAGTTTCACGTCCTTATTGTCTTTGTTGAAGCAATTTCTCTAGAAGGAAACAAGCTTCCATTATCAAGATAAGAGACAAAATAATGTTGTTCCCAATGAAAATGTACGCTAAGATGATACATGCATGTCTAAATGATTGTGTGCTATTTCAAAATGATTATATCGCTTTGAATGATTGTCCAAAATGTAGGATGTCAAGGTAAAAAAATATGACTTTGAGAAAGGAAAAAATGGGCTATCCTTCCAAGGTGATGTGGTATCGACATGTAATACTACAATTTCAACACTTGTTTTTCTATATTATGGATTCATACAATTTATCTTGCCATGCATATAACGAAAAACAATGATCAGATCCGACAGCATTCGTATGATTCCAACAATGAAATAATATTAATTTATTGTACCACTAATTTGATGAAGAAGTCAGGATTCTAAGAGTGGGCTTTGTACCAATGAGATGAATTCATTTGGTACATTAAATAGCCATCATAGCACTTGGCCAATTATGATTTTTATATACAATCTTCCTCCTTATGTGTGTATGAAAAATAACTACATCATGATGTCCTTGTTGATATATGGCCCCAAACAACTTGGCATTGATATTCATGTTTTACTTAAACAAACCCTATGGGGAGAAGGTGAGATGACCTATGTTGCTTTGTGTAGAGAGACATTTCATTTGCATGCAATGTTGTTCTTCACTATTGATAAATTTCAAACATATGGGAATTTTTCTAGATACGACATAAAAGGATCCAAAGCATGACATATATGTGAGGATAAAACTGATTCAATATGACTAAAACATGGTGGCAAGACTGTATATATTGACCATTGAAGCTTTCTTATGAAAGTGCATCCTTACCGATGGTTGCAAAAAGCATTCAATTGCTCAACTAAGGGATGGAGTGCCCCTAAACATGTATCATGAGAGGTTGTTTATGAAAGAATAGAACACTTTGTCAAACATGCATTTGGAAAGAGACAACAATGTATATTTTCAAATGGAATGAAAAATCTTTACTCAAGAAGAGGTCAATATTTTGTGGGATCTTCCTTATTGGAGTTCTCTGGCAGTTAGGCAATATTTCTATGTCATGCATGGTGACAAAAATTTATATGATAGCGTCATTGGTACTCTATTGAATATACCATGTAAAACTAAAGATGACATCAAATTCGTATTGGACTTATGTGAAATAGCTATAAGGAAATGATTAACAAAAGAAGTTAGTAGTGATCAAAAAACATATTTACCCCCTGTTGTTACACATTGTCTATATAGGAGAAGGGAACTTCTTGCGAGTGCTTGTTAAATGTTAAGGTACCACAGGGGTACTCTTCCAATATCCATAGATTAGCATCAATGAACGAAATAAAGTTGATAGGTATTAAATATCATAATTGTCACACTCTAATAAAGCAAATATTGCCCATTTCTATTAGATCTTTATGTCAAAGAATGTAAGGTTTGCTATCACCACGCTTTTTTTTCTTCAATACTATATACATTCAAGTTTTTGATCTTGAAATCTTGATAAACTGCAAAGAGAAGTGGTCATTATGATGTTCCAACTTGAGATTTCTTTTCCTTCTTCATTCTTTGATATCATGGCACATATTTTTGACCATTTAACCAGGGAAGTAAAAATTTTGGTTTCGGTTATCTTTGATTGGATGTAACCTTTTTAATGGTACATGATTGTTTTTAAATGTGATGTTCAAAATAATTATCGACCTAAAGGTCTTATTATTGAGGATTATGTAGCTAGTGAGGTTATAGACTTTTGCAATGACATTATGATTTTTAAAAAATATCCTTCCAATGCAAAGAATAGCGATGATTATTTGAACAAAAGATTTTAGGAGTGGGAAGGAAATTAATTACACGTGAGATATGGGAACAAGCAAACTTGTATGTTTTTTAAAACATCGACTAGTAGGTATTTATATCACTAAATATACTAATTTTTCAAGACAAAATATCCTTCAAGAAGTTCAATTTGGCTTACTATAGAGAATAATGGGTCACTTATATGTTTATTTATAGGTAAAGTCTTCTACAAATTATCTCAAACACCAAATAATGTTATTGAAGATATCCAATGGCTCTCTATTAAACCAAAAAATGAATTTTATATGTTATGAAGGGTTTACATAAATGGATTTTCATACTATACATGACATTAAGATGATAAGAGTGTCGTCCAAAATAGTGAGGTCAACCTTTAAGAGTCTTCATTATATTTTCTAATGTCAAGGATAAGAGTCCACGTGTAGCTAAAATGTCTTATTACTGTGTTATTGAATAAATATGGGAGTTTGACTATACACATTTTGTAGTTCCTGTCTTTAGGTTTAATTGGTTTGATAACAACAAAGGATATTTAGTGGATGAATTGAGTTTCACATTAGTGAATTTTAAAAATATTGGCAAGAAGGATGAATTATTCATAATGGCATCAAAAGAGAAGAAAGTATTCTATATCAACGATCCTACAAATGAAAACTAGTTTTTTGTACTTCACAGGGAAAGGCAGTTGTAGATCCTATAGATGAATAAGAGTGATATGACAAGTATGATGACTCCAGTCCATTCTCATTTGACATACCAAGTGTAAATGGTGAAACAAACTACGACGAATATACATGTGAAGATCACACAGAAGGAATATTAAATTACCAACAATCCAAACAATACTAGAGGCATGCATTTTACTTTTTATAGCCTAGATGTGCATTTTACATTCTTTATTATATTTTTATATGTTTCACATGCTACATGTGCTTTTTAAATTATATATCACTTATACTTCATTCGTTGATTATTTTTTATATGACATTTTTAGATGGCATCTAACCATGAGGATAAGGATTATGATGATGTGCACCATGCAGATGACTTCAGTGCAAGTTTTATTATTTTATTACATAGACGTACATTTTACATTTTATTTGACAATTATATAAGTTATTTTTCTATCTCATATATGTGTTCCTTGAAAGTATTAGGATGAGTATCATGGGGATGTGCACCTTGGGGATCTTGTTGGGTCTGTTGAGTAGCAGTGTCATCGTGAACATAAAAGAGACATAACATTGATGAACAAGATAGTAGAAAAAAGGGACAAAGGTCAAAACCTTCCCATTGACTTTGACGGCACAAATATCCTATTGTTAAGAATCACAGTTATTTCATGCAATAATTAGGGGGTTATTGTTCATAACAAAGTAGAAGTAATAATAGAATCTTGGCATAAATTAGATCTTGTCATTAAATACCTCATTTGGAAGGATGTAGATGTGAGATATTTTATTTTTAACAAATATTCAAAATTCTATTTTCAAAAATATGCCATCAAATATATGAACTTTTGGAGAGTATCTTTGACCTTTGTGAAAATATGCATCGTAAAAATGTTCTACAATAATGTGGGATGATATTGAGGAACTTAGGATAAATATGAGATGAGAAATCATAATGCAATACATGAAGAAGAAGCCCACCATTGAGAAATAGACCTATCTTGATAAGAATGTCTGGGAAACATTTGTTTCTTCCATACAAATTGATGAATTTAAGTCATTAAGGCTCCTTTAAAGTACATTATTATGACTAATGAGGTGAATTCAATATATTATATAATTAACATATGTTTTGGATTCACCAAGTTATATGTGATGCTAAAAAAGAAAAGTGTGCAAAGAATGTGCATGGCCACAAGTTGGGTCCAAGTGGTTACTACTGGTGTTGCCAATAGAGAAAACAATCATCTTCTACTAAGCAGCCTACTATTGGGTATGTTGAGTTACTACACATCTACCTCACCATAAGGAGTGAATAGGTTCAAATACAAGCCACTCTGAATAAATATCCAATCCCACAATTGTGAGGTTCCTGCAAAAATATTGTAATTCAACTTTCAAAGTACATGTTCATTTTTTACCTTGATTGTTATTTATTATCGACGAATTATTATTGATGATGATTAAAGGAGCTCTATGAAAACATAAAAGAAGGCAAATTAATCCTTGAGGGCCAAAGGGATGAGTTGATGGTTGCTTTGGATACTCAAGAGTAGCTTGGCCGTGTTAGGGGCATTGGGGCCGGTGTAGGTATAATATCTTTTTTTTTGGAACATTAGGGAAAAAGCACAAATCTATCAAGAAAGGTGGATTGTCACAAGAGGAGGTAGAGGACATGATTGCATAGAGAACAGAAGAAGCAATGAGATAGTTTCAAGCTTCTTAGTCTCAACCTCCTCTAGAAATACCTCCATCCATTACTCTTCTTACAATGTGGACCCTCTTTAGAAAAAGGTGGTTAAGAGTTATCCCATGGATCCAGAAGGCATGTTTGGTGTAAATTTGTTGTGATATATTAGCCTTTCAGGAGAATTTATAAAATGTCATGTTTGGGTATATATAATCCTATATAAGAACTTTAGACATTGAGGTCATGTCGTCTTGCATTGTTTGAACCTAGTTTCTACATCGTTGCACTGGGTGATGCTTTCCCACCCCATATAGTTGCCAAGATTCATTGTTCTCCAATGCCTAACACTGTGGTTCATGTGATTATCAGGTTTTTTTACCCAAATTAGAAATAGAAACCACTGCCATTAGGCCACCCCAAGAATGACACAATAGGAGATGCAGAAGGAGACATTATTGCATGGCCCAAAGTTCGAGTTAACGATGAAAATGTATGATAAATTTACATTGCATTTGTATTTGTGATTATTTTCTAGTTGTGTATATAATTGGAAACTAATGTGAGAATACATGAAGATCATAGTACCTCAATAGCCCTCCTATAATTTCCCCTCTAGTTCCTCCTCAATTACTTGCTTGGATTGCAAATGACCTATTTGAATCTCTATGACCTAAGTGTAAGGGGGTTGGCACTATGGTTACACAATTTATAAGAAGGGTCAACTATGATGGTTTGTATCTAGGTGGAACATTGCCAAGCAAGATCATGGTACTATTGTATTATTGACAAATTTTGTGGAGCTATTTACTTATGATTTGGTTGAATACAAATGTTATAAAACTTCGAATATGATGAGGTCTTATGGCTCAATACCACATTGTATATAAGTGAAAATGTATGTTGAAATATGTTCTTATATATGAATCCATGCATATATTGTTTGCAACTACTTATACACAGTTTGTGGACAGTTCATAGTGACCAATGTGGCTTTTCTAGTTTCATCATTGATTTTTTGTGTATATATAGACCAAACATCTATTAGTGATTAATTCTCAGCATTAAAATATTTTGGTGCTACAAGAAAGAGTTTGATTATAGATCCTATCAATGTTAAGTAGGTTTCAGACATGTTGCTTATAATTTTGACTTATAAATTACATTTCCTTGTGGAACTTTGAATTTCATTTTTTTGCCTTCTTTTCACTAAGTAATAAGAATTGGGAGTTATTAGTAATTATCCCCGAGATTCTATTTGTGTTTCATCTAGATACCTTTGTGTAAATATAACATACCGAAATTTGTATACTAAATCTATTTTGAGCTATAAATCATCATTTCTCCGGAGCTTGGAGTCATTTACCTGATGGAACTTCATTCTTGGTCCCAATCATTATTTTGATCAAATTATCAAGTTTCTTTTATGGTTCTGGTATCAGGATGAATTCATTCTTCTTATTCAAGAAATAATTATAAACTAGTCTTGAAAGTAGATTCCTCACTCTTTTTATCTTCCTTGGAATAATATTTACAATCTAATCTCTCATTGAGTATCAATAGTCACATTTGAACCCTTTTAGTCAACATTGATGACTCGGAGCATTAAAAACTTCACTACACCTTGATCCCATCTATTAATCTCAAATTGATCACTATTTATTTGTAATTAATGGGAACATTAATTGTAAATTGATATTAGAATCGACCATAGTATAAAAGAAGTTAGAATTGTTGCATTAATAAATTGATGATGCAAGTGTCAATAAAGCTTGGTCAAATAGAACATAAACCCATAGTTAAAATCCCATAGAAAGTGGTCTTGCAGTATAGGAGTTATAATAGGAAAAATAATTATAGTATTAATTAATAATTAACTAGATATCTTAAATAGTCTAGTAACGTGATAGTGACCTCTCCTTCTCGCAAACCCTGGAGTCTCCCCTTGATAACGCATTGCCATTACTGAGAACTCTGTTAGGATCTTTCCCCTGAGCAGGAAATGCCATCACAATCATTATCAATGCTGCCACCCTCATCATACGACTGACTACATACCTCCCCTAATCGAACTCGATTGTGTGGCCTTGCCTCCTCATCACTCTCTCTCCTCTTCTCTTCCACTCCCTTCCTATCCTCCTTTCTATTTCTACCTCAGGAACTCTAGCCTCCCTACTCCTTATTCCACCCTTGCCTATCCATACTAGCCACATGAAATAACCAAGACATCTCCTACCTAGGTCTCGACCCCCGATGACCTGCCCAGGCTATAGCCACACAACCACATGCATCATCAGTGGCAACATGACGTCAACCTTGATCCTCCTCCTCCAAGCCCTGCTCCTCCAAATCTACTGTTGTTTCCCCCCACAAACCCAGCCTGGTCGTCGCCTTGCAGCTGAAGAAATGATAGTGTTGTCATTACTGGTCACCATGACACCTCCTCTCCAAGAAACGACAATGTTCCCATTACAGGGTGCCGCCCTCCCCGTTTTCCATTACCAAGTTGCTCTCCTCATAGTTAACCAAGGCGCAATTGAATCCACAACGACGCCAACCATCTACCTCTGCATCCACTGATGTCCCGCCAGCCACGACCACCACCATTCTAGTCTCAACAAATCCTCACCGCCTATTCAAAGTTTCCACCAAAATCTCAACGGCATAGGGTAAGGAACTCCCCCCCTCACAAGCATGGCGACATCCTCTGCCACCTACTATAGTGAGGGTTGGCGATCAACGTAGCCAGTGTAGCTATATGTCATGGACATCAATCATGTAGTTCTTCTCCAATCCACCCATGATTCTGCAAAACTCGATTCCCTGATCTCTGCTCACCACGTCAACACACTCATGAACCATCCACCACCTTCAGAGATCAATGCTCCAGTCCAAGAACTTCAAAATGTGGCAGAGAACCCTACTATTGTCGGTGTAGTAGATACTTACCCAGCAAGCCATCCACCATGCTTGCAGTCAACATTGTTGTGGCTCTGGTAGAGGATGCACTTGGTGACTGACCAATGTCCTCATCTTGGAAAACATCCAGCAAGCATGAGACTTTCTTCACTCTTACGTCCAAAAAGGTAACCTGGTCCTCCCTTTGTTCATTCCATTGATTACAACTAGAGTTTTTAATCAAATAAATATACATGAACTTCCACCTTAACCTCACACACAAGATATGCATGTGGTCCTTAAGATTAATAAAATAAGAGTGAAATAAATCTTCAAACCATTGTCACACATACATATCGAGACCTAGAGGCACATGTGTATATATGTACGACCTAGGTAATTGTATTAATGGATTTATGCATCACTAATAGGTAACGAAGTTTCTAATAGATATAATTCTTATTAAGACTACAACTAATCTCAAAATAGCTATTCTTATTGATAATGCTTATAATTGAGATTACATCCTCATAAAGGGATAAATAAATGTACATAAGTATGTTAAGAAATAGATATGAGGAAAGTCATTTCAATATATTAAAATCTTATTCTTAATTATACTATTATTTTAGCAACCCATGAATACATGATAGCCAACCTCTAGTAAAAGTTTACCTTTTTGTAATGCAAACACATACATGCATGTGGCCTTTACTAGTGTATTACTAAATTGTACTATGTAAGATACAAGTATATGAATCATATAAATAATGGATAAGAATGATGATATATGTGACTACATGTAAAAGAATGAAAACTACATCAATGAACCTAGTGATTTCTGGATAATACATTATAACCACTTAGTGTGATTATGAGATATTATACTAAGGGGCACAATAGTAACCTCACATAATTAGAATCTAGGAAGTGAGTCTAAGCAAAGAATTGTATAGTGACTAAAAATGTTTCTCATTTCTAGATTTTGCAACTTTGTGGCTCTGTGGATCTTGATTATGAAAAATGTTGGACTCTCGCTTGAGATAAAGGTACTAAATTCTCTATTTAATTATTGATTTATTTGGCTTCTGTCTTGAAATTCCATGTATATTGTTTGTTGGTGAACCCAACACTTTTCATAAGCCATTTCTACCTCTTTGAAAGTTCACCACTTCATATTCATTATTGTTAAACATTAATAAATATTATGATAAGCACTGAATTTGAATTCTTGGAGTTTTGACTCCCTGGACTTTGGTCCCTTTGGGCTTTGTCCCTTTACAGCTTTGGCTCCTAGATGTTGGGTACGTCTCTCCGCCCTGTGCACAGGTTGTAATGGATTAGTGGTCCCATAGTATACTAGTTGTAATAGAAGGATATCGTGTTGTTCTCTCATAAATGATTGAACACATGGCATTGTAGTCATTGATAAGAAATGATATGACAGTGCTTGATCCTAATATTTAAATTGATCATTTTGTTGCAAATAATGTTGAATATTTTGATATCTTGAACTTGAAAAATTTGTATAATTGTTAATATTGTCAATATCATGTTGAATATTTTGATCTCTTGAACTTGGACAGTTTTTGTAGAATTGTTAATCTTATCAATACATCTTGAATTCTATATATGGGAACCACTGATACATGTTATTCTCTTTTGGCTAAAGTAAGTCCACCAAATAGTCCCCTCCTAGAATTCATCTTATATCTGAATCATATTTTATACCTATGTTTTTAATAGATCAATGATTGGATTTAGTACCAGCTTTGCTGACCTTTAGTTTCGCTTCAATGGGGTCCATGTGTGGTTTCATTCCCTTTTGGGAATTCATGGGCAGGTGGCTTGAAGAAGTCGTAGAAGAGACATGCATGAGATGTCCTCTATGGATTGAAGACTAGATAGGACTTATGTATATATATTTTTTTTATCTTTCACACTCTGATGTACAAGCATGATTATAATAAAGATTGTTTATATTTTGATACATTTTGTAAATATTTGATCGTAAAGATCGGGTCTTTATAGTAACAAATTAGGGAGTGAGGAACACACAATGAAAGTGGCATTAATAGAGTAAGTAATTTTTTATCCGTCAACATCTATTAATGTTTGCATCATTACATGACCATTTACTAATTCAATTAAATGTAATCATTTAACATATAAGGCTATAAATACATTTTAACAGGCCCAAGGAAAGGTAGATAAAAAAAGAAATTATTAAATTGGAAGAATGTTAAGGTAGTTTTATGACTGCAATGCATATATATGTCAACCATGATTACTTTTATCTGTTAATGTTTCACATAATGTAAATTTATAGTGCACTATACAAGATAATGATAGGCATGGGGATACTACATGATGAAGTATATGAACTTGATTGTCAAAAAGGCATCACAGGACATCTATTGTATACATAAGGTTATCTATATAGTCTTGATCATCATAAGGAAATAGTCTCATTTGATAATATACAAAAATAAAATCAAACTCTTGAATTATGTCATTATTTTTGTAGTTTTTTGACAAGACAAAGCCCTATATAAAAAAAGAGATGAATGAGATATGAGAAGAGTGGGCACAGACCTTTGTTAAGGAAGTCAAATTTGCATTTGATTGGGATAAAATATGTGTTTTCTAAACTTTGATGCCATTATTTCTATATACATGTGATGGTTATAACTTTTTTAACTTTAAATTTGATGCAAGTGAACAGTTGGAGCATATGTGATTGATGTGTGTATATATGCATATATGTGTGAAAGAATGTGAAAAGGAACAAATGAAATGAGAACTGTATTTTTTCATATAATGAGAATGGAATCGGAGAATGGATTTCATGTGTCTTCTTCAGAATCGTGTATGTGCATAAGAATGGAATTAAGTGTTTATGAGACTAGAAATTCTTGTGTTTTAATGAATTGTGTGGACTCTTCTATGTGTTTGTTCTTGTATATTTTGTAGGTATGTTGACCTATTGTTATTTTGAACACATGATGGAACGTGTTCTTCTAATTAACTACAAGTTTTGCATCCTGCTATTTAGCCAAACAATAGGTTTACAGACCTTCTATATAAAATCCCATACTTGTGACCTCGTTGCCATAAAAATAGCCGACGTTGTAGATATGTGTTATCATTTTTCCATTAAAACTGACAACCCAACTGTCCTTATCATTTTGAATTTTAATTGATAAGTAAGTACAATAATGGTTGTATGAGAAAAATAAACGGCTAATTGTTTTTTGATATCATTCATTCTTGTTGGTTTCTTTGATTCTAATCGATGACACATATCTTTTTTGTTGATTCCCTTATGTTGAATGATAACTAAACTCCAAGAACAATATTATAATTTTGTTGATATCACTATGTGTTGTCAATTTCTATTTCCATAGAAACTGACATTGCCTCTTTGTCGTTGGTTGTGTCTTACCCTAGAAACCGACAGATAAGGCCCTTAGTTATAGTGTCACCCACTTAGGTGGCAATACTAAATTGACTTCTTAGGTGTAATTCAACCAATACTATATATGGTTTATGTACTAGTGGGTGGTGTTCATAGAAAACATCTTGATATACTCTAGATATAGTTAGGAATGTGAGCAACATCTTTATCATCATCATTGTCTATTAATAAAATATAATTGTATCTGTGGCTTGTCATAAGAGGGGTATGTTGATGTCACTATGGCAGATGAATGTACAATTAAATGTCTCCTTATTGGTAGGTTTGTTGGCATAGTTACAAGGGAAGCTGAATTTAAAGCAACGGATAAAAGACGCACATAAGGGTGATATTGTGATATAGAAAACCAGAATAGAGTTTGATAGCATGAAAATTGATGTCTTTCATGATATACATGACAAGAGAGTACATTTTCAAAATAGGATGGTTGTTCGTGACGTTGGTGATTTGAGAGAGATGGTACTTGAGGAGGCTCATTCCTCAATGTATGTGATGCATTCCACAATTACAAATATGTATCATAATCTCAATGACTTATATTGGTTGCTAGGTTTGAATCATGATTTAGAAGAGCTTGTGGCCAAGTGTCTGGTATGTCATCTGGTCAAGGTAAAACACCAGAAGCATGTAGGGACGTTGTAGCCTTTGTCAATTCCATGGTAGAAATGGGATTACATAATCATGACTTTATGGTTGGTCTTCCTAGGAAATCCAAGGGTCATGATTCCATTTGGTTGATCATGGAAAGGTTAACAAAGTCAGATCACCATTTATCAGTCAATACCACCTTCACCCTATAAATGTTAGAACTAATTTATGTGGACGAGATAGTTTGTTTACACAACATTCCACTTATAATAATATCTGACAGAGTTCCTCAATGTACAAGTAGGTTTGTGGAGCATCTGCACACATATTTGGGGACACAATTTGCAGTTCATTACTACTTTTCACTTGTAGACAGATGATCAGTCAGAGAGCACCTTACAAAATTTAGAAGATCTGTTGAGAACATGCATACTTCTGTTCCTTGGAATTTGGCATATACACTTGAACTTGATTGAGTTTTCTTACAACAACAGTTCCAAAGGAGCATTGACATGACACTATATGAGGCTTCGTATGGGAGATGTAGTAGGTCATCCTTTTTTTTGGTATGAGGTAGGTGAGTATCAATTGTTGTGAATGGACCTGGTTCAACAAACTGAAGGGAATATGAATTTGATCCCACAATAGTTGGTAGGCACCATAGAACAAACAAAAATCATATACATACAACCGCAGTAGACCATTGGAGTCCTAAGTTGGAGATTTTGTGTTATAGTCTCCCCTATAAGGGTGATCTAAGGTTTGACAATAAGGATAAATTGGCTCCTAGGTCGATAGGGCCTTACTCTATCATTGCCCGAGTTGGAAAGGTGACATGTTGGCGTTATCACCAAAGTTTTACAGATTGCATGATGTTTTCCACGTTTCAATGTTGAGGAAGTGACACCCAAAATATAGAACAGACAGTACATCCACTAGAAGTGGAGCTGAATGATGATGTATGATATGTGTAGGGTCCAATATTGATCTTAGGTAGGCGTATGCAGAAGTTGAGGAGGAAGGGTATAGATTTAGGTAAGGTTTCATGGCATCATCATGGGGTAGAGAAATTCAGGTGGAAGTTAAAGTATTAGATGGGTAGGAAGTACAATTCTTTGTTTGTTAGGATTACAAGAAAAATCCATGTTAAGGATTTATGGTTGTAAGCCCCCTAACCTTACTTTTTATATCAACATAATTATTTGTCTTAATTGGATGCTTAGTTTCAAAATCAAACTTTGTATAATGATTTAGTATCAATTGATATAACTACATTCAAAATTGTGGCCGATTTTCGATTCATTTTCTCAAGTTGTGTAGTTTTATGTAATCTATTAACTATGTGCAATCTGCTCATCTTTGGGTGAGTAAAATAATTTTAGCACGTGGTTAATTTTGCTAAATGGTGTTTCTAATAATCTTGTAAAATTTCATTTCATTTGAATGTTTTTTAATTTTGTTGTATGGGGTGTCATTCCCCTATTAGTATTAATTTTGTTGCATGGTGTGCCATTTCCCTATTAGTATTAATTTAGTTGGTAGTGATGTCATATGTTTTGGTCGTCCAATGCCGTAATATTATCCAGTTCAAGGTGAACTACCATCAGGTCAAGGTTTTCATCAGTTATTTTATATGTATACCATCATCTAATAGATAGATCGGTGAATAAGTTGTTTTCCCTTGTGACATCTGACGAGCTCTTGTCCTTGTTCCTAACAGTCATTCTCTTTACTGGTTGACAAAAAGAAACTAACATGTTGATAACATCTTAGTAATGAATTTGCAAGACTATTGAAAGCTTCCATACTCGATGAAGTTTTGATCATGACGAGATTAGTGAAGGTCAACGAGACCTTGAGCTTTTATCCGACGAACCTTCTATTTACAAGTCCATCAATGGTACTTGTTTCCTAATGAACTAGGTCAATGAAAACCGTAGGACATAAGGGATTATTAAGTTAACAATGCAACCGACGATTGACCCTAGGTCGGATCCCCAATAGCTCGATTACCGGACATGCTTTGGCGGAATTTTTGAACGTGGAGGCCGAAGGGTTTTTTGACCCCTTTTGACGGAGAAAGATGTGCTTTATACTCTTAGACTGTCACCTATCCTATAAATACCCCTTCTCGTTCTTTCCCAACAATCTTTTGGTGAATTCCTTTCTAGATTTGCAGACCGACAAAGGTCTGTTGGAGCTCGAGAAATGTGTAAGATCATTAGTGCATGCATTAGATCTACCCCTTCTAAAGGATCTAAGGTTGTTAACCTTGTTTCTTTCTCCCTACAAGTAAGATATTTGTTTCTAAACCATTTTCTTGTTTTTTCTTCCTCATCTCTTTCTCTATGCATGAGATCAATTGTGTTACAAGTTGGAAATTTGTGCATATAACTAAGGAAACTCCTTTTCTTTCTTTTTTATTGTAAATACACCCGAATCTTTAAAAATGGGAGAGCTCTAGAACCATCCTAGGACAAAGCTCGGATTTTTGTTGGTGATTTTGTAGTTCTCATGTTGGACTTCATCTTTGTACCTCGAAGACGAATAATATAACTTTTTTTATTCATTTCTTATCTACTTATGCATGATGACCTAAATCTTATTCTACAAAATCTATAAATGTCAAAAGATGGTCTTTGATGCATTTCTTTGCAAAAGTAAGATGAGAATATGAGTTCTTAGATTCTCCTTGGACGCTATGAGCATTTTCTATGTAAAGTGAGTATTTCTTTGAGCATGCAAAGTCTGAAATTTGAAATACAAGTGTTACTCTCAAAAATGTTATTCTTATTGTGTTTTGATGCCCAATAAAAGGAAATATGACCATAATATTATTCCATATGTTTTGGTCATCTTATGCAAATTTTAAAGTTGTTAACTATTGATATGGTGCTTTTATGATTGCTAGATGAGAGTCTAGCCCTGAAAGTAGCTCATTCACAGTAGGTTTCGAGCATATGATTGTCAAATTGTTAGATACAACATAATTGTTATATACAACAGAGTTATAAGCTGAAATTTGTGGTGCCACCACATTTATGACTTTAGTTAAGCTATCGAAAAAATGTGTATTATAACGAGATTTCTATAAGGATTATTACTATTTTGGTGATAGTGACATTTCAAGCTTTTGTGTGCCCTAGTTTAATGGTCGGTCCTCTTTATGGTCTGGAATGGATAAATATGCCATGATGTAGCATCATAAAATTATTGTATACATTTTATATCTTTTGAAGTTGCCATCCATGATTTATTTTCATAAGATTCATTTAGGAGCTTAGATTTAACTTTATTCATGCAATCAAGAACACTTAATTGGCTTAAGTAACCAATGGTAACCTTTATCATGTAGTTCCCTTAGAGTGTACAACTATATTAGTGTTAGAAATTATTGGAGAGTGAAATGAATAACATGAAAGGAGTTCAGACTCGTATATTGTTGAGTATATCGGGATGCAGGGGGTATATCTTTGTCATCCTAATTCTAAGGTTTTTAGAGAGTGATTGAGGTTGTGTCTTAGATTTTATGTGATAGAGAGTGGTTATGGTTGTATCTCAAATTCAAGGGATATACCCTAGTTTGGTTCTATCATGTGTACCCATGATGGACCACCTTTGATTTTTAGTAGGTTGGTTTGTTGTGCCACAACAGTTTGTCACTATTACTGACTATGGGAAAGAGATATTTAGGAATCCAAACATCCTAGATCTTATAAGGACCTGATTATGATTTTACATTGTCATCTACTAGATTGAGTGGTATACCTCACGCTTCCTACTACTTAATAAAATATGCAGTTCAACTTTTAGAATACCTATTAGGGTACTTTGACAACCACATTGGATGATAACCATTATTTCACATTTCTTGCTAGCATCATATGTGATTCATATCTCTTTATGTGTAGTCATTTGTACTTGTAATTTTATATATGCTTTATCCTTGTTCATACACTTCTCGGATTAGAAATCTATTATACTATATGTCTTTAATTCTTTTTTTTTTGGAAAACTAGGGTTAGTTATTATTCATCCCACGCCCTAGAGCGTGTTTGGGCATAAAGGGGTTAATTTTTACATGTTGAAGCCAAGTGGGAAAGGTACTATTGAAAGAGATAACAGAATTACTAGTAAAGGATTGTTTTGCTATCACATCTGAGACCACGTTCAGCGTGCGGGGGATATACTGCAGATCAACATCGATGTGGGCGTTGTCGCCGCATGCTTCCCGAAATTGCCTCCATAGGGACTGGAGAAGTGGTGGGGGTTGTGTGCCTGTGAGTTGACGGACAACTGTTTGAGCGTCTGAGAGAATGAGGGTTCTGCCCAGGTGCATATCTCCACGGATGCGTATCGTATGGATGATAGCCAGAATCTCGGCCAAGATGGGCGAGCTGGCGTGGAAGGGCTTCCCGATGCCGATAATGGGCACTCCTGAACTGGACATGATGAAGATGTCTAATCCTGCTCCTCTTGTTGTTGTGTCGAAGGAGGTGTCGGCGAACACAATGTGGTCATAGCCTTCAGTGCAGATGGATGAGATAGGGTCCTTGTTTAACGTGGGTTTTCTTTGAGTGCTCCACATTTACGAAATGGTGTTTGTGCGTTCTTTGATAAAGGCAACCCTGGACTGGATGTGAGGCTTCTTCCCAGTATGAACCAACTCATTCCTCACCCCCCATATGTGCCAGCAAGCTACGAGGAGTAGTGCAGACTGTACGTTGTGCGCAGCAGGGTAGATGATTACAGAAAGCCAAGCATCCTTCGTCAATGAGAAGAAGTCGGGCATTATATCTAGCTCCTCCCAGATGGGTCTAATAACATGACAATCCCTAAAATAGTGAAGAAGCGAGTCCTCCGCATTGTTGCACGCAGGGCAGGTGCTATCAACCATAATATGTCGTCTTATCTTTTTGCCATTGTGCAGAAGAGGTTTGTAGAGTAAGAGCCAAGCAAAGATTTTTATACATTCAGGGAATTTTAGGTGCCACACCTTGTGCCAGTCCCCATGAACTGAGACTTCCTTGTTGTTATGGAGCCATTTGTATGCATATTTTGTAGTTAACGTACCAAAGGGATCGTGAAGCCATGCCCAACTATCTGATCCCAGAGACTGTCTGGGAGGGGGGGTAAGGTAAAATAAATGTTTGACACTACTTGGCAAGAAGGAGTCGATGAAAGAGTTGTCCCACTCACCATTGTCAAGGACCACGCTTGCAACAGTTAAATCATCTAGCCCAGAAGGAGGTGTGAACGCAGGATCAATATCTTGAACAGAAAGGCCCGCAAGCCACTTATCATGGAAGACCTGGGTCATGGTGTCGGACTGGATAATCTTTGTGCACTGGATTTTAATAAGGTCGATATTTTGCTTGATGAAAGCCCAAGCAGGAGAGCATGACTTCTTCAGGAGGGCTCCATCCTTTAAATATTTCTCAGACATGATGCGGACCCAGGGAATATCAGGTTTGTTGAGAAAGCACTAGACATTTTTGAGCATTAAGGCATGATTGTATTCGTGGGCGTCCTTGATCCCCAATCCTCCTACTGCTTTAGATGAGGTGATCTTTTTCAAGGAGACCAGAGAGAGTTTCTTACATTCTTTTCTACTGGGCCAGATGAAATTCTTGACGTGCCTGTTAATATCATCACACAGACTTGAGGAGAGCTTGACCATTTTCATGGTGTAGGCCGGGATGGCTTGCAAAGTGGATTTGGCAAGGGTGATGCGACCAGCAAGGGAAAAGTTGGCGGGCTGCCCAGCTATTCATATGGTCATGAAGAGTAGTAATAATTTCTTCGTGAGTGTTCTTGTTAAGCCTATGGTGTAGCAACAACACACCAAGGTATTTGCCCAAGTTTTCAGTGTGTGCGATGCCCAAAGCTTTGCTGACCTTATTCTTGACACGTCGAGGCATGTTGTGAGAGAAGAAACATTTAGACTTTTCTTTAGAAACGATTTGGCCGGAGACGAGATAAAAATTATGTAGCACACTAGTGAGGACTGTAGCCTGGTCCGTTGTTGCCTCCGCAAAGAGCATAAGATCATCTGCAAATAGTATGTCGGAGAGTGGAGAGCCTCTTCTACATAGTTAGATAGGCTTCCACCTGCCGGAGTTGACCTCATGGAAGATGGCTTGGCTAAAACGTTCCATACACAACACAAAGATATATGGACTAATTGGATCACCTTGTCGAACACCTTGAGTTGGAGAAAAAGGAGGTAGGGGTGAGCCTTCCCAAAGAATGGATGTAGTGCCGCCAGTATTGATCCTCATGATGAGGTGAATGATGTTTTTGGGTAGGCCAATCCTTTGAAGGGTGTCTTCTATGAAGGACCATCACATTTTATCAAATGCTTTGGCAAGGTCCAACTTGATGCAAACCCAATGCTTCCCAGATGACTTTGATTTCATTGAGTGTATAACTTCCTGGACGAGGAGGATCTTATCACTAATATGCCGTCCTGGAACAAATCTTGACTGTGTGTCTTCTATCCATCCACTAATATGCGGTTTGAGTCTCTCAACGATGACTTTAGATATGATCTTCAAATAGGAGTTGTTGAGCGAAATCGGGTGAAGATCGCTGCAACGAAGAGGCTTCCGCACTTTAGGAATAAGGACCATAAGCGATTCTAGAAGAGATGGACTAATATAGGTTGTGTTGAAGGCATGTTGTATAGTCAGAACCACTGATGGACCGACCTGGTTCCAGTTAGACTAAATGAACTCAGCGTAAACCCCATCTGGGCCTGCAGCTTTGGATGGCATCATGGAGAAAGAGACTCTTTTTATTTCTTCAGGGCCGGGATGGCGGGCTAGGAAGTTCGATGCTTGTGGGCTGAGTTTCGTGAAGGAGCCTATATAGTTCAAAAGAGCATCTGTGTTGATAGCGGAAGTAGAGGGAACAACCAATAGAGAAAAGAAGTAATGACAGACTAGGGTCTGGATTGCTCCTGGGTCAAAGATCCAGTTACCATCCTCGTCTTGAATTCTTGTAATTTTGTTAAGGAGCCACCTGGATTCGACAAAGGTTTGGATGTATTTTGTGTTGGAGTTACCATGCAGAAGCCAGTTGACATGGGCCTTTTGTCTCCAGTCCGCCTCTTCGAGGAGAAGGATTCTCTGGTATTTCTCTTACAAGGTGATAGCACTTAGTTCAGTGGAAGGACAAGGATTGTGAGCAGTAGAGGCCTGACATTTATCCAGTTGATGAAGGATGGAGTATTTTTCCTTTCTTGATTTTTTCAGGCATGAGGATTCCCATGCAGAAGCAACATCCTGTCTTTACTTCTTCAAATATATAACTTGACTATAATTAATAAATTTTATTATAGGTTACTGTAAAGAAGTGAAACCACTTCCTTACTAAAAATTTGAATAACAAAACCTCCAGTCCAAACATACTCAAAAGGTATGATGGAGTGGGTGTAAAATTTTCAAATCTTTATATAATGGTAATCAAAAGACCAAAGTATAGCAGCGGAAGAAAATATTTGACTATTCAATTATAAAACAAAGGGTTACAAACTTACATCACAAGGATCCATGTAGAGGAAATCTAAACCACCTCAAGTTTGTCTCCAAGCTTCATCATCTCAAGCTAAGTCTAGGTCAACACGTCTTGCCATCCATGTCCTCCACCTAGGGTTGGAAGCATACCCCAGCAAAAGAAGAAACAACAGGAGACATCAGCAAAGGCTGGTATGTGCATACTAAAAAACAACTTGAGCAATATAAGGATATAAAGGACATCAACTGTAAAAGGCTTCCCATACAAGAGATAAGTACCACCCAAACGGGTATCAAAAGAAAAGATCATAACAAAAATGATACTTGCCATAACCAAAAAATAAAAAGAATGTGCTATCAATATAAACATCCACTACCATGGTGGGAAACAAAGCACATATCATCATCAACCTGCATGCATGTGAGATAAGCATAACACTAGAACAATATAAATAACAATTGGCGGCCAAGCACACACTTGAACCTGATAGAGAAAGGAATACTTCCAATCTCCCAAATATATAAAATTTGAGCATGGATTACTGCCACACTCTATTTACAGAGGAATGGTATACTGCCACCCCCCAAATAAACAATAGGGGAATACTGCCCCAAAACCAATGTAATTACACTACTCTAGTGCTACTGAATCACATTGCATGTGTAATGTAGAGGCAAGTAGAGAAGTATAGTCATAATTATCAAGGTTGCCATCACACAATGGAAAACTCAAACATATAAGCAAATCCACTTCAAATTGGGCATATATCAACAAGTAAAATCCACATCAGAGTGGGCATATAATATCAAAAGTCCAACTTGCACCAAGGCAATAAGATAAGATTCCAAGAGAATATATGTGATCACAAGATCAAATACAAATAAGGTAGTTCACATGAACCATGATATCAAAAGAAAAGATATATTGTGTAGGCCAATGTCCATAGGACCAAGAGTAAGACAAAATATAGGTGAATTGCTCAATATAAAAATAATAGGAGATGCAATCATACATCAAGAGAGATGAATAAGAAATTGCTCAATACATAATTAATGTGGGATGCAATCATACATCAAGAGACAAGAATTGCTCAATATAGAAATAATAGGAGATGCAAGCATACATCAACATCAGATTCAAACGTCCAAAGACACTTCTAGGTCCAAGCCTAGGCTTCCAAAGCACCTATTAAGCATATACGTGGAATTAGGGTTAGGTTTCCATTAATTATTCAAAACCCTAAAAACCACCTTTATATTATTTTGTGAATTAGGTTTCCAAAATGATTCCATATTTTATATTATATTTTCCTGAGTTCAAAACATATTTTATTATATTTTTCTGATGTACAAATTATTAGTTATGAATTTTAGAAGTTAATTCATTATTAATTAGATTCATTGAAAACAGATGTTTAAAACATCAGATTCACATGATAAAACCAATTCCATTAGAAAGCCCTTATTTTTCTGAATCCAACGGCTATTTATTTATATTTTTCTGATCAGTAATTAATTAGTTATGGATTTTAGAAATTCGACCAATCAAATAATTAGATATTGCCACATAGGCGAGAAAATCCACGAGAAACATGCTGGGCCCGCATGACTTGGCCCAATGAACGTCGGCCAAGTCAGCAGGTCAAGGTCTCACTTGACTCGATCCAAAACAAGAGACAAGAGGCGAGAAGACAATAATACCCTTTATCGGGAAACAAAGCAGAAGAGAAATGAACGAGGGGTAGATCGGTAAAAGAACACAAGGGAATCATCTTCTTCAGGCAGCCACGCCATGGCTGCTCGAGTCGCAGCTGTGCTCCAGACAAAAAAGGCGAAATCGCAAGTCGCAACGATTCGGTGATTTGAAGCCATAGAAATGAAGATCAAGACTCCACGAACTTACAGGAACCATCAATTCAGATGTGGGTGCCACCGAGAGAAGAGGAGGAGAGCCGTAAACCCATAGGGAAAAACTTGATCAGCCACCAAGAGGTAAGAGCAAGCATACGAATTGAGAAGAGAAAGAAGTTGGGTAAGGAGTGGAGGAAACAAGAATCTACTCCTCTATATATATAGTTGAGTCCAAGGGCAAAACAACTTTGGCCGTGAGAACCTGGGGCCCAAGGTTTGGGCTTTTCTTGGATCTGAAGAGAAAGAGCACGCGCGAAGGATCGTTGGGTGCGGAATCGGAAGGGGAAAACAATGCCGAAGAAATCTCGCAAAACGGTTAAGAATCGGGAAATCAATCCTCGAAAAACCAGCCCCGCCGGTACTGTTGCCGCGCACCCATCCTACTCGAGGTAGGAGACGGGTTCTGTACCACTAGATCAAGATCGGACGGTCCATATCCAAGCCGAAATGGGAAAAGGAAAACAAAGCCAGCGTGACATCATTAGATTAGGAAACTATATCTTAATCGATTTAGAAGTAAAGTTAAAACCAATTAATGCACTTATTTCTCTTTCCTCAATTAGGGGTCCTATTCTTATCCAAATCAAACCAAACTTTGCACACAAGTTAAGCTAAACATGTAGATTCCGAATCTATAATTAGATTTCACTTTTGGAAACTTTAGATGTATTATTTAGCATATTCTTTATTTCTCTTTCCTGGTGCATAAATGACACATGGATTATCCAAATTAGGTGTAACTTCATCCACAAGTTAAATTAAGGGTGTTGAATACGAATTTGCAATCAATTTTACATGTTGGAGTTGTTTTAGTATTTAATTAATATTTTGAAGGTTCTACACACTTTCTCTCTCCTGATTTCACCTTTTAAGAAAACTTTCTCCAAATTGGATGAAAATTCACCTAAAGGCTATATTTATTATGTAGATCACGAATATAACATTATTTTCCTCTTTTGGAGTCAATTATTATATTAATTTATTAATCACACCTTTTAGGCAATTTCTCTCTCCTAAATTATTTCAAGGTTGTCCAAATTAAATGAAATTTGACATGTAGGCTTATTTTGATGTGTAGATTATGAATTTGAAGTCTATTATTTAATTTGAGGCTTTCTTACATGGGTTACATCATATGGCCCATTAGAGGCCCATTAACATCATTATGCATATAATTAAGTTATTTATCATCTTATTATTACCAAATGAGTTATATGACATATTAGATTACATTATTCATGCATTAGATTATTAGGATCACTCTAACCTCAACTTTGTTTAGCCTAAGACCAAAAGGTCAAAGTTCTAGGGTAGGGTTCTAGATCTGGTATGTTACAGCACTCCACCCCTTAAAAAGGATTTCGTCCTCGAAATCTATAGATTCAAACATCAACGATCAACTACTCTCCACCCCATAAAGGGTTCAACCTAACAAGTCAAACTAAACAACTTTTTAGATCTACCCACATCTCTTAGTTGTGAAAGTTTTTTAGAGATTTATGTTTTTGATGTATCCAACTGTCAAGTCACCATCTACGGTTGAGATTTTAGGTCCTCGTGTCTCTAACCTATCAACCCTACATGAACATCCAAAAAGTCATAGGGTAGGTCAACTACACCATTATATAAACTCCTAGTTACAAAACTAGGGTTAGATTATACTCAACTAGAGTTCTCTTGATTGTGACTTAGTTCAAGAAACATCGATAAATCTGAGAAAATTTTTGTACGTATAGTAATATAATGAAAATAATTTTTTGGAGATAAGAAACATTGTGAGGTGAAAACAAATAGTTGGCCAAAATTCAATGTGAAACCAAGTCACAATATTTCCATATTAATACTTCCTCATAACCTAATCTTGAACTCAAACCAAACCTTATTGCATAAAAGATCATCATACATCAAATCTAGGGTCACATCTTATTTAGAGATAACTAACTAAGTCAAGGGTTCTAAAGGGAGACAAAATTGAAATAGTCGATTCTGACTACCATGGGCTCTGATACCATGATGTAAAGAAGTGAAACCACTTCCTTACTAAAAATTTGAATAACAAAACCGCCAGTCCAAACATACTCAAAAGGTATGATGGAGTGGGTGTAAAATTTTCAAATCTTTATATAATGGTAATCAAAAGACCAAAGTATAGCAGCGGAAGAAAATATTTGACTATTCAATTATAAAACAAAGGGTTACAAACTTACATCACAAGGATCCATGTAGAGGAAATCTAAACCACCTCAAGTTTGTCTCCAAGCTTCATCATCTCAAGCTAAGTCTAGGTCAACACGTCTTGCCATCCATGTCCTCCCCCTAGGGTTGGAAGCATACCCCAGCAAAAGAAGAAACAACAGGAGACATCAACAAAGGCTGGTATGTGCATACTAAAAATCAACTTGAGCAATATAAGGATATAAAGGACATCAAATGTAAAAGGCTTCCCATACAAGAGATAAGTACCACCCAAATGGGTATCAAAAGAAAAGATCATAACAAAAATGATACTTGTCATAACCAACAAATAAAAAGAACGTGCTATCAATATAAACATCCACTACCATGGTGGGAAACAAATCACATATCATCATCAACCTGCATGCATGTGAGATAAGCATAACACTAGAACAATATAAATAACAATTGGCGGCCAAGCACACACTTGAACCTGATAGAGAAAGGAATACTGCCAATCTCCCAAATATATAAAATTTGAGCATGGATTACTGCCACACTCGATTTACTGAGGAATGGTATACTTCCACCCTCCAAATAAACAATAGGGGAATACTGCCCCAAAACCAATGTAATTACACTACTCTAGTGCTACTGAATCACATTGCATGTGTAATGTAGAGGCAAGTAGAGAAGTATAGTCAGAATTATCAAGGTTTCCATCACACAATGGAAAACTCAAACATATAAGCAAATCCACTTCAAAGTGGGCATATATCAACAAGTAAAATCCACATCATAGTGGGCATATAATATCAAAAGTCCAACTTGTACCAAGGCAATAAGATAAGATTCCAAGAGAATATATGTGATCACAAGATCAAATACAAATAAGGTAGTTCACATGAACCATGATATCAAAAGAAAAGATATATTGTGTAGGACAATGTCCATAGGACCAAGAGTAAGACAGAATATAGGTGAATTTCTCAATATAGAAATAATAGGAGATGCAATCATACATCAAGAGAGATGAATAAGAAATTGCTCAATACATAATTAATGTGGGATGCAATCATACATCAAGCGACAAGAATTGCTCAATATAGAAATAATAGGAGATGCAAGCATACCTCAACATCAGATTCAAACGTCCAAAGACACTTCTAGGTCCAAGCCTAGGCTTTCAAAGCACCTATTAAGCATATACGTGGAATTAGGGTTAGGTTTCCATTAATTATTCAAAACCCTAAAAACCACCTTTATATTATTTTGTAAATTAGTTTTCCAAAATGATTCCATATTTTATATTATATTTTCCTGAGTTCAAAACATATTTTATTATATTTTTCTGACTTACAAATTATTAGTTATGAATTTTAGAAGTTAATTCATTATTAATTAGATTCATTGAAAACACATGTTTAAAACATCAGATTAATATGATAAAACCAATTCCATTAGAAAGCCCTTATTTTTCTGAATCCAACGGCTATTTATTTATATTTTTCTGATCAGTAATTAATTAGTTATGGATTTTAGAAATTTGACCAATCAAATAATTAGATATTGCCACATAGGCGAGAAAATCCGCGAGAAACAGGCTGGGCCCGCATGACTTGGCCCAATGAACGTCGGCCAAGTCAGCAGGTCAAGGTCTTGCTTGACTCGATCCAAAACAAGAGACAAGAAGCGAGAAGACAATAATACCCTTTATCGGGAAACAAAGCAGAAGTGAAATGAACGAGGGGTAGATCGGTAAAAGAACACAAGGGAATCATATTCTTCAGGCAGCCACGCCATGGCTGCTCGAGTCGCAGCTGTGCTTCAGACAAAAAAGGTGAAATCGCAAGTCGCAACGATTCGGTGATTTGAAGCCATAGAAATGAAGATCAAGACTCCACGAACTTACAGGAACCATCAATTCAGATGTGGGTGCCACCAAGAGAAGAGGAGGAGAGCCGTAAACCCATAGGGAAAAACTTGATCAGCCACAAAGAGGCAAGAGCAAGCAGACGAATTGAGGCGAGAAAGAAGTTGGGTAAGGAGTGGAGGAAATAGGAATCTGCTCCTCTATATATATAGTTGAGTCCAAGGGCAAAACAACTTTGGCCGTGAGAACCTGGGGCCCAAGGTTTGGGCGTTTCTTGGAGCTGAAGAGAAAGAGCACGCGCGAAGGATCGTTGGGTGCGGAATCGGAAGGGGAAAACAATGCCGAAGAAATCTCGCAAAACGGTTAAGAATCGGGAAATCAATCCTCGAAAAACCAGCCCCGCCGGAACTGTTGTCGCGCACCCATCCTACTCGAGGTAGGAGACGGGTTCTGTACCGCTAGATCAAGATCGGACGGTCCATATCCAAGCCGAAATGGGAAAAGGAAAACAAAGCCAGCGTCACATCATTAGATTAGGAAACTATATCTTAATCGATTTAGGAGTAAAGTTAAAACCAATTAATGCACTTATTTCTCTTTCCTCAATTAGGGGTCCTATTCTTATCCAAATCAAACCAAACTTTGCACACAAGCTAAGTTAAACATGTAGATTCCGAATCTATAATTAGATTTCACTTTTGGAAACTTTAGATGTATTATTTAGCGTATTCTTTATTTCTCTTTCCTGGTGCATAAATGACACATGGATTATCCAAATTAGGTGTAACTTCATCCACAAGTTAAATTAAGGGTGTTGAATACGAATTTTCAATCAATTTTACACATTGGAGTTGTTTTAGTATTTAATTAATATTTTGAAGGTTCTACACACTTTCTCTCTCCTGATTTCACCTTTTAAGCAAACTTTCTCCAAATTGGATGAAAATTCACCTAAAGGCTATATTTATTATGTAGATCACGAATATAACATTATTTTCCTCTTTTGGAGTCAATTATTATATTAATTTATTAATTACACCTTTTAGGCAATTTCTCTCTCCTAAATTATTTCAAGGTTGTCTAAATTAAATGAAAATTAACATGTAGGCTTATTTTGATGTGTAGATTATGAATTTGATGTCTATTATTTAATTTGAGGCTTTCTTACATGGGTTACATCATATGGCCCATTAGAGGCCCATTAACATCATTATGCATATAATTAAGTTATTTATCATCTTATTTTTACCAAATGAGTTATATGACATATTAGATTTCATTATTCATGCATTAGATTATTAGGATCACTCTAACCTCAACTTTGTTTAGCCTAAGACCAAAAGGTCAAAGTTCTAGGGTAGGGTTCTAGATCTGGTATGTTACAGTTACATCATATCGATGGGACTTGGAATCCCAAATCGTGGGTTTTGACACCTTTTTATGTCCAGGCAGTCCAGTGGTGGTGAGGAAGCTCAGTGTGAAGATCATTAAGAGTGAGAGGTTTGTGTGGTCTTGTTAGAGTCCTAGAATCGTCCATGTGCTCTCAAGTGTGGTAGGGAAATTTGTATATTATGTATATAGACTAAGTTTTTCAGTGTATGTAAACAACCATCTAAATATTATATGTAGCAGGAGAACACATTTTGTATAGTGGTTGTGGTTGAGGTCAGTGAACTCATGTAAGATACCTGGTATGAATATATGTGACATGGACCTTTATGTATGTTTTATTTTAAAAAAAATTGTAAATAAATTTTGTGATTTAATTATATACCTTATTGGGTAATATGGTTAATTAGTACTTAATCAACTTTTTGGTTTTGAATAATCACATTTAGAGTAGCAGGTTGTCACACAAAATTTCCTAAATGGGTAAAAATGTAGTTGATTCCTATTGTAATGGGATATTCATGGCCAAACCTCCTTACAAATCATTTCCTTTGTTTGATCACTTTGCTGAAATTTTGAGGCATTAAGCATTTAATGAAGCTATTGACTAAGATATAAATTGTAGAGATGACCCATTTACTCCACCACCTTCTTCTTCAAATGATTCCAACTCACAAAATGATGAAGGTTTTCCCAACATAATAAATCTAAGTGGGATGTGTTTTATGAAACTATGTGCAATCTATTAAATCCCTTTATGAAAAATTAAAGGCGCATTTCAATCTTATGGCAACTGGAACTCCCAGGGTCATATGTCCCAATCCTATACTCTCGAGTTAAGGCATCACCCTAAATTAAAAAGGAAGTAATATGGTAAAGAGGGATATGGTAAGCCAAGGCAGCAACAAAGGAAAAGACACATTTCAAAACTAGAAGATGAAGTTATTGGTAGACTAAGAAAACTTAATGAGCTAAAGAAAGATGTATCTTCTCAAGGGTAAGATATTAGTAGACTCAGCAAAGCGTAGATCACCTCTCCTTGTCACTTGCACATTGTGAGGAGGGAAAACTCCCTTCCCAAACTATACTGAAACTTAACAAAGATAGTGGACAAATAGGTGTCTCCCATAGAACCCGTTGTCTACCACAAATGTAAGTACAAACTATGTAGTAAAACTAAGGTCCTCATAACCCATGTACTCCTCCATCTCTACGACCACCCTGAAACTTTAAATTATCTCCACTGCCATAAAAATACCTCATCAACAACTCCCTCCACTTCAAGATGGCCAACAACCATACATCCTCCAAAACCCACCTCAATGAACAACACAGGACACCTCCTTTGCCTCCACAGTAACCCAAACTCCTCGTTCTTCTCATGTGTAAGTGAAAGTTGTTATAGTTCTAAGGATTGGAAAGACTCTTGAATAGCCACATTTACAATTGAGAAGTGATACAATGATCAAAGATCATGTTCTTACTGTGATACTAGACTAAGTTTCTATTGATGATGTGATGACTAGAAGTTATATAATTGATCATGTTGTTCCATTGTGATGTTGTATGTTGTCCTATTGAGGGAAGTGCACAAGAACCCCCCTTTCTTGATTCACTAAAAAATAAAAAGCATATTGAGAATATTTTTACCATTTTCAAGCAAGTTTGCATCAACATTCCATTGTTGGATGCAATTAAGAAAATTCCTTCTTATGCAAAGTTCCTCAAAGAAATGTATCTTCAAGAGGAAGATTGTTTGTCATATTCCAAAATAGATGAAACTCACATGATAAGTTAGCTCGATTCTGCAACATTCTCTTCCTACCAAGAAGAAGGACCCTGGTGCACCCATAATTCTTTGTTACTTTATTGGCCATTGCATTGACCAAGCTCTTATTAATTTTAGGTTAAGTGTTCGTTTAATGCCTTATTATGTGTATGCCAAGTTGAATTCATGTCATATTGAGACCGCAAATTGCACCATCTTGATAGCTTATCATTCAATAAAGATTCATCATGGTCAAGTGCATGATGTGTTGGTAAACCTTGATGATGATACCTTTGATTTCTTCCATGAATTTTTATTATTTTTGACATGGAAAATGATGCTAGATAATTTTAGTCACCTTTGGGAGACAGTTCTTATCCATTGATGATTTTGATATCCATGTTGGTATTAGTACCATGTATATGACTTTCAAACATATGAATATCAACCTCAACAACTTCTTTACATCCTCCAAAGCTGAAGTCATAGGTGCAACTGGAGAAGATTGCTACTTTCTTGATTTCTAGGATGAAATTGTTGAAGAATGACTACCTATTTAGAATGAGAGAACCACCACATGTAGAAGTCTAGAGACAATAGTTTAATTTCCTAAATAGTAAGCTAAAAAAGTCAAAGAGGATGACGTAGTAGTTGCTAGTAAAAATATACCTTATGTGATAGTTAAGCCCTTGAAAACTTACAATGAATAACCTCCTGTTCTTAAACTCTTCTAGAAAACTTAAAATATCCTTATATTGGTCCAAATGACACCACATTGTGATCATTTCCTCCACTCATTCTCCGGATGAAGGGAATATCCTTATTTATGTGTTGAGGTTAAAATTAAATCAATTGGTTAGTTTGTAGTTGGTTTGAAGGGAGTTTGGTCACTCCATATGTGTACACATGATCTACTCATAGGGTCATACCCACCTGAGTCGAGATATGCAAAGAAGGCTCAATCCAAATCTAAAAGAAGTTGTGACCCAAGAGGTCATGAAGTTACTTTATGTAGGGATAATCTTTCCCAATTCAAAACTCATGGATGAGTCCCAACTAGGTAGTGTTCAAGAAGGTTGGAATCATTGTGGTACCAAATGAAGATGGTGAGTTAGTACTTGTAGAGAGCAATCAAAGTGGATATTATAGATCGATTAACAAATGTTGAACGAAATACCAAGAAGCACCACTTCCCACTACCTTTCACTGATCAAACTCTTGAAATATTGGCAAGACATAGCTTTTACTACTTCTTTGATGGATATTTTGGTTACTATCAAGTAACACTCCATCCAACATATCAAGAAAAGGGCAAATTCACTTGTATGGACGGAATGTTTTCCTTACAAAAGGATTCTCTATCTTATAAGCAACACATCCTCTAGTTTCTAGAGATAATTTAGATCTATCTTCACTGATATGCTTAACTATTCCCTTGAAATCTTGATGAGTGACTTTTTTCTTTTTAGATAATCTTTTGATGAATGCTTGTTCCATCTCAAAGTGTTGCTTGCGAGATGTGTGAAATGCATATTGGTTCTATATTTGGAGAAAAGCCACTTTATATTCCTTGAACGTATTGTTTTGGGACACAAAGTTTCTAAAGATGGAAAAGAAGCTAACAAGGAAAAAGCCATTCTAATATTTACATTGACCAGTCCTTCTTTTGTGAGACATGTCCACTCTTTCTTGGAACATACAAGTTTATGTAGCCAATTTAACAAGGATTTTAGCAAGATTTCTCAACCTTGGTTCCATCGTACAAAGAAAGATATTGAGTTCCACTTTAATAATAAATGTGTACAAGATTTTGATGATTTGAAGTCAATATTTGTTTCTTCCCCTACTATACAACCCCTCGATTTTTCTATGTAAGTTGAGATCATGAGTGATGCATCAAATACACAGTGGGGGTTATTCTTGGTCAAATAATTGGTCATGTTCCTCATGCCATTTACTCTTCTAGAAAGAATTTCAATGATGCTTAAAAAGTACACTACTATAGAGAAAAAACTAATTTCCATAGTGTTTTCTCTTAACAAATTATGTTCATATTTATTGCAATTCAAAGTGATCATCTACACCACCGATATTGCACCCAAGTGTCTTATGTCTAAATATGATTTCAAGCCAAGGTTTATTTGATGGATTCTTTTACTTCAAGAGTTTGATTTGGTGTTTGTTGAAAAAAGTGGGATTGCAAATTTTTTAGCTGACCAGATTCCTCACATAGAATCTTGTTCTGAAGAAGTGACAAAGATCAATTAAACAACACCACATGAGCAACTCCTATTGATTTGCACAAACCTTCGACCATGTTATAACAATGTAGACAACTTATTGGCTACTAGAAGGGACCAAGCACATAGTCAAGGGTGAAAAGGAAGATATTGTATGCTATGGTTAAAAATTATGTGTGGGATGACCAACATCTCTTTGAGTACAACCGTTGATTAGTTCATTAGGAGATGAACTCCTGAAAGTGGACAATAAGGTATATTATCCATGTTTCACTCTGACACATGTGGGGGCCATTTAGGGGAAACAAAATGGATGAAAAAGTTATTCAATGTGGCTTCTTTTGGCATACCCTATTCAAGGATTCACATAGTTACTGCAAGACTTGTTTTAGGTATAAAAGGTAGAAACAACATTAAGGAGAGTCATGATATATCTCTCCCATATTCTAGTGGTAGCGGTGTATAATGTGTAGGGCATTGATTTCATGGGCCATTTCCTCCCTCCTTTGGATGTAAATACATCTTAGCGGCCATTTGTTACATGTGAAATGGGTTAGGCCATATATACAATATTGAATAAACACAAAGTGGTATGTGATTTTGTGATATCAAAAATCCTCACTCACTTTGGAGTTCCTAGATCCATGATTAGTGATGGTATTAGCAACTTCATACTTAGAAACTTTGAGAGGTTATTAAAGAGACATGGTGTGAATCACTAATTTGCTACCACATACCATTTTCACACTAGTGTGCAATTTGAGCTTGACAATTGGGAGATAAAGTTGATTCTTGAGAGGACAGCAAGAAAGTGCAAGAATTGGTCACTCTACCTCAATGAAGCATTATGTGCATAACAACTTTCATTAGTGTGCACCAATCTTACAAATTTTAACCATAATTAGCACACTGGATTACATGGATTGAAAAGTGTGTAGTCTCAAAATGTAGTAAAGCAAGCAAGTATCCGGTCGAACCTCAGGGAGCGAATAAAGAACTAGAGCTAGGATGTTTAATTAAATTATTTGTGAGGTTGTTAGAGTTTTTAGGGTTTAATGGGGGGGGGTTAAGTTGATACAACAGGCATCATGAAAGTGAGTAAAACAATATTGATCTCTAAGTTAAACCTAACAACTAGGTCTAACAAGCTAGGTAAGGATCAATTGAAAATTACACTAAACAAGAAGGGAATTATACTAAGATATGCTATAAATGGCAATGGAGTATAATAACCTACACTAAGATAGGAATTACACTACCCAGAAAATCAAGGGTACACTAAGAAACTAACTATGAAGACCTAGCACAAATAACAAGGAAAAAGAGAAAAATATCTATCAAATACTAACTAGAACGAGTAATAAAATAGACCACAAATAAGTAATAACTAGCTAGTACTAGAGAGAATTAGTTCCATTTCTAACTAAGAAAAAGTTCACCAAAAAAAATACTAGAGAGAATTAGGGTTTCAATGCTTAATTAGGAGAGTGGGTGGTCTCAAGGCAATGTGACTATCAACTTAGTTAAGGCTATATCATGCAACATAAAAAAGAAACACATGCATTCAAACCAAACAACATAGTGAGATGAGGATGGGTTATCCTATATGTGATGACCAGGATTTTTCTCTCATTCAAATAAGGTATCTCTTGACTCATTATATGCACTTTTCAACTCAATAATATCCCCCACCTACAAATTTGATGACCTTGAGTTATCACTTTGTACTCATGTATGACCTTAATTTGAGTATTGAACTAAGTGGCATTCTTGTTACACATCATACACTTACAATAAAAATTGAAACTGGTCAATGTACTATTTTGGAAATTATATACATTTTATAGTGTGGATAATTCAATTATCTTTCTAAAGCTGCAAAAATCACCTCAATCCGATCATCCTAGTCTAGGATATGGTCTGTTGAACCTTGATGATTTAATCCTTATTTTAACAAGTTTTTAACCTTATTTGGGCGTTAATGGGAGCACATGACCCAATTGGGGAAGGTGCCCCTTGAATAGCCATGTCAACGATCCATTTCTGCCTTGTTTTGGCCAATCTCACATGTTGGTTTTGGTCCCACAGATCACCCCCTTCTAATCCAATGGCCCACGACCGTCTTGTACCTTCGTACAACTTTCCAACGGTGATGGCACCGGAAGCTCACCTACTCCCCCTCCATGGCACCACAAATTGACCCTCTTTCCCTCCTCCTCACACCAAATTGGTGCTACTCTTACCTATATATATTCATTCTGAGTTTTTTCCCCCTATTTTCCCTACTTTCTCGTGAACCCTAGCACCCTCCTTTCCCATTTCTTCTTCCTCCAGTTCTGGGCGCCACCATGGGGCTAGTTTTTGGAGCTTCTTGCCATGTTGCTTGTCGACCACTCATGTCACCTCCATCAGCACCATGGGGTCCATACAAAGGGCACCAGATACCTTGTAGGATGGATCAAGGCCAGTAGCCTCTCTGATGGTTGTGCTCCAATGACCAACTGACCAAGCCGTGGGGAGGGTTCTTGCGTGCAGAAGCAATGTGTGGTGGGGGTGTCGAGCATCCACAGAACGTGAGCGATCTCCCATGAGCCAAACAATGGTAGATGGCTGGGGAGAGTTTGGGCCTATGTGGAGATACCATGACCATGGTGTGGGGGGTGAGCCCACGAAGCCCAAGGACTACGAGCGCCGCCCAGGAGCCTTTACGATCAAGGGTCTAGATCAACCCACAAAAGGTGAAACTTTGAAATTTTGTATCTTTTGATTCCCTCAGCCAAATGCATCATGTGATATATGATTTTTTTTATCAAAAAAACGTGTTCTATCCAATAAAAATATCTCCATAATCTGAATCTACTTTCTCTTCTTCTATTTTTCCCTAAACCAAACTTTTGATGTCTTTTGAGATGTGAACCCTAATTGAATGTGTGATATTGATGCCTTGTGTCCCAAATATTAGTGTTAGATTAATATTAGTCTCTTAAACAGATTTATGCATCATGATTCCAACTTTTCCCTTTCTTGCATACTATAATTGTCTTATGTTGAATAGATGACCTATGAAGAGATTTTATGCTAAAGATCATCTTTTTAATGTTGAATCTTACCCAAAGGTGTTTCAAACCTTTATGAATGCTTTGGATTAGTCCTTTGCATCCTAAAATGTTTCATTTTCTTGATCATGATCTTTCTTGGACACCAAGGATGATCTTGTGATAGTGTGTCTTAACATGACCTTATGTGTACTCTTGTGATGGATGTTAACTCTTGTGTTTTTATTTATCTAATGTACTTTACTACATATGTAACCTCGAGATCACTAACTTATCATGCTTTGTATACCTAATTGCTATTTGGATTTTTCTTGTGTCCTAATAAGACCAATTTCTCTAACCTTGACTTGTTTGTGACCTAATGGGCATGTTATTAACTAGATCTCTAATCTTGCATGAACCTTGATCCAATGATGAGCTATGCTACTTTATGAATATCTTGATGATTTGGATAACATGAAATCTTTCTTGGCCTATCTTATTGTAACATCCCTGACCTGGGTTATTGCTTAACCCTAGAAGTTTTTCTTAAGTAAGTTATTTACAGACTTTTTTTAAATCTTTTGAAAAGTAATTAAGACTCTTTGTGAAGTTTATTTTCATGTGCGAGCTTAATTGCTAACCATTTGTGCATTATATGATAGTTTGAGGGTAAAGTGCAATTTATCCAAGATGAGGGGTTATATTGCAAAATGGCATATTTTGAATGTTCCTTAAGTGTTTTAATATCATAAGAGAGAGAATGATGTTAAGTGGTGGTTTGTAGAAAGCCTAAATTCCAAGTTTGAACTTGTTTGAATAATGATAGTGCCTTGTGCACCAATTTTGGTACAAATTGTAATTTACCCAAAATGTAAGGTTGATATGCAAATTACCACCTCTAGAGTGTCCCTACTCCTTCTATGTATAATTTAGAGGAGAGATAAAGAAGGAGACACCATGTTTGAATCATCTTTGAGTGATGGTACTCTTGGTGATGAAAAGACTAAGAAAGGATTGAATGTGCAAGTCTTTATTTGAGTTGTATCATGTTGTAGACTTAATATGGGAGTGCCTATCAGCCAAGGAGCCATAAAAGGGGATCTCATATCAGTTTGTGAACTCTTAAAAAATGTCATGACGGCCTAAGCACCTCAAGGTGGTGATCCATAATGAGTTAGATGCTCCTTGCAAAAAGTGTATCGGTTTGCATAACTTGTGAGATAAAGATGAGATATCCTATCCAACAAGATAAGGGATGACCGAAATATCATCGCTAGATTATCCTTTAGAATTTTTCATGTCAAGATATACATGTGCCAACCATGCATGGCCATGTGTCACCTAGTATCACATGGTGAAGACACCTCTTATACACTCTCTCTCATGAACCCAAATATATATACCTCTCCTTCAACCTACTAATGGAAGTTTATGAACCCCACAACTTTTTTTCTTTGGTATATCGTGCATACCATCTTATATATCGTGTAGCTCAAGGAGCAAGGGGAGATCGAGCACCAATATTAAGGTAAGACCATGGTCATCTTCAACCTTGGTTGAAGCATGATTTCTGGGTTGTAGATATTCCTCTCTATTCTAATTCACCAAGTTCTTGTATACCCCATGAACGATATGAGTGATACCTACATATACCTTGTGCACGATATGAAGTCAAATCCATACTTCATGGACGATATGTTGTCAAGTGTATACTTTAACCGATATGATGTTACAACTCTAGGTGATGGAATGAAACCTGATACACCTTATCTTTTATGTGAAGGATTGTTGTGAAAGAGCTCAACCTGATATCTAGCTTGTCATCCAAAAGTATGATACGAATATTCCTTTGAAGGTATGAAAGAATATAGAGTTATCTCCCTCATGTGGCTACTCTAACCGTCTAGGAAATTAGGGTTGCGATGGTGGGATACCTTGATTCTCCCTAGTGGTTACTTCCATCTCCCAAGTGGTTTTCATCTGCCACCTATAAGGAACAATAGTCTTTCATGGACTTGGGATGGATAGGTGGCAGATGATATTGCATAATGATATGCGAGATTGGGGTTGAGGGATGATGAAGATGAAGTACTAGACCTATCGACAATGAATGACGGAGAGCAAGGTGACCATGTTCCTCTGGCCTTGGTGGCACGACTTCTGATGAACGTTAATATTAGCATGGGCGTTGAAGCATAATGTCATTTTCAAGCAATTAAGTGTAGAAATATTCATGTTCAGTTCACCCACTGGAAAGACAAGAAAAAAGTTATGGATGGAGGACCCTGGTACTTTGAGAACAGGCTACCGCTAATAAAGGAAGTGGAGGATGACAATGTTCCAGAACAGATACAATTCAGAGAGTGTCTGATTTGGGTGCGTCTACACGGCTTACTGCTTGGGCAGCGATCGGTGATGACAGTGACAACTATCGTAGAAAGGATTGGAAGGGTTATGGAGTTAAAAAAAGATGAGTTAGGTTGGGATGCCTCTACCAGAGTTCGAATTGGAATCGATGTCTCGAAGCCTCTAAAGCGTGTGCATAAGATTAAAGATACGAAAGGAGGTGTTGTCACAATTGAATTCAAATACAAAAGACTACCCAACTATTGCTACCTTTGCAGCAAGTTGGACCATGTAGACCGAGACTGCATAATAGAGGAGGAAGATAACCTGTAGCGAGGGTGGGATGCCTGGATTCGGGCATCGCCGAGGAAACCAAGGGTGTCTACGGTAGAGGAGATTTATGGAGGGAAACAAGCAAAGAAGGCACTGCAATTCCATAAAAAAACCTACTGGTAATCATGCTTCACATCTTGAAGAAGGATGAAATGGAGGCACAAGACTGGTTAGTAACCAAGATGCGGGTATGAATAGTAGGGTGGAGGTGGAATCTGAGGCTAGATAGCAGGATGAAGGACCATGTGAGAATTTGGGAGAGACAATTAGTAGAGGGGTTGGAGGAAGTACAGTTTCCTTGGGGGAGGGGATTCATACAGGACATGTTGTCCCTACAACTATGACCAACGAGAAGCAACAAAAACAACTATGTGTACAGGAAGTTCTAGAGCCAAGGAGTCATACGGAAAGCAATATCCAACATCAGAGAGAGCGTGCAAGAGATGAAGTTGGTGGAGAAGGGTGTGTGTCCCATGCTCAGAGTGCTGGCCAGAAGGAAACTATTAATTTTCAATTCCCAGCCGTAAGTAATATCTTCACTGCATTGAACAAGGATCTACATATCATAAATCATGCTTCTACGACGCTAAAGGAAAGAGATCAAATACAGGAGGTGGAATTATGGTTTGAAGAAAGTTCTTCTAGGTCAAGAAGGCTAACAAGGCAAATAAGGGGACAGAGGCTGAAAATGAGAAAGGGCGATGAAGAAACTAACAAGCAAGAATCAATATCGGGAAAGAGAAAATAGTCGAGGAAGATTCACATCAAGCGACGTCTTATTAATGAAGTAGCCCTAACAGATGTAGTGGGTGAATAGGAACTATAAAGCTCTATAGAAAAAAGGTATAGAGAGGATGGCACAACATAGATCGATATTGATGCAGGTTTAGAAGATAATTTTAAGCCAAAGAAAAAAATTATTCAACGGGAGGAGCCTGAAAGGAGGCACTTAGGCGCGTCGTTTTTAGTAGTGGGTTCCGGTAGAGACCAGGCCCATGAACAACAATGACAATCTTTAGTTGGAATTGTCAAGGACTGGGCAAACTCGAAACAAAAAGATTTCTCTGAACATGGTGTTGGAGAGAGAGTCCCAATCTGGTTTTTGTCTCCAAAATCAAGATTGTTGATGTTAAACTGGATGAAGTTAAAAGATTATGTGGTTTTACTGAAGAAGTCTACTTGTCCAGTATAGGCAGATCAGGAGGAATGGGATTGTGGTGGAAAAATGTAGAAGTGGATATAACAAGCCTCTCACAACATCATGTGGAGTGTTGGGTGTTAGAGAAGGGGGGCAGTAGATGCAAGGTGATAGCGATTTAGGGATGGTCGTATCAATAAAAAAAATTTCAAACATGGAATTTTAATGAGGAAGCTAATGGTGGATAGGGACACTCCCGTAATATATTTTGGTGACTTGAATCAAATTACATCTAATGATGAGAAGTGGGGTGGTCCACCTAGGCTAGAGCGGTGGATGCAAGACTTCTGAGATGCTATAGACGATTGTGCTTTAATGGACTTGGGTTTTTTGGGAAGGCCATATACATGGGAAAGAGGTAGGAGTATGGAGACTTTGGTGAGGGAACATCGAGATAGAGCCTTGTCTAATTTTGTATGGAGGGATTTGTTCACATCTTGCAAAATCATTCACCTTCCGTTCTACAAATCTAACCACTCACCTATTGTCATCTCAGTAGATAGAAGAACAAAGAAAAAGAAAAAAAACAGAGTGATACTTCTTATTTGAACCTATGTGGGTTGATGAGGAAGGGTTCTTTAATTCTATAAAATATTACAGGGAGAGGTCGGCAAGTGAGGAGCTGATAGAAAAAATACAAGGGTGTGGTGAAAGGCTGATTGTATGGGTGGAAAATCATTTTGAGGACATAAATAAGAAAATAAAGTAGATAGAACAAGCCTTAGTAGAGGAACAGGAGAAACAACCAGATCATTTGGCCTTGAAGAAATGCGAGGAACTTGCACAGGAATTGCAGCGGTGGCATAGAAAAGATGAAGAATATTGGTGTTCTGGAGCTCGAGTAAACGAAATGAAAGAAGGAGATAGGAATACTGCGTATTTTCATCACAAAGCTTCCAATAGAAAAAGTCACAATCAGATTGAGGGTTGTAAAGATAAAGATGGGAATTTCTGAACAGAAGACGAGGAGGTTGAAAAAGTTATCATTGATTTCTTTGAAGATCTCTTTTTGTCAAGCTCACCCATGTTTATGGAGGAGGTAGTTAGAGGATTACAGAGAAAGGTGGAACACACGATGATTTTTTTTTTGGAGAGGGACATTTTAGATGAGGAGATATATGAAGCTGTCAAGAAAATACATCCAAATAAGGCACCAGGTCCTGATGGGCTTAAACCTATATTTTTTTTAGAAGTACTTGCAAGTGGTGGGAAACGATATCTCAAACTACATCAAAGGTTGGTGGAAAGGCGAAGAGGATATTAGCAAGGTAAATTCTACTCTAGAGGTGCTAATTCCTAAAATTGAGAAACCAACAAGTCTCTCAGAGTATAAACAAATTAGTCTTTGTAATGTGGTCTATAAGATTGCTTCAAAAGTGATGGCAAATAGATTGAAACTAATGATGGATGGTATTATATCTGAAAATCAAATTGCTTTTGTCTCGGGCAGAATGATAAAAGACAATGCTTTAGTGGCCTTTGAAATTTTCCATAAAATGAAGAGTGAAGCTAAAAACTCTAAGGGGAGTGTGGCTCTCAAACTTGATATGTCCAAGGCCTACGATAGAGTGGAATGGAACTTTCAAGATGTTGTCTTTGAGAAGTTGGGGTTTGGGGAGAAATGGAGGGCAAAAGTTAGGGAGTGAATATCGTCTATGAATTTCTCATTTTTCATCAACGGTACCCGGTCCAGGAAGATACTATCATCCTGAGGCCTCAGACAAGGTGACCCTCTCTCTCCCTATCTTTTCATTTTATGTGCTGAAGCATTCTCCACATCTATTTCTCTCTCATTGCAAGAAAAGTCCGTCCATGGCATTAAAGTTAGTAGGAGTGGACCACATATTTCTCACCTTTTCTTTGCAGATGATAGCATTCTCTTTGCTAAAGCAACAAAAGAAGAATGTCTGAGGTTAGCTAATTTAATTAGCTAGTTGAACAGGCATGGGTTCAACAGATAAACCTTTCAAAAACTAAGATCTCTTTTAGTAGGGGAGTGCCTTTTAACAAGAAGAAGGAGTTGAAAGATTTACTAGTGGTGCGAGAAGTTGAAAAACATGCTAAATATTTGGGTTTACCAGCTACAGTGGGAAGGTCCAAGAAGCAAATCTTCAGCTTTGTGCAAGAAAGTGTCTATAAGAAGTTGCAGGGGTGGAAGGAAAAATTTATATCTAAGCCAGGGAAGGAAGTTCTTATCAAATCTATTGCTCAAGCTATTCCTATGTACGTGATGAATATTTTCCAGCTTCCGTCTAGTCTCATTGACGAGATACAATGTTGTATTGTGAGATTTTGGTGGGGAGCTACGAATAATGAAAGGAAACTATCCTAAATAAGTTGGTCTAACTTGTGCAAACCAAATAAGGCAGGTGGTCTTGGGTTCCGTGATATGCATTGTTTTAATCAAGCAATGCTAGCGAAACAGCTGTGGAGGTTACTCACAAATACAGAATCTATGGCATACAAAGTTCTAAAGGCATGGTACGTCCCACGGACTTCAGTGCTTCAGGAGACTCGGGGTTTTAACCTCAACTTTACACAGTGCAGTATATGGGGGTGCAAAGTCGGTCCTTCTTGAAGGTATTCAGTGGAGAGTGGAGAACGGGGTTGATATTAATATATGGACGGACAAGTGGATTGCGGGTCAACATTTTTCATTGGCTGATTTGGATCTTGTTTCCCCCCAAAATTGTACGTATGTGCAAGAGCTCTTGGACTTGACCAAGGGAGACTGGGATAGCAATACATTGCAATCCCTTTTTTCCCCAGAAGTATGTGAATAGATTAAGGGCTTGTCAATCAGTCAAAGACTTCCGTTTGATGTTCCAATGTGGTGGCCAGTGGGGGCCGAAAACATCACATCCAAATCTACATATTGGCTTTGTTTCCTGGAAAGACAGACTTCCTATAGAGAAAGTTAGAGGAGAGGGACAAGTTTTGGAACTTGATATGGAAATCACATTGGCATCCAAAACTATCTCACTTTCTATGGTAGATGTGTACCGGGGGACTTGCAACAGAAGGGAGACTATGGGACCGTCACTGCTACCCGGACAATAAGGGAGTTATTGATGCATGGTTTGCAAAACTCCAGTGGAAGGAGCCTCCTCAGTGTGACCACTTATGGCTTCTACTTGATGACTTTAATTTATTAGCTAGGTCATTTAATTCTCGTACCTTTTCCTTTGTCAAGCGTTCCTGTAATGTCGCCTCTCATGAGGTTGCAAAGCTTGCCCTGCATGTAAGCCAAGGAACCGTGAGGGGAAGGGAGCAAATACCTGCTGGCATTGTAATTCAGTCTCGACTTGACTTATAAATGGAAGCAGGGGGATGCATTAAAAAAATGTATGAAAGAATATGAGCATAATGGTCTACCCAATATGCCAACCCGATATGTTATCCAACATGATAACCCAATATACCAATCCAAGGTGGTAACCCGATATGGTATTGTGAATATACTACTTGAATGATACCAAGCTGAGGCATATACCCTATTCCCGATATGGTGCACACCTTGTGCACGGTATGGCAGCAAGTTTACCCTTATACCCGATATGAGGTTATGATTTTAGCTCATACATGATATCAGGACAAGTATCTCTAACTTGGGATGATAAAACCTAAGTTATAGTCAATTTGATATGAGTACATGATATGGTGTTAGGGGATACACCCTAAATATGATATGGTGATGTGGTTACCCCACATGCCCGATATGGATACCCGATATGATGTTAAGGTGGTATCTCAAGCACAATATGGTAGCATACACACCTTTATACCCAATGTGTTGGAAGCATCTCAATCCAATGTAATTGATGGAGTAACACATGAATTGTGTTATGTAAAGTAATACATTAAGACATAAAGTGTTAATGTAGTGTGTTAAACTAGGCCAATGTACCTTGAGAGAAGGATTGAGCCAAAATGTGATACAATCAACATCCTAATGAGGATAAGAGAGAGATTTTTACATGTGTGATATGTTGGGTTTTTAGGGGTGACAAAGAAGGCAGCGGAAACAAAAAAAAAAAATTCTCCCCAAACCCATACCGAGGAAACGTGTCAACGTCTATATAATAGGAAAGGATGGTTTGTGGAATCATACCTTGTCCCGAGGCTTGCTCGGCGACAATACCTCGCGCAATGCGCGGTCTTCAACTCCGGTCTTGGATAGTGTCTGTGCAGCTCCTGGTCGCACCAGGACTGACGACTCCTCCTCCTACCGGACTGTCGGATGACAGTTGTCCTCCTGAGCGGCAGTGTCCTCCCGTCTCTGTAGTAGTCCACACGGACCACCTGGAACTCCACTCTCCTTGTCCCACAAGGAAGTAGAAGGAGTCGCACCCTCCTGTTGACGTACTAGTCGCCAACACACTCTCCTGCTACCAGTTGCAACTGTTGTTGTCCTTCCCTTGCTGCACCTCCCTTTTGCGGGAAGCACTTGCTCGGGATCTCTCACGGTTACCAAAACCAGAGAGAACGACAACTTCGCAAAGCAACCGGATTGCATTGAGTTGTTCTTTGAGACGCCCCCAATACCTCTATATATATAGGCGGGTCATGGGACAGGGTTCTCTGTGCCCGGCAATATGGGACTAAAGCAGGAGTAGAAGGGTTCGAGAATTTTCCACAAAAAGCAACCGGTTCGCAACTTGAAATGATCGGTTCACAACTGAACCGATCGGTTCGGCCATTGAGCCGATCGGTTGGACCTGAGCCGATCGTTTGGGGCACTCCAACCGATTGGTTGGTGCCCTGAACCGATCGGTTCATGGTCCTAATCCGGCTCAAAAAGACTTTCCTTGTTTCGTTCTCAATTGGTATCGAATACCAATGTTATTCCCAATCGAATTGGGCAATTTGAAACCAAAGGAAAATTCTTGCCGACATGACTTTCCCAACTGGTCAGTTGCACCAGTTGAGCCGATCGGTTCAACTCTTGAACCGGTCATTTCAACCTGGGTATGAGCCGATCGGCCTGGACACTCCATCCGACCGGTTCAGCAACCTCAGCCGACCGGTTCATCACATGAGCTGATCGATTGGGAGCACAGGTTGGGAAAAATCAGTCAATTGCGATTTCAATCAATCTGATACTCCAATCAATGCGTCCAACACTTTGAACCATACGATATTGAGCCATCGACTGATTGAGTGTTTAATTGAACTACTAAACTCCTTTAGTAATCAATCAAAACATTGCTTTGTGGACAAAACTCCTCTTCCAGGTTAAATCCTATGTGTGTGACCCTGCAGGTCCATTTCACGTTGGCAGTGAAAGTCCATAACACTTATGACTTCACAAGCAAAGAGCGGTGCCTAGTCACACATCAGTGCTACCCAAGTGAAAGTAGAAAGTTGGAGAACAACTTTCATCCTACAATCTGTGAATGGTGTTACAGTGAATGTATAATTCCTTTGTCACTGATATCCCGAATGAACTCAAGGCATGGAACAGTCATCCTGTCAACGTTCATTCACTTTCTTGATCTCAGAGTAGATTGAAGGAGATATGTATGACATCAATATCACATACTGATTCATACATGCGTGCACACGCCTATCTCAATCCTACTCATCAAGTGGCCTTGGATATCATACTCCCTCAGGAGGGACAAATCCCATATATATCACTCACCCCTCAAAAGCCCCATGTGTCAAAGCCACCCAATCATCACCTTTATAACAACCCATGTTTCAGGACTGCGTTTGATGATGTCAAAGTGTGCCCAACGACATGTGTTGAGTGCAGTGATTTCAGGTCTAAGAATCACACTCACCACCATCACTGTGAGTACTGACTGTGACTACCATCTCATGGTTCCATGTGTCAAACTCACGGTGGGTCTGTCCGGTACACTTGTTCTCTAACAAGTACCTTTGTGTTTGGTTTGATATCTCTATATCATGACTAATGAGATTCTGTCATCAACCAACACCACAATCCAGTCTTGTGTGTCATTGCTGTCTATCTACCTTCCACAATGACATCCGACTAGGGACATAACAAGAATGTACAAACTCTTAGCATCTGTATGATCTCATCGTTCAGGTCATGAACCTGAAGGCATACGTCATTGAGTACTGTCATTCTCTAGACATTCAATCTATTCTATCACTATCTCATATGACTGAACCAGAAAGAATTGGAAGCTTGCCTTTGATGTTTATCAAATCAATCTTAATGTATCCCATCAATCATCCCATGATTGGCTCTCAGGGCATACATACCAATAGACTCCCACTTGCACTGTGAGCTAATCACTCTTGAATCATATTCATAGTGATCTTCAAACATGTCCCACATGTCACTGTGCTCTAGTGCCAACATAGTGAGTAATGGAAACACCTTGCCAAAGTCAGTATAAATCGCATGTCTCTCATCTCTTCGATGTACGTCACACGTATGAGATGGATTTGCCGTAATATGCGATCTAGTATTCCATTGCTAACCTTTAGACACATTGCATGATCAAGGATTCCAGACTTGTCATCAATGAGTGGAATATAAGTTCATCTCATGAACTTTTAGATCCATATAGTATTCACTGCTGTTCTCTAACACACAGATACTCGACATTTCCCTTTTAAATGGTTTTATTGGAACACTTCCAATTATCAACAAACTTTCACTTTTATACATCCTATGTATATTTTGCGATTAATATTCTGTCCTTTCGAAAGTTCGCATCAATGTAACTCTTTACATCGAACTCTTCCTTATCTCCATAGAACTAGTACTTCCCAAGTACTTATCAAATTCTTATGGTATTCCAATAACCCTTACTGGAAGTAGACAGACATCCACTCGTCATGTCCCACATACGCGTTATCAGGATGAGCACATCATATTGCCATGTCCTACATACAAGATGATGAATGCATTTTATTCTTGCCATGTCATACATGCAAGACAATGGGATGATTACATACATGATAGATCCATATCTATTCTTAGTGTTCCCATTCTTCATAAGAATTGGACACTTGGCCTTGGGATACTAACTCCATGTAACATGGACAAGTTTTTCTCCCACTGAATTTGTGCATACTGAACACTTCAGTACAGATTGCCAATGTATGTTTTCTCTCTTTAGGTCAAGAGGTTTTCGAGAACTATCTCTATAGATCTCTATTCCTATCACATAGGAAACATCTCTATCTTCCTTAAAGATAATTTACACTTTTGGATTTCCATTTTAGAACATTTCCATTTCACATCAATATGTGGAATGTGAATACGCTCCCACTAAATCACAGATCCCGTCTTTATCTTTGACATATCAGTCAAACCCTTTGACTATATCATCAAAGTAAAGATCCAATTTTGAGTTGTTTGTACTCAATCAATCACATTGATTAGTCCATTGTAACTTATAGACTTCATTTTCATTAATGGATTCATAAACCTTATAGGCTGTGTCATGTACACATCCTAATTTTATTCCTTAAAGGAATGCGGGTTTTAGTATCCATATGCCAAATGTCTTAGTCATTAAGTTGCAATCAACAAGCATCATCCTTCTCAAAATGTTATCCATGTGTCTTAAAACTTAAGACTTATTTGCACTTATGGATATGATCCAATGAGTGCTACCATCAAGGTCATACCTTATGGTTCACATGGATGTCATTTAGGATGTAATGGTCATAAACCATAACTCAAGATTCAGTTCCTCATATTCATCTTGATAGTTGACTCATCACATGAACAACTCATCACATAGATAATTGAGGTGTATCTGTTAAGGATATAAGAACTCACAACCCTTGTGATTCTTAATTTCCTTTATTAGTGTGGGGTATTCTTTTATTAAGAAGAATTTAGTTATTTGATCATCATTCTCTAACTCCTTAGAGTATGATTCCTTCTTGATTTAGACATCACCATGCCTTAATCATGAGTTCACTATGATACATTATCATAATCACTCGTAAGGATCTCAAACATTTGGTTCAAGTGTTTCATTCATGGATCTCATCAAGAATTAACACTTTACCAAATTTGCACTTCGTCTATGAAAATCTTGAACACTTCAAGATATTCATATTGGTATTTCTCTAAACACCATTACAAGTATTAGCATTTTTTCCAATAGGTATGTAAATACATCACATGTATTATACCTAATAGGATAATCATTCTCCCACTGCCATTAGTGAAGATTGATTAATCATGTCCAAGATATTCATGTCTCTTACTGGTTCTCTAACCAAAAGAGTCTAGATTTATCCATCATATGGAATCTAGAAATGAATTTCTTATGATATATGCTAATTTAATTGTTTGAGTTATCAATAACTTTAGGTATCATTTTATCTTATGCATACCATGTATCATAAGATAAACAAGGCATTGCCACAAAGATCATATCTTTAAGATTGAAACATCAACTTTATTAATTGCCATCATTGTCATACAATATGCAATAATAAAGTGTTTCTATATATTGGCAATATATGAAATAGCAGTTCTCAACTCTATTTCATGCCCTTTAGGCTGAAATAAACTGAAAGATACTCCTATCTATGGCCGCAACACTTGCTCCAATGATGGGTACTTCTTTCTTGGTCCTTTCACAAAGGCCATCACTTCTTTGCGGATATTGCATATCATATATGACATATCCATATCTTGGTATCATATACCTTGGATAAAGAAGCGGTTCATTTCGTGATACCTTAGGTGGAGATCTCCATCCCCTCCTTCATCTTCTTTTGTTCTTCCAGATATAGAGGGCAATCCCTCATACACCCTTTCCCCATGTGCCTTGAGGCTGAAGACGGCTTGGATTTATGGCTAGCATCAGAACACTTCTTAACTTTGCCCTTATCCTTGCCCTTAAGAATTACCTTTCTATTTGATCACATCAAAGATTATGGTTTGTCTTTCTTCATCTCTGCCTTTACTATCCTCAACATGTCCAACAACTCTGTCAACGTTTGTCAAAGTTGTGCATGTTATAGCTTATCATGAATTGTATGATCCTCGCAACATTTGCAGTATCATACCAATAGCCAACTCTTGGCTCAGAGGTAATCCTTCTTAGTCAGGTTTTTCCACATACCCAATCACATTGAGTGTGTGGATCCCTTACTGGATCTCCTTCTGTCATGACATACTAGGATAGTATCTTGGAGAAATCATATGTCTCATGTTGTCTCTGCAACTCATAGTTCAGAGAATACAACATCAAGCACTCCTCATCAATGTCATCCTCAGTATGCTTCCATAAGCAAACTTTCAGCCATTGATGTGGTGGGATCGAGTTCATCTGGTTCTGGTACAACTAGGACTTAGAGCTTTTGCTCTTTGATTGAGAACACTTCTCATCATCATCCTAACCAGTCGTGGAATTATTCCCATTTAATTTGTTGGTCTCAAAGACTGATCGCAAATAAAGTGATTTGTTGATTAACCATTTATATTAACAAAAAGGAAATATATGCAATTTTAGTCCAAAACTCTTTTTGACTTGTTTGATTGATTTGAAAATTTGACGATATAATTAGGCCTTTAATTAATTATCGCTCCCACTATTTTACTTCAAATTGATATCCCTCACCATCAATTCGGAAGATTGCAGCGTACAACCTTCTAGTGGGCAAGATCCTAAAATCCTCTAAGCCATGGACCAGCTAGGGCTGTCACCCACAACATAGATCTCTCAGGTAGGCAACTTTTGCCAATTGCATCATATGCAAATCTTGATAAGATGTCATATACAACTCCTTGCAATGATCATCTCCATGCCTCAAGGTGCTAGATCCTATCTAGGTCACCTTGTTAAGTCCGACCCAAAGCAAACACGATGAATATGCACCCTGCTAGGGCAGACCCACACATTCATCCTTCACGCTTCCACGAGGTAGACGGTGCACCATGCTAGGGCGTGCCCACACTTGGTCGAACAAGCTTTTCACGTGTGTCGCATTTGGAAGGCATCTAAAACTTAATATTTTAATGAGGGATTTGGCTTTATATACATATACATATCCAATCACCACAATACATAGTACGTATCACATACATGCTATATCCCACAGAAAACATGCACAAACGATAAAAAGCGATGATTATGGCCATCCTAATGTGATTCCTCGAGCCAAGAGGAATCACGGTCATCTAGGTCTACATCACATGCAACCTGTACAAGATGAACTTCTGTGCCTTGCCTTCCGAGTTGATCAACTCATCTCATCAATGATCTGTACTCTCCAGCCGGTCATCTGGGTGCCACCAGCCGATCGGTTGGCTCCTCCAACCGATCGGTTTGCCTGGTCATCGTGCATCTCGTCATGTCTGCCACCCACTCGTCTCGCTCCTCGAACCGGTCATCAACCGATCGGTTCACTCCTTGAACCGACCATTTGGAACGTCAACCGATCGGCTCACGCCTTGAACCGATCGTTTCAACTGTCGTCTTGATGTCCACCGGTCTTCGACATAACAGGAAATAAAAATCTATCCTATTTATTACATTGCTTTAAAAGAAGAAACCCCGAGTTACATTCGGGGGGAGAAAAGGTAGGAAAGAATCTCGAATTATTTTGAGTTACATCAGGAATAAGAGAGGGAATATCGGTGCGCAGACCGAGATGCAAGCAACCACACACAACCAATCACAGATAGGGGTTTATAGGCCATAATCATGCTACACACATCCACCACAAAACTCATTTAAGGGCGACGCGTATCGAGTGCATTAATAATAAATGTCATATATGTAATTAGGGATTTGTGGATTTAGGATTGGACATGCATAAAGCCGATATTATTCGCATCGCATGCAACAAATTAAGGTGACAAACCAAAATCGATCATATCGATATTCCTAAAATATAGAGAAGTTGATGTGGCTCTAATACCACTGTTGGGTTTTTAGGGGAGACAGAGAAGGCAGCGGAAACAAAAAAAAATTTCTCCCCAAACCCATACCGAGGAAACGCATCAACGTCTATATAATAGGAAAGGATGGTTTGTGGAATCATACCTTGTCCCGAGGCTTGCTCGACGACAATACCTCGCGCAATGCGCGGTCTTCAACTCCAGTCTTGGACGGTGTCTGTGCAGCTCCTGGTCGCACCGGGACTGACGACTCCTCCTCCTACTGGACTGTCAGATGACAGTTGTCCTCCTGAGCGGCAGTGTCCTCCCGCCTCTGTAGTAGTCCACACGGACCACCTAGAACTCCACTCTCCTTGTCCCACAAGGAAGTGGAAGGAGTTGCACCCTCCTGTTGACGTACTAGTCGCCAACACACTCTCCTACTACCAGTTGCAACTGCAGTTGTCCTTCCCTTGCTGCACCTCCCTTTTGCGGGAAGCACTTGCTCGGAATCTCTCACGGTTACCAAAACCAGAGAGAACGACAACTTCGCAAAGCAACCGGCTTGCATTGAGTTGTTCTTTGAGAAGCCCCCAATACCCCTATATATATAGGCTGGTCATGGGACAGGGTTCTCTGTGCCCAGCAATATGGAACTAAAGTAGGAGTAGAAGGGTTCGAGAATTTTCCACAAAAAGCAACCGGTTCGCAACTTGAAATGATCGGTTCACAACTGAACCGATCGGTTCGGCCATTGAGCTGATCGGTTGGACCTGAGCCGATCGTTTGGGGCACTCCAACCGATCGGTTGGTGCCCTGAACCGATCGGCTCATGGTCCTAATCCGGCTCAAAAAGACTTTCCTTGTTTCGTTCTCAATTGGTATCGAATACCAATGTTATTCCCAATCGAATTGGGCAATTTGAAACCAAAGGAAAATTCTTGCCGACATGACTTTCCCAACTAGTCGGTTGCACCAGTTGAGCCGATCGGTTCAACTCTTGAACTGGTCATTTCAACCTGGGTATGAGCCGATCGGCCTGGACACTCCAGCCGACCGGTTCAGCAACCTCAGCGGACCGGTTCATCACATGAGCTGATCGGTTGGGAGCACAGGTTGGGCAAAATCGGTCAATTGCGATTTCAATCAATCCGATACTCCAATCAATGCGTCCAACACTTTGAACCATACGATATTGAGCCATCGACTGATTGAGTGTTTAATTGAACTACTAAACTCCTTTAGTAATCAATCTAAACATTGCTTTGTGGACAAAACTCCTCTTCCAGGTTAAATCCTATGTGTGTGACCCTACAGGTCCATTTCACGTTGGCAGTGAAAGTCCATAACACTTATGACTTCACAAGCAAAGAGCGATGCCTAGTCACACATCAGTGCTACCCAAGTGAAAGTAGAAAGTTGGAGAACAACTTTCATCCTACAATCCGTGAATGGTGTTACAGTGAATGTATAATTCCTTTGTCACTGATATCCCGAATGAACTCAAGGCATGGAACAGTCATCCTGTCAACGTTCATTCACTTTCTTGATCTCAGAGTAGATTGAAGGAGATATGTATGACATCAATATCACATACTGATTCATACATGCGTGCGCACGCCTATCTCAATCCTACTCATCAAGTGGCCTTGGATATCATACTCCCTCAGGAGGGACAAATCCTATATCTATCACTCACCCCTCAAAAGCCCCATGTGTCAAAGCCACCCAATCATCACCTTTATAACAACCCATGTTTCAGGACTGCGTTTGATGATGTCAAAGTGTGCCCAACGACATGTGTTGAGTGCAGTGATTTCAGGTCTAAGAATCACACTCACCACCATCAGTGTGAGTACTGACTGTGACTACCATCTCATGGTTCCATGTGTCAAACTCACGGTGGGTCTGTCCGGTACACTTGTTCTCTAACAAGTACCTATGTGTTTGGTTTGATATCTCTATATCATGACTAATGAGATTCTGTCATCAACCAACACCACAATCCAGTCTTGTGTGTCATTGCTGTCTATCTACCTTCCACAATGACATCCGACTAGGGACATAACAAGAATGTACAAACTCTTAGCATCCGTATGATCTCATCGTTCAGGTGATGAACCTGAAGGCATACGTCATTGAGTATTGTCATTCTCTAGACATTCAATCTGTTCTATCACTATCTCATATGACTGAACCAGAAAGAATTGGAAGCATGAATTTGATGTTTATCAAATCAATCTTAATGTATCCCATCAATCATCCCATGATTGGCTCTCAGGGCATACATACCAACATGATAAACTTGTTAATAAGCATGCATTGATACTTCTAAAATGAGTGGAGTATGAATTAGGGTTTGATTCTTGATAATATGATCTTGAATCCTTAATTTATTAATAAGGGGAAAACTTAACCCTAATGAAGGGTGATGGTATGCACTTAAAACCCTAATCAGTTAGATTGAGAAACCCTAACCTTAATCGTGGGAAGGATGTATTTATCTTATGTCACATCGTGATGATGTGAATTTGAAACCCTATTTGGTTAAAATAGGCAATCCTAACCCTAATCATGGGAAGGATGTAATTCTCTTTGAATTTCATAGTGATGTCATATACTGCTAGAGTTTTTATCATGAAGTGCAAACTATTCAAGAATCACGAGATGATGAGCATAGCCAGGTATGAGCTATGATGTTTTATATGATACAGATTTAAATGAGCCTTGTGAGCAATGTTAAATATTTGTACAACAAGTATAATGATTATACAGATTGATATCTTAAAGATAGTTGTTGCCTAGTGAGAGGTAACAAGATATTTAATGAACCATGTGAGCTATGTGAAATACTTGTACAACAAGTGTGATGAATACCTTGGTCTGAGGACCTAGAGGTAATAGTTACATGTTACGGAGGTAACAATGTTCAGTGATGATGTAAGGGTTTGAATACTCATATCCAGTAATCACGATGATGATGATGTTAAGGGATGAGAACTCCTAGTAATATAATAAGGGACTGAGATCCTGAGTGTTGTGTATCTAAATGTGTTCTAAAGATTATAAAAGTACTTGATAGATAAATTACACCTTTCTTTGTCGCATTTGTTTATGATTGATGCTTATAACATGTTTGATGCTAAAAAAATATAGTAATGCACTTACTATATCATTAGGAACTATAAAATGAGGTTGCCCTGGCCATAGATTCATTAGTGTCAGAATTGTTGAAATGGTGAAACAGGTTTTTCCCACAGGATTACCTAGAGTGCATATTTTTGAATATGCGGGGGCATAAGCTTGGACGACCATATGCTAGCTGATCCCCTTACGTCCACGATATTGTAGATTGGCTATATGCCATATCCTGGTACGAGTGTGACTGTGGTCATAGACTCAGTAATGAGCACGGTGAATTGTCTTGTGGCTCAGAGTATGGCTATATGCCATAACTCAATAATTTTATAATTGGTAAATGTTGTTGGTCTATTTTTTCCTAAGAGAGTGCATGATGCAGCAGTAACTCTGAGAGAAGATGCCACTAGATCCTGGCATGCTTTTTTTGTAGTTTGGCATAGGATGTCACTGACAGTGGTCTTGTATTGACAGAGACAGGTGAGTTCTTGGAAGTAGGCTCTGTCATTGACCTTGTATGGTTCCTACTTGTGAGAAATATGTGGTCGGTTGGAGCATGAATGGTATACTTCATCTCCTCTGGGCATAAGTGTGATTGTAAATATGTAATCAGTCGTGTAGCATATTTGCTTAAGGATCGAATATGGAAAACATTGGCTGATGTACACTTCATTTATACATCTTAATTGGATAGATGTTATACATATTTCTTTATATTCCTTGTGAAGTGAATAGATGATTTATTTCTCTATCATAGATAGTTGCATTACTTTAAGAGAAGAGATTACTCTATTCTAGTTATAATAGTGATTAATACTGCTTGTTAATATAAAAGAACCTCCGCTCAATTTTATATTCCTTACCTGTGATAATAATATTGTTGGAGGAGAGTTATATCTCTCGCTGGGACAATTGTCTCACCCCAACTGTGGGATCCACATTTTTTTAGGTGGACATGCATGAGGGGGTAGAGACCATACTGCATAGGAAGAACAACAGCAAAAGGGGCAGCAATAACAACTCAAGTTGAGTGTATTGTCTGTCATGTCTTGTAGATAGAAGTCATATGTGTCGTCTATGTACTCTCAGGTCCTTGGAGTCAGTTTGTAAAGGTTTATAAACAATCTGAGATTTTGCCTTGTATGCCTCAAGGTTTAATGTTGCTTCAGTATATGTTTTGACAAAGCAACTGTTATATGTTATCTTCGAGATGAGATGGTACAATGTATGTACAATGTGAACCCTGATGTATATAAAGTTTTGGTTCTTTCATTTAGAGTTTCCTGGAACAGCATCTCGCTGCAAAATAGTTTTAATTTTTAGTGATTTTGTTAATCCACTGCTTATGGTTATTCCACAATTATTTACTAGTGATGGCTTGCTTTGATGTCGGTTCATCACACTTATACTCTAGTGGTGACAATCTTGCATGATTATGACTTAAATAACTAGTATGCCTATATTGAGGCTTATGTTCACTAAACTTGCTCAAATCTTATGGTTTCTCAATTTTAAGATCTTAAACTCTAATATCTATCCTTGATCTAGATTTGATGTGTCACCCAATGTACTAATGAATCCATGATGTACTATGTTGGTTGATAATGCCTACACATGACTAGTTTGAGATTTTGAAAATAATGTTGAAGGAAATGATACCTAGATCTAGGTGACACATCCAACCATTATTATGATAATTAATGATACCTTATCTTGCTGATGTTAATCCAAGTGCACTCCTTTAAAATGTCAAGATCTCTATGTCAACTCTATTGCTATGATCTAATCAAGTGCTAGTTATGGTTCTCTAAAATTAATGCTTAATCTGGTACTCTACTCATAAGGTACACTTACTCTCTTGAACCTACTATGGTATTGTCCTGCTTTTATGTATTCTTTTATAAATGCTTGGCTAGTTAATTACTTGTTTGAGCTACTTGTTCCATACAATTAGTATGTTCGTTATTCTTGAAATATGTTGAGCAAACATTGAACATAATTAAACTTGTCCATTATACAAACCTAGTGTTCCTGCCTGCATTCTCGGGGTAAGGGCAGAAATTGGGCATCTCACTTGAGATGTCAAGATAAGGCGGACCATGTCGATAAAAGGGTAGCTAATCTTGCGCACCCTTACAGACCCTTCCAATGGGAAACTGGTCAATGGCCATAATATATTGTTGAGTATAATGGAAATACACCTAAAATATGCTTTGGATAAAAGAATGTTGTTAGTTGTTCTTGAATTGTTTCATCTTCTTGCTTATATGATGTTTCTAGCCAAGCAAACTTTTAAAATACTCTTAAACCATTTACATGCCTTTTCATAGTGTAATTAATGCCTTTAGCATTAATATATTTTGTTTATCAAATTTGTAGTTGCCAAATGAAGATCTACTGCACCCAAGACTAAGCTCTGAAATGCAATACAAATGGGTATGCTTGAATCTAGAAATGGGTACATATCTCTTATATCCATGTTTATTATCTTGTTGTCCTATTGTTATCACCTTTTTCATATATATTTCTTGTGTGAAACTATGTGTCATTCTATTAACGGGCACCCAAACCCTACTTCCATTGACTCTGTGGTTACTGGGGGTTGGATGAGGGTAACAAATGATTCCACGACAAATGGTTTCAGATCCATACACACATGTCTCTACATATGTCTAAGGCATAACACATCTTAAGAACCCATGAATGACTAAAATCCTTTCCTCAAGTTTAGACAGTCTTCTATCATCTCATATCTTCTTTAAGGACCACCTAAGCCAACCAAGTAAATGTTTAGTTATATTTCTTGTCTCCTCATGTGATCCTTCTCTCATGACTATTAATCACATGAATTCTCAATTTGGGTAGCTTTTTTATGGGAAGGCTAAAATTCACTTATACTCATGAAAGTTGTTCAAAAAGATAATGCTATGATCTAATCTCAAATGGAAAACCTGATTTGATGTACGAAAAAACTTTTGAAAGTGAGGTACATATGTGTGAAGTTCATGAAAATTCAATGTTACCCATTTGGACATAAGTGATTTCCATGTTTCAGGTAAATTCTTGATATGGTGAAATAAGGTGGAACTCATGTTTTATACCTCATGTTCGATGAGGTCCCTATTGACTATACCTATGTTGTCCCTATTTTGATCAAACCTCAAATATAGATGAGCAAAACTCACCTGATTGATATGCATCATGCCACATACTCTTGTATGACCATGGCTTTGGACCCCCCCCCCCTCATGATGTGAAGACTTGAATATAAGAGGTAATTCCCTAACTATGTGTATGCCTCTTTGTAAGATCAATTTAAAACAAACATGGTGGACATGGATGTTACTCTAGCCCTATTATGTTCAAACCCTTGACTCCTCAATTTGACTTCTTGATTTCCTAAATCTACCCTTACCTTGATCTTGAAAGGAAGGGAATGACATTATGACTTGATCTTGAAAAATCTTGAAATATGGTTTTCCTATTAATGATCTTGATGTTTGATTCGTGATCTTGAGAAATTCAATTTCATAGCTGGTACTCTCCCTATTTGGACATACTTAATGACTCATGATTAAGTAGACTAATGTGCTAGACTAGGATGGTAGTTGACTTATGGATCCCCTAATCTAGGTCACGTCCCTATTGTGATTGCCTCCAAATTTTCATTTTGATGATTATTCAGAGTTTGGAAAGGTTATTCCTTTCACACTATTTTGATTTCTTGACCTAAGCCTCTTATAGGTCAATTCCATGACGACTTTGATACTCGATCTTGAATCTCAATTTGATGACGATCTTGAAATGTGATATTATTGACTATACTTAGTGGTTAGGTTCCCAGAAAGACCCAGGTCTAGATCATTCATCAACCTTGAAATACCATGATCATGGAATCAAAACTAATATCTTGAAAAGTTGCTCGTATCTCGAATGTTGTTCGAAATCTTGCATGAAATGTCACTTGATTGTTGCTCGATTGATGTATATGCATGAATGACCACCCTAGGGTTTGAATAGGAATCTAAACCCTAGCTTTGAAATGTTTGTACTTATGACTTTGACGTCCAAACTTGACCCTCCATATTGAATAATGAATCATGACTCATGATTGATGATGTTGATATCGATTTGACTCCTATGATCACCCTATTTGGATCTTGAGGTCACCCTCGATATATGATTAATGACTTTCATGTTCCCAAATCTCGACAATATAAAATGATGATTATGCTAACTCACTAGATTTATGACGTAGGGTTAAGCTCCATGTAGACTAGGGTGGGCCCTTCCATCGATATTGAGCATGAAATCATGATGTCAACATATGATGTTTGTCCCAAACTGTTGAAATACGAAATCTCAATCATGGGTGTATAACCCCACCTAGGCCAATGTAGAAGCTAGAAACCAAAAATGCTGGGATGGAAAGTTAGATTCAAGGGCTCTATTTGTATGACCTAAAATGTGATATCTCCAAATTGGTGATCTATATGACAAATTCTCCAAATCTGTGACTTGTGGGATAATCTTTCAAATTTGATAATCTATGTCACTATGCAAGGACCGCGATGCTCGATTTCTCAATTTTGGAATGAGATGGGTATTATAAGTAGTGAAGATACCCTATGAGAATACTATCATGATCTTGATAGAAAACTCAATCTTGAATGATTACCCGATTTAATTTTGGGGACAAAATTTCTTTTAAGGTGAGGAGGATATGATGACCTTGATTTTTCTCTCATTCAAATAAGGTACCTCTTAACTCATTATATGCTCTTTTGAACTCAAAAACCTCCCTCACCTACAAATTTGATTACCTTGAGTCACTTTATGTTTAGTTGATGTGTTAGCTTCAATAAAATGTCACTTTGTACTCATGTATGACCTTAATTTGAGTATTGAACAAAGTGGCATGCTTGTTACACATGATCCACTTACAATAAAAATGAACCCTTTCAATGTACTCTTATGGAATTTATATACAACTTATATTGTGGATAATTCAATTATCTTTCCAACACTGCAAAATCACCTCAATCTGATCATCCTAGTCCATGATATGATTTGTTGAACCTTGGGGATTTAATTCAATTTTAGCTCATTTTTAACCTTATTTGGGCCTTAATGGGTGCACACGACCCAATTTTAGAAGATGCCCCTTGCTTAGCCATGTCACCGATCCGTGTTTGCCTTGTTTCAACCAATCATGCACGTTGGTTTTAGTCCCACGGATCACCCCCCCTTCTGATCCAATGGCCCACGACCGTCTTGTACCTCCGTACAGCTTTCCAGCGACAATGGCGCTGGAAGCTCACCTACTTCCCCTCCATTGCGCCACAAATTGGCCCTCTTTCCCTCCTCCTCGTGCCAAATTGGTGATGCTCTTGCCTATATATATTCATTTCTAGTGGTTTGCCCCTCTTTTCACTATTTTCTCGTGGACCCTAGCACCCTCCTTTCCCCTTTCTTCTTCCTCCAGTTCTGGGGGCCGCCATGGGGCTGGTTTTTGGGGCTTCTTATCCTGTTTCTCATCACCCACTCATGTCACCTCCATCAGTGCCATGGGGTCTATACAGAGGGAACCAGATACCTTGCAGGCTGGATCAAGGCCAGTAGCCGCTCCGATGGTTGTGCTCCAATGACCAGCTGACCAAGCCATCAGAAGGGTTCTTGCGTGCAGAAGAAACGTGAGGTGGGGTGTCGAGCATCCATACAACGCGAGTGATTGCCCACGAGCCAAACAATGGTATCCATTCAGGGAGATTTTAGGCATGTGGTGGAGATACCATGGCCATGGTGTGGGGGGGTGAGCCTGTGAAGCCCAAGGACTGGGAGCGCCACCCAGGAGCCTCCTGTCAGCCCTGCGATTGACGATCATGGGTCTAGATCAACCCACAAAAGGTGAAACTTTAAATATTTGTATCTTGTGATTCCCTAAGCCAAATGCATCATGTGATATATGATTTTTTATTAGAAAAACGTGTACTATCCAATAAAAATATCTTCAGAATCTGAATCTATTTGCTCTTATTCTGATTTTCCCTAAAGCAAATTTTGATGTCTTTTGATATGTGAACCCTAATTGAATGTGTGATATTGATTCCATGTGTCCCAAATATTAGTGTTAGATTAATATCGGTCTCTTAAATAGATTTATGCATCAGGATTCCAACTTCACCCTTTGTTGCATACTATAATTGTCTTGTGTTGAATAGATGGCCTATGAAGAGCTTTTATGCTAAAGATCATCCTTTTAATGTTGAATCTTTCCCAAAGGTGTTTTAGACCTCTATGAATGCTTTGGATCAGTCCTTTTCATCCTAAAATGTAATCATTTTCTTGATCATGATCTTTCTTGGTCACCAAGGATGTTCTTGTGACACTTAGTGTTTCTTAACATGACCTTATGTGTACTTTTATGATGGATGTTGACTCTTGTGTTTTTATTGATCTAATGGTACTTGACTACATATGTAACCTCGAGATCAGTACTTATCATGCTTTGTATACCTAATTGTTATGTGGATCGTTCTTGTATCCTAATAGGACCAATTTCTCTAACCTTGACTTGTTTATGTCCTAATGGGAGATGTTATTAACTAGATCTCTAATCTTGCATGAACCTTGATCCAATAATGAGCTATGCTACTTTATGAATTCAAATAAGTATCTTGATGATTTGCAAAACATTAAATCTTGCTTGGCCTATCTTATACTCTAGTGGTGACAATCTTGCATGATTATGACTTAAATAACTAATAATCCTATATTGAGGCTTATGTTGACTAAACTTGCTCAAATCTTATAGTTGCTCTATTTTAAGATCTTATACTCTAATATCTATCCCTGATCTACTTTTGATGTTTCACCCTAGGTACTAATGAACCCATGATGTCCTATGTTGGTTGATAATGCATGTGCATGACTAGTTTGAGATTTTGAAAACAATGTTGAAGGAAATGATACCTAGATCCAGGTGACACATCAAACCATTATTATGATGATTAATGATATCTTATCTTGCTGATGTTAATCTAAGTGCACTCCTTTGAAATGTTAGGATATCTATGTTGACTCTATTTCTAAGATCTAATCAAGTGCTAGTTATGGTTATCTAAAATTAATGCTTAATCTAGTACTCTACTCATAAGGTATGCTTACTCTCTTGAACCTACTATGGTTTTGGATTGTTTGTATGTATGCTTGAATAAATGTTGGGCTAGTCAATTACTTGTTGAGCTACTTTTTATCTATGATTGGTATGTTTGTTTTGTTTGAAATATGTTGAACAAACCTTGAAAATAGTTAAATTTGTCCACTATACAAACCTAGTATACCTTCCTATATTCTCAGGTTAAGGGCACAAGGTTGGGCGTCTTACTTGAGATGTCAAGATAAGGCAGACCATGTCAATAAAGGGTAGCTAATCTTTAGCACCCTTACAGACCTTTCCAATGGGAAGTTGGTCAATGGCCATAATATGTTGTTGAGTATAATGGAAATACACCTAAAATATGTTTTAGATAAAAGAATGTTGTTAGTTGTTCTCGCCTTGTTTCATCATCTTGCTTATATGATGTTTCTAGCCAAGCAAACTTTTTAGTACTCTTAAACCATTTACATGCCTTTTTATATCGTACTTAATGCTTTAGAATTAATATATTTTGTTTATCAAAATTGTAGTTGCCAAATGAAGATCCGCTGCACCCAAGACTCTGAGCTCTGAAATGCAATACAAATGGGTATGCTTGAATCTAGAAATGGGTACATATCTCTTATATCCAGGTTTAATATCTTATTGTGTTGTTTTTATCACCTTTTTCATATATATTGTTTGTGTGAAACTATGTGCCATTCTATGTACGGGTGCCCAAACCCTACTGCCACTGACTCTATGGTCATTGGGGGTAGGATGAGGGTAACAAACGGTTCCGTGACACTATACTACTAGTTGAAACTGGTCCCTATACCCCATATCCAACTATATGAGGTTCATCTAACTATAGAATAGGTTCAATTTAATAATAATATGTTTCTAAGAGTAATTATCCTAATGAAATTAGTGAAAAATAGTGGTATGGAGTGTAGGAGAAGGATGTTACACCTCTTATTACCCTTTATCCAATATGTAGTATGCTATTTGTTAAGTACATCAAGTGATGAACAACTCTTACACCAAGGGATAGAGGAGTACAAGGATATGTATGAAGAGAGTAACTACCTAAGGATCCACTATTTGGACTTAGGAACTTTTCCCTGAATACCCACATAAACAACATTCTCCTTACAACTTAAAAGGTTTCAAGCATCAATAACCATAGGAAGAGATGGGAAATGATAATATAACAAGAATATGAGTTTACAAATAAAATTGTAATGTTTACATCAGAATATCCCCAACATGGTGTTTTAAGTTGAATTTATTATCCCAACCAGCCCACTAAGTAGGCTTAGCTATTCATGGTATAAAAAGAAAAAAGAACAGAGGAAGAAGAAAGACTAGAGAATTAAAACACCATGGGTGCTTGGTAAGACTTCTTCCTCACCTTCATTTGTAGGAAGGAAAAAAACCACCCTCCTCCAAGGCCTAAAAGCATGAAAAATGGATTAGGAATGGTTAAAACCCTAGACATATAACTTTGGAGTCGAAGAAGGTAGATGGAAGTGGGGGATGGTAGGAGGAAGATTTGAATGACAAAGAGTGTTATCCTCTTCCCTTATTATCCACTAAGTCTTATATAGGGGGCTAGGATGGCTACGGTTTAGTGGAGGTATTTTAGGAAATATAGTGATGGGAAGAGTTAGGGTTGGAAGCAAAACAATCATTCAATGTCCTCCTAGAGTGTGGGAAAATAGAATCACCATGGATATGGTATTAAGAATGTATGTGGAGGCTATAAAACCAATGAAGGTTGGTCGATAGAGGACATGTCTTGGGTTTATGTGATGGTATGTCTATCACTTTAATGCCCTCTCCACTTATTCCCTAGAAAATACAACCACCTAAAATGCATGTAACCTTCATTGATATACATCATATCGGGTGGCACAAAAGGGTTTTAGTGTGTACTTCTTACTGAATTTGAAGAAAACTCCAATACTTTTCAATGTTATAGAAAAAGAACAACCTCCCTAGCTATATGTGGCTTCACCACTGCTTGTATTTTATATTATTTTAGTTAATTTATCTATGTAAATGTCATAGAGTTTGTCTCTTTACAATATCAATCTCTTTATATTTTTATTCAATCCACAAATCTAATAACACAAATTCCTTCATGAAGATTCAACTCAATTAGAAATTCACAATGTATGGAAATATTTATTTAGAATTTTTTGTGTTTATATCAATGTTGTTCAAAATAATAATCAGAACACAACTAGTAAAGAGTCTATTACATTTCATTAATGCCACACTCTCATTCTTCAATAAGAATACTTGTCTAACCATGAATTGAGATGATATCATCCACTTCTTTTTAAATATTTTCTTATCTTGTAATATTATTCCAGCGGTCGAAACCTTTATAAAGTGTGTTTTAGTCTATTTTTAACCCATATACTATATATATATATATATAGTATTCCTTTTGATGTAACATTTATATTATTTCGATATTACACATAGTTTACATGCAAATAAGATAATTCAGCATATGATTAAATATATTATGTGATTGATTTATTTATGATAACAACTAGGTCATAGTTATCACTGTCTGGTATGTGTACATTATAAATTGTTTTGTCATCTTCTTGTATATACAATTAAGATAAATCTCATCATGAACTAAAAATCTCAGGCATAAAGAATATAGAAATTTGTCCTTGTAGGATTGGGAGTCTAGACTTGAATTCATCAACACACCTCAACAAAATTTATAATGCAAAACAAAAGAAATATGATCCTTTTTTTGCAATATGGTGAAACTAGAACACTCTTTCTTCTTATATTTTAAATTTGTAATATATATTTACACTTCTTATTGTTTGCTTCAATTAAACTATTATAGTTGGATTGTGAATTTGGAATTTTATCTTATATCATATTCCATATCTCATTAATTTTAATATATGATAACATATGCCTTTTCTACACTTATGAGCTTTATTTTCTATTTTCAATAATCATGAAATTATGACCGTGTTTCAAATTTGACGTTCGTATTATATTCATACCAGACACATATACATTGTAATACTAAATTAATGAAATATAGTCAGAAACAACATTTTTTATGAATCTTGGAAATTGAATTCAAATGCACATGTAGTATGAATCTATTTTACAAAAAAATGTAGAATTTTTCATTATTACTTCATCGATAACTAGGTTCCTATAAAATGGAAATCATTTATGTGAGTATAGTACAACCATGGTAGATATTAAAAAAGTTAAACTTTCTTTCCATAAAACTTAAACCTTATCTTGAACCTTGTCATTAATAAAAATGGTATTGTCGGCTATCTATGTATATAAATGATTTATCAACATTCAATAACCATCAAGTTGTGGTTTTCCAAAATGGATAACATAATATCCATATTACTTAATATGTGAACCTAATGAAGCTTGAAATCATCTTTGTAACATTATGCAAAAATATAGCAACCATTTAGTATTTGTATTTCTTTCTATGTATGTGTTATGTGCATACGAAATAATTCTGATATCATATACATATAGGCCTACATGTTTACAAATAAAGGTCCAAGGACAATATGTTAATAAATAATTTGGGTAGCTAATCAAGTTATCTTGACATTAATTTCATTATTCTTGATTCCTTGACAACATAGTATGCAATACATTGTCAGTGACATTTTAAGAAATATATTATGGAATAAAAACTCTGTAGACCTATTGGAACATCAAGATGTCTTTGTCAAGGAGAAATATGATAGGATTGGGTAGATTTGTATCTACAATATATAGAGTCTTTTATTTATTTTTTCCATTTGGTTCTTGATAAAACATGATCTATTAGATATTTTTCTCTTAGGATAGTTATATCATTATAATGGGTGTATTTCATTTATTTATTAGATCAACTACTTTTTCGATTTTGAGTCTGAAACTAAGGATGTTCCTATATATGATAGTTTTATTTTCATTTTTAGGTGAATATTCTGGGTAGATTTCTATTTCCAAAACATTAAATGGGAATAGTGGTGGATATTTTTACCTCATTTATGTGTTCCAATTCTACCTTATTTATTAACAAAACGTCATGTTACATATTTATAACCACTTCAATAGAATTCATTCTCAGTTCACCATTGTAAGGTATAAAAGTGGATGACTTGAATAACAATATGAAAGCATAGACTCTTTCTATTGCATTTCATTTTTAACATATGTGCATATATGTACACATAAGTTTATGTATTCAAGCCTTCAATAAAAAGTCAATTATAAACAATACATTGTATATATGGTATTTTTCTTCTCCTACTAAGAAATTTAGATAATGATTTGATGAATTTCAAGGATTGTTACCACCCAATGGACCTCCACATTGGCTAAGAGTTTGTTCTTAACTATGAGGGCAAGGATGCATATTATATCTTCGTGATCATGAAGATGCCCCTTAGAATATACAATTTCTAACAATAAGGTAATTTGAAACATGCATAATTAGAATAAAAAGAATGAATCATACTAGCCATTTAAATAATTGCATATAGACTAAATTATCCAATTCAATTACATTGAAAATATATGGATGCTTCCTTTCCGTCAAATTAACAAAATTTTTAATAAGATTTTAATGTTTGATTGAATTTTGCAAACAATTTTGTTTAATAATGGATTCAAGATTATTGGAATGAAACAACATTTCCATTGATAGACAACTTCTATATATTCATTTAGTTTCCAATGACATATGGAATGACAACATATGATATAGGAGCAACTAGTTCTTATTTAAATCCCTATTTACCAACATCTTATAAGTAGTGAACTATTATTTGTCTTAGTCCCATTTATTTTCAATGCCAAAATTTATTGAGAAGTGATATGTGTAGTTCTGCTTCATCTTATGGTTATAGAGTTATGGCCGCTAAGCATGTGAGTACTAATTGTGCATCAAACCACTTTCCCTATTGAGCTAACAAATCTACAATGACTTTTAGATGTTGTTTTGACATGACACACACAGTCTCCAAGAATCTAATGATTATATTGAATTCATGTGCGTCATCATAATTTCATTAACAAAGAAAAATTGGTGTAGTTCTCATCTGATTCAAAAATAAAAACAATTACAAAGTGACATATGTAGTTGCACTTCATATTGTATTGTTTTTAGTCTCACTGAAAATGAATTCTTATACCCTGAGGAACCATATGGTCCATGTATGGTACGGTTTAGGTGCATGTTCTGAGAGTCCTTATGTTATTATTGTAATAGGGATATATTATATATGATTTGATCATTAATAAAGGCAATTCTATTTATTATGTTTGTTTCAATATTGAGATAATAAATAAATGAAATAAAGTACTAAAATATTTTGACCCAATGACATATGGTTTGGGTTGAGTACCTAAATAGTAGGTCATATGTATAGTAAGGAGTATTTATTTTTGTTATGTCCCTAGTAATTTATTATTTTGGATATCATAGACTAGTTTGTATTCTAAGTGAAGATTGTGTCTCTTTGGTCATCATATGAGATATCAACTTGGATACATGGGTACTTATTAGAGAACAAGATTTAATGGAAATACACACTTTGAGATTGAAAATGGAATTCATGTAATGGCATTCAGAGTCATACCTCAATGTTATAGTGGAAATTGTGATCCTTAATCTTGAAATCAATACAGTAATCACATGTGTTGTACTATGTACTTTAACACTAGCCCAACATGAATTTGAATAAGGGTTTCCATACAAGTGGTAATCAGCTGCATTGCAACACTTATGGATTACTCAAAGGGGTGTATGGAATATGTATCTCTATAGTAGTGATATTTAATCCACCTAATAGACCAGTGTATGATGTATGTCCATAATCATGTGAGTTAGTATATGATATTTAGCTCACATAATCTCAATGTTCCACTCTAGTTCAAGTAAGAAAGATTGAATATCAATAGGACGACAACTTCATGCCTTAGTTTCAATATTGATATCTGAGTCAAATGGATTATATGGTCATGGTAACACGGGTAACTTTACACGTTCAGGTTGTTCTCAACTTATTCTGGTTACCTCAATGACAATGATGTGTTGCTAGACACCAATCTTTGATTGTGAGTTATAAACATCCCTACCAAGATAATAGGAAACCTATGGAGTGACACACATAAATATCCATAAGAGACTGAAATTCAGAATCTAATATATGATATAATGATTTTGAGCCATGTACAAGCTGATTTCTAACCTAATTGTGGGACTAGAAGGTCTAGTCATTTGACTAGATGGTTTGGTTCAGTGAAACAATTGATTTTCAATCGAAAGACATATTATCACTTTGGGAAAGTGATGAGTCAGGTGACTGGAACAAGTTAGGGATAGAAAAGGAAAATTGCGTTGATCTAAGTAGGAACTGAATTAGTCAGACCAAGACTAAGTCATTTGGGTAACTAGGTGCCCAAGCTGGTTCTATTCAGACGATTGAGATTATTGTCTGACTTATCCTCATTTGGGTCTATTTTTTGAGTTGTAGTTAGAAATAGGAGTGAATTTTGGAAAATCAAAGCCCATGGATCTTTTATATATAAGGATGTACATCCATGGGGTGAGACACACTTAGAACAAAAATTGTGAGCCATGTTGTCTAAGAGTTCTTCCTCTTAGACAAATGAAAAGTCACCCCAAGAACAACAACTAAATAGGAGGATAACTAGATCTATCCACACAAGCACGCCGAACACTCCAAATTTGCTTCTTCTTTGAGACCAAGGTGGTGCACCAAGGGTTCCCTTATCCAATTGGACAACATAGAGGCCTAGACCCTCGAGGAGTCTTGAGGACAAGAAGCTTCTTCAAGGAGAAAACAAAGTTTTTCTTACGATGAATAGAAGGAAACAACAACAACCACTTCAAAATATAAATCTAGAAGTGCAAGTTCTACACTGGCAAAAGATATGAAGTTGTTAGACAACTATCGTGCACCAAGAAATATTCAATATCCCTTCTATGTCTTTAATATACCCACATTTTAAGAATATGATAGAACTTTTTCCTTGGTTTTTTGTGAGGAGAAATTTTATATTTCAATTGCAACCCCTCTTCCGAAAACCCAAAAGTTGTATCATAGATGATGTGGTATACCTAAAATGATGGTTTTGATTTTGAACCAATAATGATTTCTGAACTTGGATGAATAATGTAAAGTATGTAACCATGTTAATCACCAGCTATCATATATGATATGATACATCTATATGAGATAAATAAATGTTATGCCTTTGAAATCATTTCGGTGGTGGATGTGGATATGGAAGTTAGGTTTCTGTGGTGAATTATTTTGATCTAAAACATATAATATGTTTTTATGTTGACAAGAAAATATGGAATATGTATATGGATTGCATGCATGTCTCTCTCTCTCTCTCTACATTTTCCATGTAAAATTTAGTTTTTGTAAATAAAATAAGATGATGTATTGAGTTCTCCATTGGACAATGGTATATAGGAGTAAATAATCATAATCCCTCACCAAAAAGGAAGGTCCATGGAGGGTTCATGATGAAGACGAAGTGACTACTACATCAACACTCAAAGACTTGCCCAAACAGGGAAACCAATCAGATGACTAGCTTACTGTAAGCCAAAATGGAAACCCTTGTAAAGGTAGATTTAAGGTTGCAATAGATGTAGATATCTTGGTTGTTTTTACACAACTATTGTTGGATGAAGATGGTGTACTAGTTGCCATATTCTATTTTATCACTTGTGGTGATTATTGTAGTATATGTTATGTATAATAAAATATATGTACTGTTGATAAATATGTATGATTATTATACCAAAACCATTAATATAGCATTTAAGATGTCTTCTATTGTACAATACACATGAAAACCCCAGTTGACTACATGTAGGAATGCTAAAATGTTATCTTGGAATAGTGTGATAACAAGTAAGTGGGTCTGCCAAAGTAGAGTGCATAACTTATTATATTGGTTTTGGGATGGAAATGACTAGGTGGTTGTAATAGGAATAAACACCTAGAGGTGTAAATATGGCATATAATATGTAGCATGATTTATGATAAGTTGTCCAACCATTTATTCAAGATTTGTGTTGGATGCAATTAGTATTTTTTACCTACCTAAATAGTTAACTTGTGAGAATAAATGATGACTCATATCTTATTGTATTATGGATCTTGGCTCAATAGAAGATTGATTTCCATAATATTTTTAATTACTAGTAAGGGCCATTAATGATCAAAATAGTGACAACCATTATTAATTAAAGGCCAAGTCAATATCATCAAAATAATCAAATTAATTTAGTGACTCATGCAAAATATTTCATATATAGATGTAATGACAAACACAAATAACATCTCTTGTTGTGATTGATCCTTGAAAAAAATAAATGGTACTAACTTCATGACTGATATAGGACATTGACAATTGTTCTCACTCATAAACATAAGCTATGTGTCTTGGAAACACCAAAACTAGAGGAATCAACTCCAAATGCACCTAGACAGGAAAGGGAAGTTTGTTGTAAGCATGTCGATAATGCTATTGAATTGAAGTGCATGTTTCTATGTTCCATGAAGAATGAGATTCAGAAGCAACATATAACATGGGATTTCTAGAGATGTCCACACATCTCAATAATATGTTCCAAGTACAAGCAAGGAAAGAGAGATATGATATCACAAAGGGCAAGTTTAAACACAACACGACTAAAGGAGATCCATTAGGGTTACATATACTCATGGTTTTGGTATGTGGATAGCCTTGATGGTTTGGGAATCCCCTTAGGTTAAGCACTGGAAACTGTTGTAATCTTGCAATTATTCCTAGAATCTTACAGTTAGTTTGTCCTGAACTACAACATGAACAATTGTGTTAGACCATTATTAGAGTTTCTTGGCATGTTGAGAAATAATGAGATTTAGATGAAGAATTACAAGACACAATATGTGTTTATGGCCAACAAAGGAAAGGGCAAGTCAAAGATTAAGAAAAAAGCTAAGAAGAGTTTCTAGATCTAGCCAAAAGTCCAAGATTTATGTAATTAAAGCTAAAAGAGGAGTAGACAAGGAAGGCAATTGTCACAATTATTACTAGTCTAAACATTGGATAAGAAGTTTCCTTGTTTATCTTAATGAACTAAATAAGAAGACAAATGGGATAGAGATATTCACTTCAGGTACATGTGCTATTGAGATAAACTTATCTTCTTGTTCATCATGAATATTTGGGACCAGATGTGGATCTCACATATGATATAATTTGAAGGATCTATAAACTAGTAAACTATTATTGAAAGGGTAGGTTTGTCTATGAATAGACGACAGAATAAGAGTTGCTATCATAGCTATAGGTACCTATTGTTTAACTCTGCCTCATGACTTATAAGAGAGTTAGATATTTACTATTATGTACCTTCCATAAATAGAAACATTATTTTTGTATCATTTTTGGACAAGAATGATTTTGAATTTTTAACAAAGAATGATCAAATTTTATTTAAGGTCATGATAATTTTGTGGTACGACCCTAATATCTTAGAGTCTCTATTTATTGGAACTTGAGACAAGTTTATATAAAAGTGTTACCATGAGGTTAAAACTCAAAACTCAAACAAAACTTACCTACGACACTACCATCTAGGTCATATAAATGAGAAATGCAAAATGCAATTCTAGATTCCATAAATGTGGCTATCTAGACTCTTTTGTTTTTGAATCAATAGAGACATGTAAATCTTGTTTATTGGGAAATATGACAAAGATACCCTATATTGGTAATAATGTAAGGGAAAGTAACTTATCAGGACTCATACATACTAATGTGTGTGGACTTTATATCACAGGTGCTAGAGGTGATATTAGTACTTCATCACATTACTGATGACTTTAATAGATATGGATACATGTATTTTTTTAAACACAAATCACTATGTCTTGAAAAGTTTAAGGAATTCATGAATGAAATATAGAATCAACTTGTCAACAATAATAAAGTAATACGATCCAATCATGATGGAAAATATCCAAGACAAGACTTTGAGGTCCTTCTGAAAAACCAATGTTATTGTATCATAGTTGACTCTACCTGGAACACCATAACATTATGGTGTGTCAAAAAGAAGGAATAATACCATGTTGGACATTGTACGATCAATGATAAGTTTAGCCAATATTTTCACTTTCCTATGAAGACATGCTCTTGAAACCATTGAGTGTACACTTAATCGAGAACCTTCCAACTCTGATCGAAAGACAAAATATGAGATATGGAATGGGAAGCGTGTCAATATGTCTATTATCAAAGGTTGGGGATGCGAAGCTTATTTCAAGAAACAATTCTATGAAATTCTTGGGTCTAGGTTGGATAAATATTTCTTTGTTAGACACACTAAGGAGACTAAGTGCTTTTACTTTTGTATAGCATCTGACAAAAAATTGTTTGTTTGCAAAACTAATGTATTCCTTGAAAAAGAATTCATTTCCAAAGGAATAAGTGGGAGAAAAATATATCTTGAAGAAGTTTGAGACCAACATGAAAACATTGAGACTATGAAGGTAGATGAGGAACAAAGAAAATCTATGAAAGAATGGATTTTTGGCTTAATTTCGAGGATGAAATTTTTTTTAAGCTGTGTAGGACGTGATGGAGTGGAATTTTGGAATCCTAAAATGTACAATGTCACAAGTGAAGTCATTCATGTTGAGTTGTTTTGAGAATCCCAAGTGTTTTATTAAAGTTGGAGTGTTGATTGAGGTTTATATAATGATTAGGATCCACAAGTTTCTACCTATTTGAGGAATTTAATTGAATGGTCTAATAGTCGAGTTTTGTCACCAAATTTGATTAGAATGTAGCTCGAGAGGTAGGGAGGTTATGGTTCAAATTTTGGTGGCTATTGGATGTTCTTAGAGGAAGTTATGAAGGTTTGAAATTTGGGAAATAATGTGCATATTTGATAATTTGAGGACCTAAGTTGCTAATCAATATCAGTGTTACGTGCCCCTTAGTTGAGTTGGGGTTGTGTGGCTAATTGTTGACCCTAGATCTTTGATCTAGTGGTGGCTGGCTCTAAATAGGAGGAGCCACAGATCATCTATGAGGTGTTGTCCTCTTGATCGTCGGATGGAAATCAGACGACAGATAACTCTTCTCCTACCTCTGGGTTACAACTCAGAACATGGGGAGGATGAGGACACGATTTCTTCCACCACTTAGCAGATCATGGGAGTGAATGAGATCTTCAATTGGGCAGTTGGCTTCGGACTGGGACGAGCTCTCATTTGACCCCTCTTTCTGGATGAACAACCATCCGAGCAGGGAGTTTGAACTCCCACTTCTCTTCACTTCTGCATCGGTTCTTATAGTAGAGAACGAGAAGTAGAAAAGAGAGGTAGAGGGGAGAATAGAGGAAGGTGAAGGAGGGAAACTGATTGTCGGATTCAGGGGAGTCCAACCCATCCGCCCCATTGACCTTCATTGCAGTTTCGATGCTAGATGAGGAGCACTTTGTTGTGGCGGATTGCTCGACTAGATAGGACCTGGCGGCGGCAGACCTATTCACGGAAGAACATAGTCCTCACTTGCAGATCGCGTGGATCGTGAAGCAAAGGGGGGAGAAGCTAGACCGGGCAAACAAACCCTCAGATCTACAGATCCCCCCCACACTCGGACCGGGTTTCATCCAAGAGAAGATCCCACCACCTTGCTAGCCACGTGTCAACGGCCGATTGGCTAGAAAAGGTAAATTACCTCAAAAATAGCTAGCTCTTATATAAATTGTAGAAATTAGCTCAATGATCAGAAAAATACAAACAAACAATTGAAATGTTTAGAAAAATGAGTAGAACACATTAGAATGTTCATATCAGGCTTTTGATGCACTAATAGCAATGATATCATGTAAGTGGTAAAATGCTCATATGATGAGTAATAATTATCAAATGATGATATAAAATTATGGAAAAATGTCAGTAAGTCAATAATCAAGTTTATAATACATATGATGTTAGATATGGTCATGTTAATGCACTAAACCACATAATTTACTACATATTGCTAATTAGGGCTTTTAACCCTATATAAAATGTAATAAATACATTGATGATCAATAAATGATGAAATTTATAGAACACCCTTGTATTAGTAACTAGAAGCTAATGTGGAACTCTGATATCAATTATATACATAGAATTCATGTTATAAGAAGAGAACCCTTAATACATGTGATGTTACCCTAATATGGTTAATGAAAGTGACATAATGTTAAGTATGTTCACATAATAATGTGATACATGAGTATATCCAGTTGATGAACTATAATCTGGAACATGACATTAATAAGATAAATCTAAGGCAAGAATACAAGTAATCATGAGAATATCATAATGCGAGAAGTAAACCCTAAAATGGACATAATTAGGGTTAAGATGAGATGTATGATGATGGGAATCTAATGATAGTACATGATCTTATCTTAATCAGGGGTTGACCAAGATATAGATGACATCAGGAATATGGGTTAGAATGTCTCTTGATCAAGGTACACCATTACCTCTTGCTTGGCTTATTATACATTATGCTTGTGTTATAGGGTAGTAAAGACTTGGCATATGGTATTGATTGAAATGATTGTTTTTTTATGATATATTGGTTGATTTTCCATATTTATCGCTATGAACACATGAAACATAAGATATCTAATCCATTATATGATAGCACTAAATCTCTTTGGTAGAATAGTGCATTGATGAAGGTACTAAATCTCTTTGGCAGAATAGTACATGTGAGCACTAAATCTCTTTGGTAGAATAGTGCATGTGTGAAAGTACTAAATCTCTTTGGTAGAATAGTACATGTGAGCACTAAATCTCTTTGGTAGAATAGTGCATGTGGTTGATCAACATTACATATAATGGAAAGTCATGCTAAAACATGTGTTCTCTTTTGTTAATTAATATCTTTGTGCAAGTATGCACTTTTTCTTATATTTGTTTAATGTTGCCAAGTATTAGTTTTATCTTATTTCCAAGATATGATGAGAGGTATATAAAAGACACGTAGGCGTACTCAGTACAATATTCTTGAATATTGTACTGACGTGTACCACATGTAATCTTTTGTTTAGGTTGTGGTTATGCTCTTGAAGATCCGAGATAGTGAGAGTTGTGTGGCGAGCTGATGTACAGGTGGACTTGTTGTCTTAAGATCATGTTGTTTACTGGTAGTACATGTATATGTATAAGTTTTCTATTCAATGTGTAATATCAAATGTTGTAACAATTCATGTTGTAATTATATGTTGAATGGTGAACATATGTTGTATGGTTTGTTTATTGTTCATGTGCATGTGCTATTGTTGTTTCCTTCTGACTCCCTTGATTTTCTCTTTCTTAGCCTAGTATGTGATGTTTAAATTGGGATTCTCACTGAGGTGAGGGTTTCAATTTGGACATCACACATCAGATTAAGTTTTAGAAAATTTGGGGACGTCACAGGTGGTATCAGAGCATGAACAATAGCACAGCCTGACATTTGCTCATTATGCAACTCAAAACTAAAGAACCTTGAACTTAATAATCATTAGGGTTAGATTAGCTATCTTTTAGAGACTAGATCTGACCTAGCCTCTAGGTTAGCACCTAGATGTCTGAGAACTAGGTCTAGACTGGTGCTTGATCTATAAAAGGTCCTTAGATGTCGTCCTTTCCTTATAGTGCAGCAGTATGGGACGTTGCATTATTTGGAAATTATGTGCATCAAGGGAAGAGAAACCATAGACATATGACGCTCATTGTCTAGAGTAGCTACACTAGTCTACACCATGTTCTCACTGTTTCACTAGTTTTCATGGTTTTATACTCTCTACTATGTGTGGGACACTCATTTTGTGGATTTGGTTTTGGATTCCAATCAGATCGAACCTCAATAGTTTTCTCTAACGCTTGTTTTATCAGATAAAAACAATATAATATTTTATTATATATATGTATTACAAAAATGTGTCCCCACACATGTATGAGTAGGAGGTGGCCATGCAACCTAAGTGAAAGTGTATGACATCAGTATAGAAGAGAGAGTAGTTCTAGATTAGATGTCTAGAACCTTGTTGGAATATATGATGGATGGAATTGATGATATAAGTTTTGATGATATGATATAAGTCTTACATAGATGACCTAAGATGGTTATGATGATCTATGTTTGTCTTCGAGGACTTAAATTCAGTTTTGAGGTTTTGAGATAAGTTATGATGATGCAAGTAAATAGGCTTTTATGAGATAAGATATGTTAAGTTAAGACAAGTTGTGATTCATCATGAGCCTCAAGCTCTTTTACAAAGGAGGGCCTCTAGTATTTGTACCAGTTATAGGGTTAACTCCAGAGAGAGTGATAACCCAGAGGGAAAAGTTTGAGAACCTAAACTCCAAGATATGAGAATTGTGAGATATGTGATATGATATGTCCTAAAATAGACTACTCCTAAGTCAATGAGTTGATTTGCTCTATGTGTGATTCCTATAATCTTGTTGAACCCTAGATGTCCCTGGGAGGACGAAACCCTAAAGACAGAGAGAGGTTGGTTATATGTGTATTTGTGAATATGAATATGAGTGTCTTCCATCTGGGTGACGGTGAGATCCCACGACCCTAGAGGAGGTAGCTATGTTAGTTTATGTGAAGCCTCATGCTCGAGTTGGTGGTTTCCTACATAAAAATCTATTGGTGTATATAAGAGAGTTTTGGGTAAGAATGTTTCATGGGTATAGAACCCATGAAGAGTATGTCATAGCATGTCTTTGGTTTGTGCTTATGTGGCTAGAACTTGTAAGGTGATCACTAGTGCCAATGAGGTAATATGAGAACCCTAGACTAAGAGAGGTAAGATAAAGTATATGCATATGAGATACTCATAGAGTTGAGTTAGCTCGGAGAGACTGAGCATGGAACTACCCTCATGCTAAGGGTTAGGACCTCAATTGGACTAGATGAAGTTTTGATATATGTTTGAGGAGCCACTTGTATAATTTTTTTAGCATGACCATGTTGTAATATATGTAAGGATGTGATATATAGATATATAGAAATGCATAAATGGTTAACAATATATATGAATAATGATGATAATGTGATATCATTGGTTGAGCTTGTGATGAAATCACTAGTAAATGTTGCAATTTATTATGAGTAATGAAATAAGGTCATGTGCATTAAACATGCCACATGAGGTGTTAATCTTAGTGCTTAATAAAGATGGAAAATAGAGTTTGACAGTGGGCACAACATAACGATTATGACACCTTGATATGAACTAGATGGATAAAATGGGTTAACTTTAGTTAACTTTCTCCTAAAAGGCATATGTTAAGGTCGAACATGTTCTAACAATTAGCTCAATAAAATGGTGATGGCACCTTGATATAATGGGCTAATTTTAGTTAAATCCTTTAAAACATGGTAATATGACGTGGGAACCCTAATGCATGGGTTAAGATAAGGATGCATCCCTAATATATGAGAAATGTAATGACATAGCCAGAGTTTATAAACCCTTATTTCAATCTTCATGAAGGGGGTGTTTCACCTTAGATGTTTTGAACCCCATAATAGTGGTTTGAATATGAGTATAGAGCTTTGTTCTTGGAAATGTTGCTCCTATGTTAGTACCCTACAAGAGAACATAGACTTCTTGGTTTCCCCTCGAAGTAAGAGGATGGCTTAATTTCGAGGACGGAATTTCTTTTAAGATGTATATGATGTGAAAGACTAGATTTCTGGCTTAATTTTGAGGACGAAATTTGTTTTAAGGTGTGTAGGATGTGATGGAGGGGACATTTAGAATCCTAAAATGTCCAATGTCACAAGTGAAGTCATGTATGTTGAGTTGTTTTGAGAATCCCAAGTGTTTTAGTAAAGTTGGAGTGTTGATTATGGTTTATATAATGATTAGGATCCATAAGTTTCTGCCTATTTGAGGAATTTAATTGAATGTCCTATAGTTGAGTTTTGTCACCCAATTTTATTAAAATGTAGCTTGAGAGGTAGGGAATTTATGGTTAAAATTTGGTGGCAATTGGATGTTCCTAGAGGAAGTTATGAACGTTTGAAATTTGGAAAATAATGTTCATATTTGATAATTTGAGGACCTAAGTTGCGAATCAATATCAGTGTTACGTGCCCCTTAGTTGAGTTGGGGTTGTGTGGCCAGTTGTTGACCCTAGATCTTCGATCTAGTGGTGGCTAGCTCTAAATAGGAGGAGCCAAGGATCAGCTATGAGGTGTTGTCCTCTTGACCGTCGGATGGAAATCAGACGGAAGATAACTGTTGTCCTACCTCCGGGTTACAACTCAGAACGTGGGGAGGATGAGGCCACAATTTCCTCCACCACTTCACAGATCGTGGGAGTGAATGAGATCTTCAATTGGGAAGTTGGCTTCAGACTTGGACGAGCTCCCATTTGACCCCTCTTTCTGGATGAACAACCATCTGAGCAGGGAGTTTGAACTCCCACTGCTCTTCACTTCTCCATCAATTCTTATAGTAGTGCACGAGAAGTAGAAAAGAGAGGTAGAGGGGAGAATACAGGAAGGTGAAGGAGGGAAAATGATTGTCAGATTTAGGGGAGTCCAACCCATCCGCCCCATCAACCTTCATCACAGTTTTGATGCTAGACAAGGAGCACTCTGTTGCAGCAGATTGCTCGCCTAGGTAGGACCTGGAGACGGTGGACCTGTTCATGGAAGAATATAGTCCTGACTTGCAGATCGTGTGGATCATGAAGCGAAGGGGGAGAAGCCAGATCGGGCATGTGGACCCTCATATCTGTAGATCCTGCCCCAAACCTGGACCGAGTCCCAGCCAAGAGAAGAGCCTGCCACTGATTGGCCAGAAAAGGTAAATTACCTCAAAAATGGCTAGCTCTTATATAAATTGTAGAAATTAGCTCGATGATTAGAAAAATACAAACAAACTACTGAAATGTTCATAAAAATGAGTAGAACAAATTAGAATGTTTATATCAGGCTTTTGATGCACTAATAGCAATGATATCATGTAAGTGGTAAAATGCTCATATAATGAGTAATAATTATCAAATGATAATATAAAATTATGGGAAAATGTCAATAACTCAATAATCATGTTTATAATACGTATGATGTTATATATGGTCATGTTGATGCACAAAATCACATAATTTACTACATATCGCTAATTAGGGCTTTTAACCCTAAATAAAATGTAATAAATACATTGATGATCAATAAATGATGAAATTTACATAACACCCTCGTATCGGTTCCTAGAAGCTAATGTGGAACTCTGATATCAGTTATATGCATAGAATTCATGTTATATGAAGACCCTTAATACATGTGATGTAACCCCAATATGGTTAATGAAAGTGACATAATGTTAAGTATGTTCACATAATAATGTGACACATGAGTATATCCAGTTGATGAACTATAATCTAGAATATGACATTAATAAGATAAATCTAAGGCAAGAATACAAGTAATCATGTGAATATCAAAATGAGATAAGTAAACCCTAAAATGGACATAATTAAGGTTAAGATGAGATGTATGATGATGGGAATCTGATGATAGTACATGATCTTGTCTTAGTCAGGGGTTGACCAAGATATAGATGACATCAGGAATATGGGTTAGAATGTCTCTTGATCAAGGTACGCCATTACCTCTTGCTTGGCTTATTATACATTATGCTTGTGTTATATGGTAGTAAAGACTTGGCATATGGTATTGATTGAAATGATTATTTTTGTATGATATCTTGCTTGATTTTCCGTACTTATGGCTATGAACACATGAAACATAAGATATCTAATCCATTATATGATAGCACTAAATCTCTTTGATCGATAAGTGCATTGATGAAAGTATTAAATCTCTTTGGCAGAATAGTACATGTGAGCACTAAATCTCTTTGGCAGAATAGTGCATGTGTGAAAGTACTAAATCTCTTTGGTATAATAGTACATGTGAGCACTAAATCTCTTTGTTAGAATAGTGCATGTGGTTGATCAACATTACATATAATGGAAATTCATGCTAAAACATGTGTTCTCTTTTGTTAATGAATATCTTTGTGCAAGTATACACTTTTTCTTATATTTATTTAATGTTGCCAAGTATTAGTTTTATCTTATTTCCAAGATATGATGAGATGTATATAAAAGACATGTTGGCATACTCAGTACAATATTCTTGAATATTGTGCTCACATGTACCACATGTAATCTTTTGTTTAGGTTGTGGTTATGCTCTTGAAGATCTAGGATAGTGAGAGTTGTGTGGCGAGCTGATGTATAGGTAGACCTATTGTCTTAAGATCCTATTGTTTAGTGATAGGACATGTATATTTATAAGTTTGCTATTCAATGTCTAATGTCAAATGTCGTAACAATTCATGTTGTAATTATATGTTGAATGGTGAACATATGTTGTATGGTTTGTTTATTGTTCATGTGCATGTTCTACTATTGTTTCCTTCTGACTCCCTTGATTTTCTCTTTCTTAGCCTAGTGTGTGATGTTTAAATTGGGATTCTTGCTGAGGTGAGGGTTTCAATTTGGACGTCACACATCAGATTAAGTATTAGAAAATCTGGGGACGTCACATAATCAAAATTCATTGTGGAATATCACATTCCTCATGCAACACAAGAACTTTGAAGATCTAGTAGGATATGTATGGAGCAAGAGATTTGGATTTATCATGACTCAATATCCTATTGGATGGTCTTACATGTTGAGAAAACAACCTACAAGAAGGACATACAAGGAGGGATTGGAATATAATAAATGGCTTGAGTCAATGAGATCTGAGATGGACTCCATGTACACCAACAATGTATGGACTTTGGTGGATGCACCTAAATGGTTAAAACCCATAGGATAAAAATGGGTTCTCAAGAAGAAGTCTGACATGGAAGGTAATATACAAGTATACAAAGATATATTGGTAGCAAAATGTTTTGAACAAGTTTAAGGTGTTTACTATGATGAAACTTTTTCACCAGTTTTTATGGTTATATCTGTGAGGATTATGCTTGCCACTTGTAGCTTGTCATGATATGAAATCTGGAAAATGAACATTAAAACCATATTCCTCATTAGGAATTTTCTTATGTATGTTTGAATGATGCAATCTGAGGGTTTTATCATCCCAAATAAACCCAAGAAGTATTTAAGAAACAAACATCAATATATGGATTTAATAAAGAAACTCAGAGCTGATATCTTCATTTTTATGAGAGAATCAAATAGTTTGGATCTATTCGAAATTAAGGTGAACATTGCATATACAATGAGGCTTATTACTACAAAAACAATATATCTTATCGCTTGTTTTCTCAAGAAAACTTATAGTGTACTTTTTTGGTGTTAGTTCTTAGAAGACAGCCGCCATGGTTGACTAGCTAAGAACCAATTGAGGAAACATGGATTGTATTTTATTTCTATTATCAGTTTCTTCTCAATGAAACTGATGCAATATATCTCCCACAAAAATAAAATTTCACAAAAAAAAATTTATGAGGCATTTCTTTTGCCTCTAAAATGCTGTGTCATCAGTTTGTTATTAAATAACTGAAGGGATAAATGAATACATTCCTAACTCCTCCTTATAATTTTTATATGTATTTATTGTCATATTTATCTACAATGACCAATGAGAAAGTTGTTCACACCATGTTTCCTGTGGAAATTTTCCCACCCCAATTGATTTTTCTCATCGGTTGTTCTCACCCCAACTGACGGTGTAGGGTTTGTTGGTTGTACTGGTTTGCATAGTTAGTTGTGGGTTTTGTTTATTCAATTGATGAAAGGTATTTGTTTTTATGTGGTTTTGGGGTTGTAACTGACGATATAATTTTTAGGTTTCCAGTTTTTTAATTAACCGATGAGGAATGTCTTACTTCAACCCTAAGAGAAACCCCTATTTCCCCCTTCCCCCTACCCACATTTCTCTGGAATTGTTTGCTCTAGAGATTTCCCTCTTCTGCCACTCACACCCCCATCTAGGTGGGTAGCTTCTACTCACTACCATCATCAACTCCAATGCATCTTCTAGCCTCTAACGATGTTTTTGATCACTCCTCTATCGACTTCTTCTCTCTCCTTTTTTGTCATTGCTAATCTCTCTCCCAGCTGGTGTTGATGTTGCTCACTGCTCCACTACCACAAAATCTATTGATGTTCTCTCCTCTATATAGTGAGGTAGACCTTTCTCTACTTCATTTTTTTGCATTGAAGAGTAAGACATGCATGTGCAAGTATGAACAAATTCAAATTGTGAACGACTGATTATGTCATTTATAGTTTGTTTGATGCTAACTTCTACTCAGATAGTTGTACTAACTCTAGATCTAATACATGCACCAAACCTTGACTTCTGGTAGGGACGCATTTATTGGATAAAAGGTCAATTTCTACCCTGTCATCTTTAAAATGGCCAAACTAGGATTTTCACTTTGTAGTGTTGTGATTATACAAATTTGGGGATAATGTAGCCAATTTGAATTGTATGATTATGATGAAAATACATATATGTAACTATATATTTAATTAAAATTTAAATTATGTGCAAATCCTAATATGTTGTTGACGTAGATTTAATTATATTGTTATGAATTGTATTATTGTGATGAAAATTTGTCTATGTAACTATGTATTTAATTATAATTGAAAATTGTTAGTAAAACTTAACCTAGATTTAACTAGATTGTGATGAATTGTAAACCATAAAATTATTTCTAACTATGTATTTAGTTTCACTTTGCCTACATAGGATTGAAGTTTATAATGTGTATATGATTTCAAAAAATTTGAATAGTATATCCCATTTTGTTCTCTAGGTACATATGTAGATCGGTATTGCCCATATACATCGATTTAATTGGAGACCTGTGGGGAAATGTTGCCAAAATATATTGAAATTGAACACAAATTATACACGTACTAGTAAGATAAAGTGCTCAATAATGGGATAGGAGACACACATTCATGAATTTGAATGCTATTATATGATTAGGGCTCAATTCAAGCATATTAAAATCTGAAATTAACTTATTAGATAACACTTGAGGAGCTACTTGTCTCCCATATGATAATAAAATAGATGATCATGGATACTTAAACCAAATTTCTACACTATGGAGTTTATTAATGGTCTCAATGAGTTTGTAAGATTTGCATAGTAACATAGAAAGCAACCTACAGATAGGTTCTATTTACCCTATAGGAATTGTAGTAACAACTTGAAAGTTAACACTGTTGACATGATCAAAGACCATGTCATGTGCAATGGGATTGTATAGGCCTATACAGAATGGTACTGGCATGGAGAGATTCCTATTATGAGATCAATAGATGTTGGTAGTGATAGTTGTGTCAAAGAAGATGTTAAGACCCCAACTCCCGATAACCCCCAATTAAGGGAGATTGAGAGGTCAAAGCCGCACCCATAACTTCCGGATCAAAGGTTCGGCACTTAACCAAGAACAATTATTAAATTTCAACAATCTATACTGAAAAGTTGTAAGAAAATAAACTTTTGCATACCTTTTTGAAAACTTGGATCTCTAAACTTCTATCCACATGGATTCTACTCTAACTAAACCTCCTTGTATTTTAATTCATGTATTTCACAAGCATTAAGCAAATCCAACCAAGAATGCAATCCAAGCAGACAATTCAATAATCACATAATTCTTGAAAAGAATATGTACTCCATTTATTACTCACTTTATCAAGAATCTACTTTATTGACTTGGATTCACTTTCTAGGGTTTTTGTATCCATTTTAGTGTTTCATTTTGCAATTAGGGTTTCCCTTCATCTTCTACCATATTAAACCCTAATTTTATGCCATTACTTATAAACCCTAATTATCTCATCTATTCTTCAATATTAAGGTTATCTTCACAACATATAACTCTATTTTCATATTACATGCATATTGATCATAAATTAATTTCATTAAGCTTCTTTTACATTAAAGCTACTATTTTATCCTTTTAATCCATGACAATATCATTATACACATTTATCATCAATTCAAAGTTCATTATGGTCTAATTAAAATATGAACTCAATTTGTCATTAATTATAGCTTTTATTCATGAGAAAACCCTAATCACTACATTTGGGGTTTTTATCCAAAATTAGGAACTTTAATGCTCGAAATAGATTAGAACTATCATATAACCACATATTTTCACATCTTTCAAATTATATATGATCTTATCCTCTTTTACCCTAAATTAGGGTTTCTAAATGCTTAATTATTCTCATATAGGGTAAAAACCCTAAAACATGCAATTTTACATCTAGATCAGGTTTGAATCTAACATTATCATTCAACATGTTATTAATAATTAAATTAACCCATTAAGCATACTAGATTCAACCTTTAATCACAAAAAGGGTTTTTAACTTAACTTTAATGCACTTTTCATGAACTTATTGTACTTTTGCAATTAGGAATGGAATCAATATTTAAAATTATTTTTATTGAATTCCTCTCGTTCTCCTTATCAAAATACATAAATTATTTGTATTTTTACGAGCTACGGTCTATTAGATATGATTTTTGTAAGATATCACTTACCAGAGCAAATAGAGAGGCGCCACATAGGCCTTTCCATGCAACGAACTCGGCTGCTTGAAAAACATAACTGAAAGTTGGTTTTGCCCCTACCTAAGTGGCCAGCTCTTTTACTCATGGAGGGGTAAAACCGTCCAAAGCCCTGAGCTCCTTCTTCCTCCTCTTGACGGCGCATGTTTCCTCCCTAGCAGGGTCTTGCGCGGCGCTTCCTTCCCACCTGGGCCCTCGACGGCCTTCGGGGACAAGTCCCCTACCTTCGTCATGCCCCCTCGCAGGTGGGGCCACCTTGGGTTTGGCCGCAATGGCCGGGAGTAGGCTCTGCAAGCCCGCGGTTCACAGCCTGGCTTGCAGCCATGTTGCAGGTGTGCTGCAGGTGTTCGGGTGAAGTCTGACGCTCCAAGACGTTCACTGATCACCCACTGGTCATCGGGGTTCATCATGCCTTCTTCAATATGGCTCCACGTCTCTCCGTTGCTCCAGAGAACTCACCACCCTTGGTTTAGGGTTACAAGGAAGGAAGAAGGAGAAGATGTTAGAGCAACGTGGGGTTCTCCTTCCCTTCGAACCAGAGCTCTACCCCTTATATAGGGGTGAGAAACGAAGCCCTAGGTAGGCTTATACACAACTCAAAGAGCCCCTTTCCAAAAGGATTCATATTCCTTCTAGGAGAAGTATTCTTCTCTCTCCTCATTAACCTTTTGTTAAGCTTTATTTCATGGATAATTGGAAAAAAGAAAATCATTTCTCTTATTATCATTGTTCTTGCATTTTAATCCATTAACCACAAAATTATATTTCCTTTTGTTGAAACAATACTTCTTTTTAATAATACCTCATAATCATTTATTATGCATCATATTATCTTCTTATTTGAATTTATTGGTATTTTCTCTTTCCTATTTCTTTATTGGGACTACTTGGATCCCAATAAACTCTATGATTTGAAAATTCCTTTTCAAGGATACTTATTACCCTTCTAGATGCATCTATATGCATTTTTTTGCATTATCATGTTTATTTCTTATTAAAATATCTCTTTTTGAGGATTTCTCTTTATTTCTCTTTTATTTTCCTCATTGGTATTCCTTTTAACATTAGGAATCCTTGGGATACGAAATTCCACCAAGGATAATTCAATTATACCTCTTTTCACTTATTTTCCACATTTTACCATTATTTTCAATTTCTTTCTTCACAAAGAAATATTTAATTGATCTTTTCTTTTCTTATTGCATTCTCTATGAAACTTTGGACACCTTGGAACCCAAGAGGCACGAAATCCTCTTTGGAAGTTCCTTCTAAAGGTTTCCACATTTTTCTTTTCTCAAATATTCAATTATTCATTCACTAATAGAATTTTCTTGTTATTTGGGCCCAATAGCCAATAAAGCCCACAACACAAACATCAAGGCTATTGTAAACAAAATCCATTTATTCCAAATGCATTATATCATTATTCGTTCAAATATCCTTAATATGAGAAATTACATTTCTCACCAAATGAACCCAAAAATTGGGGTTGTAACATCCTTCCCCTCTTATAGGAATTTTGTCCTCAAAATTCTATCAAGCAAACAAACAATTCAGGATAAGACTTTTCAATGTCCACCATTGGCCCCTATGTGGATTTACCATACCGAAAGCGCATTCAAATAACCTTTATCATCACATATTCTTTTCTCTGAGTTCTTTCATCCTGGCATCTATAAACTGCACAGGTGACTCAGGCCATTTCAGCCTCCCTTGGGGCTCACTAGGTTCATTGCTCATCACATGGTCGGGGTACCTCACATAGTTCTCTAAATTGGGCACATGGAACTCATCACACATTACTTTATCCTGAGGGGTAAGGTCAAACTTAACCTTCTCCACCAAACCATGTCAAAAGAACCCATGCATCGGGGACTCAGCTCTCTTAGCTATAACTTAGAGGGGTCAGATTTTTATGTCACATCTTCTCCCATAGTGAACTACATGTTAGTCTATTTTTCATCTGCTCACGACTCTTTTCATCTCTAGGCTCCTTTCAGCCATTGCATGATCAAAGCAACTTCATCTACACACACTGTGGTCCTTTTCTAACCATCACGTGGTCCTTTCACCAACATCACCTTACTGAAGTGGTGACCGACACAACCTCTCTTACAGAGCTTCTTTAAATCCCGATACTGGCTATGGTGGTTATCTTCACATCTTGCATAGGACAAGAACTGTCTCCAGCTATCACCCTGAATGAGCACATATGCTCTCATCAGACCCTTTAGTCTGGATCATACTAACCATTAGTTAGGGGTTATAAACTGTACTAACATCAAGTCCTTCATGTACCTACTTCCACCTTTTGGAAGGGAACCTTTAGGTCAAACTCAAGAACCTTTGAAATCTCTTCATGGTGTAGTTGAACCATCTCTCTCTTGGGTAGTTCAACCAGATATGTCCCTTGACTGAACTCTTTCTTTCTCATGTCATCTAGGTAAGGCGATCTACCATGACCCATATTGCATCTCGACCTTCCTTGGTCTAGGGGAGACCTATCACAACATCCATAGTGATGAACTCCCATTCCCTCTCGAGAACTCTTTATCCTCTATATCAATGCACTGGGTTATCGATGCTCATCCTTCACCTTCTGTCATGCATGGCCACATACCTCCTACAGCCTCATCTTAAGCATCCAAAGTGCTATTGTCATATACTATCTGGGTAGTACCACGGTATATGGTGATCTTCAATCATGATTTCCTATATGTCATGATTCCTCAAGATCGATTCCTCAGAAACCCTAAATCACTCTAATCAGGGTTTCATCTCCTTCCTTTCCAAAGAAGTGTATATGAGGTTCTATCACCATCCTTTCATTATATCCAGGACTAAAATGGCTAACCAAACAATCATTAACTGATCTCATTACATTAGTGTTAGCCAACCACATCTCCTTTCCAAACTTAGGGTTAGCCTAACAACCTCTTCTAGCTTCTAGTCAAACTAGTCAGATATATCTCAACTAGAGAATCCATTACCACTTCACATCCTTAGGTATTAGGTAACATTGAAGACATACACTTCCATGTATTTCACTTATCATCTCGAACTCTAAGTCTATCTTCATTGAAAACACTTTGAGCTCATCTTTTTAGTGATCAAACTCAACCTTGTATGACTCATATCGCTAGATAAAAACATCCTCATAAGGTGACTACCTCATTCCTCTTAGTGTTTGTAAACCATCCATATATCATTCACTTTACCAGGGTATGTTATCTTCTCTGTCCTCATACCTCGTAGCAACGTTCCAACTCACATCATATTTTATCCTTAGTGTATGGCATGCGTGTTGTCCTATCTCTCACTCCCATAACAAGAGGAAATAAGCATTTGGCAGCCGTCCAAATACAAAGTTCTTCCTATTCTACGAGTAGAGATAATACATCCCACCTTGCCAGTACACCTTCAAACCTAAGTTGAAACATGCACCTTATGTCTCTACATCACAATCATTTTGATATCAAAGTTACTTCCAAGGAAAACTAGTCTTGAACCTACTGAGGTTTACACACATCCCTTGGTCATCTCCTCTAGGTCTATAGGCTGCCGACACTTTTGGGGTCATCCCTCTTCCCCCATGCATCAAGCGAGTGCCCTACTCATCTTCCCTTTGGGTCCCATGAGTTCATGAAGGTGATCAATCTCCTAACCCATGGCCCTCAGATAATGATAGTTGTTACCTCCCGACCCTATGGTCATGTGAAACTTAGGGAATTAGGTAACTCCTACTTCCATCTGTCTTATCCCTACCTGACCCTAGGACAGACTTAGGTTTCTCTTATAGTACATGTTTAACTTGGAACCTTTCCCTCATCATCTCTCTTTCTGCATTCAAGGGCTGACTTTCATCCTTTCATAGGGGTCATGGTGACCTGCCTACCTTGGTCAGGCCCCATACCGGTTACCCCCATGGTAACACATCCTCATGCACTTATAGATGGATATCTATGGGTCTACAGGTTCATTCTCATACCATGTACTTCTTCACTTAGCTTCTCAAGATCCCATGAGACCTTTTTAGGTTTCCTCAACACCCACAAAACTGGTATACACCCTACCACAGGGTCCCTCTCCCAGGATGGGAGGAAACCACGACTCTTGAAAACAAGGTCACAAACATCCTTAGGGTTGACATCCATATGAGCATGCTTAACCCAGTAGCTACTAAGGCACAAGCAGACCCCCTACTATACCATTCTAGGTCATACTTGTTCTCTTTCCTCAACACCGGATCAAGATCATACCTTCCCATGTCATCAACTTAGCTGGGAGGGGTTCGTCTTAAACTTAAGGGGTTTCCCTTTCCTCTCAACATAAGAAGTACCATGCTCGCTTCTATAGTAACTCAACTCTCATCATGAGCATTAGGTACACCACTTCCCCTCTTAGGCCTAGGAACCCTAGGTTTACTTGTAGGTGTCCAACTGCATGCTCTATCTCTTAACCATGAACCAAGCATGCAAAAGGGATGGCATGCACTTCTTGTCATCCTTCAACTCGAGCAACACTTAGAGTTGGGTCCTCCTTAAGGACAACCAACAAGGTACAATGCCTCATAACATGTTACTATACCTCTCCAGGTCTAAGGAACTCTTCTTCTCATCTATACCATAGGTACAGAGGTACCAGCGGACTCATCCTCTCTCTAGGGTTTGGTTCCTCTCATGGCAACCAAGACATCAGCAACCTATAGGGATCAAGCATGTGGCGACCACTATCATCCACTTAGGTCGCATCATCCTCAACTCCCTACATATCTCAGAGTTTAGGATTCCAACCTTCTTGCTTGGTTCCTGCTCTCTCTTTCTAGAGCTAACCCTACAACCAACCTCACCATTAGAGGTCCTATCTTCATGAAGGGTCAACCTCAAAAGCATGCGCGTACCTGGATGAGGCCTATGTTCAACTTATGTTTGCTCAAGGTTATCCATAGTTCTTTATACTTATTTCATAAGACATCCTTCATACACTCCTGGTCAGGGTTTCAAACCTTTGCTCACACTACTAACGTAACTTGGGTGCATGTTATGCCCTACTCGCATAAGCCTATAGGGTTTCTAAGGTCCTTCACTAACATCATCATCTAAGGAGCTATCCTTTACCCTAAAATGCACGACCCTTCCCAGGGTTGGGTTACCAAAGGTGCTAGGTCACCCACGGATCATATGGCATCCCAAAGGAATGTCCTTTCAAACACCTGGTCTAACTCATCTCTCTCTAACCTTCACTTAGGGTTAGGGTTAGCATCATCCTCAGAGGATGTGCCAGGTCTCTACTTGCAATGGAGATCTCTATCTCTAGGACTAACTTATCCTCCTGACAAGAAGGTCTAGACTCAGGTCTCTTCTGAGGAGATGACAACTTATGTCATACGACCTAAGCATGTATCTATTCTTTAATTTGCGCTTAATCTATTAATCTTATGTCCATGACATCTTATTTACATTTTTTTCATTAATTTGGTGGAGGATTCCTTAAACCTTATTAACCTTACCCATACCTCAAGAGGGTGAGGAGAAGAAAGAAAACCCTAATCCTTTAGGTCCTTATCCTCTGTCTTTCGGATAATCCTCTAATAACTCCCTTGGGTTCTATGGAGTTTGTAAAATTTAATAATTATTAATGGTTAAGTGAGGAACCTACGCTTTGATACCAAATGTTACGACCCCAACTCCCGATAACCCCCAATTAAGGGAGACTGAGAGGTCGCCACACCCATAACTTTCGGATCAAAGGTTCGACACCTAACCAAGAACAATTATTAAATTTCAACAATCCATACTGAAAAGCTGTAAGAAAATGAACTTTTGCATACCTTTTTTAAAACTTGGATCTCTAAACTTCTATCCACTTATGGATTCTACTCTAACTAATCCTCCTTGTATTTTACTTCATGTATTTCACAAGCATTAAGCAAATCCAACCAAGAATGCAATCCAAGAAGACAATTCAATAATCACATAATTCTTGAAAAGAATATGTACTCCATTTATTACTCACTTTATCAAGAATCTATTTTATTGACTTGGATTCACTTTCTAGGGTTTTTGTATCCATTTTAGGGTTTCATTTTGCAATTAGGGTTTCCCTTCATCTTTTACCATATTAAACCCTAATTTTATGCCATTACTTATAAACCCTAATTATCTCATCTATTCTTCAATATTAAGGTTATCTTAACAACATATAACTCTATTTTCATATTACATGAATATTAATCCTCAATTAATTTCATTAAGCTTCTTTTACATTAAAGCTACTATTTTATCCTTTTAATCCATGAAAAGATCATTATACGCATTTATTATCAATTCAAAGTTCATTATGGTCTAATTAACATATGAACTCAATTTGCCATTAACCATACCTTTTATTCATGAGAAAACCCTAATCACTACATTTGGGGTTTTTATCCAAAATTAGGAACTTTAATGCTCAAAATATATTAGAACTGTCATATAACCACATATTTTCACATCTTTCAAATTATATATGATCTTATCCTCTTTTACCCTAAATTAGGGTTTCTAAATGCTTAATTATTCTCATATAGGGAAAAAACCCTAAATCATGCAATTTTACATCTAGATCAGGTTCGAATCTAACATTTTCATTCAACATGTTATTAATACTTAAATTGACCCATTAAGCATACTAGATTCAACCTTTAATCACAAAAAGGGTTTTTAACTTAACTTTAATGCACTTTTCATCAACTTATTGTACTTTTGCAATTAGGAAAGGAATCAATCTTTAAAAGTATTTTTATTGAATTACCTTCGTTCTCCTGATCAAAATATATATATTATTTGAATTTATCTGAGCTACGGTCTATTAGATATGATTTTTCTACGATATCACTTACCAGAGCCAATAGAGAGGCGCCACGTAGGCCTTTCCATGAAACAGGGAAGAAGCCATGAATTTATAACTTGGACCTTGTACTGATGGAATGAATCCATATGAAATATTAAGATAACAACATAGAAATTGGATTGTCATGACTTTTATATACAATATTCTTCAATGGTTAGGTTCGTACATCAGTCCAGACCCAGATCTGGCCGACTTGGACCAGACTAGACCGAGACCCGATTAACAAAAAAATAATTGATCGATGACCGAATCGAATAACAATCAGTCTAGTCCTGTATCAGATCGGAAAAATCGGGCACCTCACTGGGACCATAATGAGGCCAAACCAGATAACTTATATTCATATTCTCTTGATTATATAATATTAAACAACTATGTTATAAAAAAATTATAGAAGACCATTTGAGTTTGGTAAAGCAAATAAAGTTACACAATTAAATCCTTTAAACTTGAGAGAGTAAAACATTGTCAGACTAATTTGAAAAAAGAGTATTATAACACTTACACATAATAACACATTTGGGACTAACACTCATAAATTTGTAGCTCAAAAAAACTAACACTTTCCATTATTGTATGATTGAATTATGTGAAAGTTAGTACGTAATATACTAATTTATCAACAATCAACTCAATGTGTAACATCGTTTCAGTTTTTATCATCACAATGTAATGTAGTATTCAAATTTATTTAGTGGCTACTTGGTTCTTTTATAAGTACAATACTTAATTTGACTATTTACATTTATTGATATAATGACATCAATGTGTAGATCATAATATAAATATACATGTTGGTATGTCCTAGAGTCATTAATAATGTGCTCTACATCTGCGTAACCCTTCATAAACATTAGATTTAATTGACATGTATAAGAATTTTTTTATATTATTCGGTCCAACCACTCCAGACTGATTTCTACCAATTTTGGACCAGAACAAACCAAGGACTGGATTTAGGAGAAATAAAGGACTGAGGACTAGACCAAAATTCAAGTCGGTCTAAGAACATATTGGATCGAATAGGTGGTCCACTCTAGTCCACCGGTCTGGACTGAGAAATGTACAACACTATTTGTGATTGTGTATAAAGAATAAATATGCCATGTTCTCCTTGCTTGTTTCAGACCCCAAATAAGGTAGAAATGATATTGATGTTTACCTTAAATGTTTGACTGTTGGCTTAAAGAAACTCTGGGGAGAAGGTTTGATGACTTATGATGCTTTGCTGAGATAGATGCTTAATTTATGTGCTATGTTGCTTTGCACTATTAATGACTTTCCACCTTATGGGAACTTGTCTGGATACATTGTCAAAGAAACCAAGGCATATCCTTTATGTGAGGAAAATACAGATTCAATCTCATAAAGGTCAGACTATATATCTTAGTCATCGAAGGTATCTATTGAATGTGCATCCCTATCAAAATGTTTGAAAAATATTTAATGGCTCAACTGAGGAACAGAGTGCCCCTAAACCTATGTCAGGGGAGGATGTTTGTTAAAGAGTAAAAAACATTATAAATCACTTTGGTAAGAGACAATGTATTAATCCCACAAGTACAAAGTCTTTATACAAAAAGAGGTTAATATCCTAGAATATTCCTTATTAGAGTTCTTTGACGGCTCAACATTGTGTCACTCATGCATGTTGAGAAAAATGTATGTGATAGCATCATTGGTATTTTGTTGAATATAAAAGGCAATACTAAAGATGGCATCAAATCCATAAAGGACCCCCTTGTCTAAATAGGATAAGAGAACTTTTTGCAAGTTCTTGCTTAATGTTAAGGTACCACACGAATACTCAGCCAACATCTGCATATTGGTATCAATGAAGGATATGAAGTTGATATGTCTTAAATCTCATGATTTTCACACTTTAATGCAACATATATTGCATGTGGCTATTCGATCTATCCTTTCTAAGCATGTAAGTTTTGCAATCACTAGGCTTTGCTTCTTCGTCAATACTCTATGTAGAAAAGTAATTGATTCTAAGATTTTAGATAAGTTGCATAGAGAAGTGGTCGTTACCCTATGCCAACTTGAGCAGTATTTTCCCCTTTCATTTTTTGATATCATGGTATATCTTGTTGTCCATTTGACTAGAAAAGTAAAAATATTGGGTCCAATTTTCTTGCATTAAATGTTTTTTGAGAGGTACATGAATATTTTTCAAGGTGGTGTTCGGAACCATTTTCGACCTGAAGGGAGTATGATTGACAGCTATGTTGATAGGGAGGTTATGGACTTTTGCAATGACTTCTTGAGTTGCGATGAAACTCCTAGTAATACTATGAATCTTGAACTTATTCTGGGAAAGGTACTTTGGGAGAATGACAGATAAATATTAGTCATGAGGAGTGGGAGCATACACACTTGCATATTTTACACAGCAGTGATGATGTGGGTATTTATATCACCGACCACACCAATGAGCTCAAGAAGAATCATCCCTAAGCCAATTCAATGTGACTTTCTGGAGAGCATAATAGGACATTTATTCGGGGGTTCGAAGAGAAAGTATCAAGTCAACTATCTCAAATACCAAATAATACTACATAAACTATAAAATGGCTCGTGTATAAGCCAAAGATGCATGTTATATCTTACGAAGGGTTTTCCATAGATGGATTTTCATACAACACAAAATGTCGAGATGATAAAAGTGTCATCCAAAATAGTGGGGTCACCCTTCAAGCGTCTTCATTGTATTTTTCTAGTGCCAAGGATAAGATTCCACATGAAGGTAATATAGTGTCATTGAAGAAATATTGGAAATTGACTACATAGAGTTTTGATTTCCATTATTTAAGTGTAAATGGGTTGATAATAACAATGGAGTTGTAGTTGATGAACTCTATTTCACAATAGTGAGTTTTCAGTGGACGACCAAGAAGGATGAACAATTCATCATGACATCATAAGAAAACTATGTATTCTATATCAACAATCCTATAAAAGAAAGTTGGTTTGTCTATCTTCATGAGAAAAGACAGTTCATTTCAGATACTATTGATGAAGAAGAGTAGTACAATAAGTATGATGACTTTAGTCCATTATTTTTTCTTACCAAATGTAAATGTTGAATCTAACACTAATGACTATACACATCAAGATCACATAGAAGGGATATTAGTTTAATATATACTACATGTATTATTTCATATGTTACTTGCATTATATGACAAATTTATTTTTTCATATGTGATGTGACTTTTTCATATATAATTTGACTTTTTCATATGTGATATGACTTTTTATAACTAAACTTTTATTGATGGCATTTAACCAGGAGAACACCTATCCCAGGAATTGGGATTGTGACCATGAGATAGTGTTGGGCCTCCTAAATGTGGTAAGAGAGGGATAACTCAAATGAAAATTTCCTCGAATAGGGAAGGGAAGAAGGATGTGGTTGATTTTATAAAGTAGGCACACTGGCTATGATGGAGTTCATCAGCTACTCTGGGGTCCTTAGCTGAAGCAAGGTGTCTCTTTGTGTTGATGATTGGAGACAAGTAGTAATGCCAATAAATACATCATCTATAGGCAATTCGAGGTGAGATATATGCATCTATGTTTTTACAGTTTTTTTGCATCATTTTTTTATTATTTCTAAACTATAGCGAATGTCATCGAACCTTTTTAGAGCCAGTATGAGCTTGATGAAAAGTTGTATCACAAGTCTGTTATGCAAGTCGTCTGGAGAATACATAGAGATTGGTGGACAATCCTCACTAGAGGTTACATCTTTGGAGAAAAGAAGTGTTCAGACCCCAATATGAAATGGAACTATCTTGACAAAAAAGATTAGATGGAGTTTATTGAGCAGAGAAAATAAATGTGTTCAACGTATTGAATTAATTACATTCGTATGATTTCTTATGATTATTTAACAATATTTCTTATTGGATTAATCAGGTCATTCACAATGCTAAGTAAAGGAGTACAAGAATGTGCACAACCATTGGTTGGGTTCAGGTGGCTATATTACACGCTGCAAGTTGAGAGAGAAAGAGTGAGAGAAATAATAAGAGGAAGAGGAAAGGCCTTCTAATTCTACTCCTCCTATGAGTCTTGTAGTGGTATTGGATGGTTTTTTCACTATATTGAGTGGATAAATGCAAGGAAAAATAAAGCCAGAGAAATCCTTGTCCAAGCAACCCAGGAGGTGGCTAGAAAAATGGTAAATTTCTTGGTCTCACAATGCATGTCCATGTTCTTTTTTCCTTGGATTGATAAGTTTATTATTGATTACTTATTGATGATGAATAGTTGGAGTCACCCATTTAAACAAAGGAGGGGAATTTCACCCCTCAGTGCACACACAATGAATTGATAGTTGCTCTAGACATAGAAGAACAGTTGTACGTGTTAGGACCATCAGAGCTGGGTTTGGACTAAAATATATTTTTGGTTCATCCTAGAAAAAGTGAAAATCTTCCAAGAAAGAGGGAATGGGCTACGAGGATGTGTAAAGATTGATAAATGCAACCTTAAAGGAGCTTAAGGCTTCTCAGGAAGCACAAGATTCTCCAGCTTTAATGGGATCTGTAAAGCGTCACATACCCAAAGAGTATATTGGAGTAGTCCTTCGGACCTACATGGCACTGTCGGGGTAACTCAATTTGTATATATATATATATATATATATATATATATATATATATATATATATATATATATATATATATATATATATATATTGTGATATAATCCCTCATATATATATTGTGACCTATATGGGTATATCTTCGCTACCCGTGCGGGTAACTAAGATTCTCTACCCATGCATCAATTTTGTAATGGGATGACACATATATGTAATGAGACAACCAAATTTGTAATGAGACAACCAAAATTGTAATACAAAAACTCGTTTTGTATTACAATGTTGTGACAGTAATAAATATATATTTATTACTATAACAACGTTGTAATACAAAACGAGTATTTGTATTACAATTTCGGTCGTCTCATTACAAATTTGGATTGTCTCATTACAAATGCATACCTTCCCATTACAAAACGGATGCACGGGTAGCGAATCTTAGTTACCCGCACGGGTAGCGAAGATATACCCATATATATATATATATATATATATATATATATATATATATATATATATATATATATATATATATATATATATATATATATATATATATATATATATATATATATATATATATATATATATATATATATATATATATATATATATATATATATATACATATATATATATATATATATGTATATATATATATGTGTGTGTGTGGGTGGGTGTGTGTGTGTGTGTGTGTGTGTGTGGTTTTAAATGTCGTGTTTCATAAAAATTTAGGTGGTGAAAAAATGTCATCTTGCCATCAATGTTCCATCATACAACATCACAACATATGGTGAGGTTTTTCCACAAGATGATTCAGTTGATGGTGTTCCCTTTCCCTATGATCATTACCATGTGTATGTCATACGTATCATTTAGGCATAGAAAAACGCGCCACTCCCATACGAGCACCCAGATTCCACCACAGTTGGATATGTAGAAGGTTACTTTACTAGATGGCCTAAATATCTCATTATGATTGTTGAGGTATGAAAAAATGTATATTGTGTTTTTATATATGATTTGAAGCTAATATGAGAATACATGCATGCAAACCACAATAACTAAGAAGCCTCTTGGGGTTCCAAAGCCTCCACCCCCACATTTTATTCTATAAGATTGGTTTAACATCTAGGCCCTAACTGTAAGGTGTTGATAACATATCGTCAACCATTATAGACCAATCAGATACCATGGTGTTCATCCTTTAGGAGGAGGTCATAGGTATATATCGTGACACTATTATAATGTTGATAGATGTTCTGAGCTATTCCATTAGCAATAAATGAACACATCAGTGATAGAACTTCGAATACGATGAGTTTGAATACTCCATCATATGTGAAAATTATTTTTAAATTATTTCATGTATATTAACTAATTATATATATGTATATATATATATATTTATATATATATTCTGCAGTTTGTATTACAAGGTTGTTGAGTTTGGAATATTAAATGTGGCATTCTAATGCCATCAATGATTAGTGATATACTTAAAGATCCGAGTGGCATCAAAGATCATGTGAGTACCGCAATGAAGTATTGTGGTGCTTCCAAGACCGTGATCATAGCTCCCTTTAACATTATGTAAGTTTTGAGTTTGTTGTTTATATTTCTAACTTATGAATATAGTATTTTGCAAATTTTTATTTTTATCTTATTTTCCTTCTATTCATTCAAAAATTAGCATTGATTGTTGTTAGTGGTTATTCTCGAGAGTTAAATTGTGTATTTATTTGATATTTTGGGTATAAATTTGACACCAAATGAAGGCCACCCAATGAAATGGATGATTCACACATAAGTATAATTTTTCCATGATCATCATACTTGTTAATATTTGCATCATATATGACAATTTAATAATACATATATGCCAATTTAACTTATAATGGTGTGAAAGCATTCCGTAGCGGTGGAGGAAAAGTAGATAAAAAAGAAATTTGTAGTTTGGAGGAGTGTTGATGTAGTTTTCTTATTCTAATGCATATATATTACCAACTCTACTTGATTACATTTCTTAATGTAAATATAAATTTATAGTTTCTTGTAGAAGACAATGATCGGGCATGCACATATTATGTGATGCTATACATGTAGATGATTGTCACACACGTACACCATATCAAATTTATAGAGAAGTTAATGTTATGAGTTTTAAAATCACAATTCATGAAGTCGTCTTATTTGATAATAAAAACAATCAAATATAATAGAATTATATCTCATTCTCTTTGTAGTTTTTTGAAACTACAGAACCCTAAACATTGGGGCAATTTAATGACCCACACAAATACCGGGCATACTGCTTCATCAAACATGTTGACTTTTCAAATATTTGGAAGGGTCGATTGATATTTTTTGTATCAAATTTGATGTTAGTAATTTCTTTTATTATTGAGGACTTCAACTACGTGGCAACTGAGGTGTATATGTATTCATATATATGTGTGAACTGAATGTGAAGTGCATGAGGAGGAGAATAATGTGTATTTATAGATATGTATGAAATTGAATTTGTGGCTGTGGAAATGAACCAATTGAGTTGTGAGTTCATTTATATGTGTGTGCACTTAAAGTGAAAAAATGATAGAATGTTGAGGTTTGTTGGCATGTTTGTACATATTGTATCAAATGCATGTGTATTTGTATATATATCTTTTTCTTGAAGGTTTTTAGGCCCGTAGTTAAGATGTGATGCTTGCAAAGGCCTATAGTTTTGATGCACTTTTAAGTTCTAAAGAAATGTAACAGACAGGCCAACAACTTGTCATCAGGTGTGGAAACCTGATATATAAAAAACACACACATTATACACATATTTTGTTTAGTTATTTGAAGAAAATCGATAAGATGTCCCTCAAATTTTTATTGTTTATTCACTGATAAAATAGGCGTCATATTGTTAGTCATCGATTATTTTTCATTCAACAATCGACAAGGAATGGTCAAGCGAAACTTTTTTGATATCCATGTCATGTTAGTTATTTTCAAATAACTGACTACATATATGCATATACATCATTGGTTCTTGTTTATGTAACCGATGAGGTAAGGTCAAGGAAAACCACTATTTTGTCATAGATTGTGTCTTATGTCATTAGTTTGACTATAACCTCTAACCAACAGTACATATTAAATTCATCAATTTTATTAACTGATGATGTATGACCTTTTTTTGCGTTTCCCACGTAGTCATCAGTTTAAAACGGATGACAAATGGCTAAATTGACCAATGTGGTACCCCATTTATGTAGTAGTGGTTAGTGGGGGCATAATTGTATTTTCCATGCTATATGTAGACGACGAAATATTGATATGAAATGAAATTATTCTTCTACAAATGGATAAGACTTGGTTGAAAATTTTCATCTTCATGAATGGCTTGGGTAAAGCATCCAATATTATGGTAATAAAGATATATAGAGATAGATCTAGAAGTATTCTTGACCTAAGCTTTAGTACATACATTTTAAAGGTGTTGAATAAGATATCTAACTTACCCATTGTAGCAACCTGTGTATTTGTAATAGCATGATGTGAATACATAGTTATGAATTCATACAAGTGAGGTCTGAACAAGAACATTAATTTAAATTGTTCCTTCAGAAAAGAAATAATGAGAATATGAAATAGAAGAGGAAGATATAATAATAATAAAGATAATAGTTAGACTAAATAATAATAATAGAGAATAAGTAAAAAATAAATTTATCAACTAATTTTGAGTATATTGTTGGGGAAAATGTTTTTTCATGAAATATAATTATAAAGATATTACAATCATTGGAAAATTAAATGCAATAATAGATAATGAGGTTAAATACCAAACTTTATATTAAAAGAAACTATTTTTGAGGAATAGGTCAATATAATGGTGGTTGCTAAGAAAATTTAGAAGAGAGAGAAGAAACATAGCAATATACGTATTTAGTTTCTTGTAAATGGTTGGATGGAGACCAAAAACGAAATAATGTGATAGTAATAAAAGGATCACAACTTAAGATATAATTCAAAGAACTTAAGGAATATCAATTTGTATAGTAACGAAATGTATAATTTGTTTTAATAGGATAACAATTTTTCAATTAATATGGTGTCACAATGTTTTTTTATAAAATGGTTCCATCCATCAATTACAAAAATGTCTTCACAGAAGCACGAATAACAAATTGTGTTGTCAGTCCTTTATGACTGGTGAAACATATGAATCTAAAAACAAAACTATTGGGCTTAGATGGAGAAACTATAAGATTCATATTTATTATATTTTGAAGGCATTGAAGAAACAAAATTGCATCATCATCAAGCATCCCAAAACTATTAAAAGTGAAAGGTAGAAAATGATGATGCTTTTCTTCACATGTTGCACCATGCTTGTGGACTTTTTACATAACCACGTTAGAAGCTGCCTGGCCTAGTTTAAAATTGTTTGAAAGGATGTTTGTCAGGGAAGAAACTCCAGCGAGATCCACACATGTGTGTTTACCATCTGTCCAATCAAATAATAAGATATTTGTAAGACGTTGTCCATAAAGACCATCAGTATGTGATCTGAGGAAGGCCAGAAGAGCTTCCTTCAGTGCTTTTAACCTAGCTTGAGAGACAAGATTAAAAAGAACATCACAAACGACATCATGAAAAAAATTATATCCTGGTTGTGAGCGGAAATGGACAGCATGATCAACAAAGGCATCAAGTTTTGTAGTGTTGCAAAGTGGGCAATGTTCATCACCAATATACAAGGGGATCATGAGTCGGTATCAAAGAATAGATCGATACTCAACAGGAGAGATGGATAAGCCAAAGTCTTCAATAGGAATGGTAAGCAAGAAATCTTGTGCATGGTAGGCATGTGGAGAAGAGAGAATAGCGTGTTGTTGTGAGGATAGACTTTCAGAAAATTGTTGTCTAATTGTCTTGTAGTAACCTTCTCCAAAATAGAAATGGTCTTTGGGGTGGCAAAAGACTTACATGACTATTTGGACCAACAAAAAGATGGCAACATATTCTATATGGAGGTATGTGCAGAGTCCAAGGAAATTCCTATAGGCATAGAGCCGACCTCTCCCAAAATATGATCTTGATGCTCTTGAGTGTGGATCAGAGAAGTAACATAAGAAAAGTTGCAGACATCATGAGATGAATAGATGCCCAATCCCACAAGATGCATTGGAAGTGTAGCCAAGCGCCATTAGAAATCACCAAATGCTGGGCCATCACCAATCACAATTCGTGTTAGATAGCCGTGAAGATCATGATCAAAATCATCCAAAATAGATGTGATAGATGTTGACGGTGTTTTTTTAGACCAAACATCATGATGGGCATCCCACATAAGACCATAGAAGAAGAAGCTCGCATTGAGTATCCTAAAGTAAGGCTAAGCGATCCATAATGGAAATAGTTTTTTACACGTTTCTTGAGAAGTTCCACACAAAAATATGAGTCTACGGAAATAAGACCGCCTAGAATCTTTACTCCATGATCTGGACAAGAAATGTCAGTAGGAAATAAACTTAAATCGGGCTCTCATCTAGGGTTAATTGAAGGCCAAAATATTTCAGTATTCATAGTATTGAGATGAAGATAGAAAATTGAGTCTCGCTCTTGGATGAGACGAAGAGCTCTAGAAACTTCCACAATGTCTCCAATAAGAGTTCCATCATCAAGATAGAAAGAACAAGGTCAAGGTGCCATTCCTCCTTCACCTCTAAAATAAGAGAATGTAGTGCCTGAGAAAAAAGAAGGGGTCCCAATGGATCGCCTTGTTAGACACCAACTGTAGAAAAAAGAGGCTCCTTTTAATCTATATAGAGGGGAGCTATAGAACTATAGAAGAACTCAACCCATCATGCAATAGGAGGATAGTGGAGACGAACCTCTTGAAACATAGTAGATCTATCAACCATATTGAAGGCATTGCTGAAGTCAAGACGAGCTATTGTGACATCTGTCTGATGTTGTTGGTCATTGACTAGGCAAGTGAATGCGTGTAGAAGGGCCTCAACACCATCAGAAATGCCAACACCAAATTGATGATCCCTAAAGTAATAGAATGCATCTGGTAAGACACCTTTTCGAGAAATTTTTGAGACAAGACGACGCCAAATCATGCCCACTGTAATAGGTGAATACCGTTGTCTGGATTGAGTAGAGGTGTCAGAGGAGCACTAGCAACGTAGGGTGCTAGAGAGGCAAGACAATGATCAACAAGCCAAAGATTTATTACAGTTGAAATTGTATTTAATAACTCATCTTTCACTGTAGCAGGTGCCCCACACATGGCGTCAATAACGTGTTGTGAATAGAGGCCACAAACAGTCCCTTTATTGAAAGACAAAATGATAGCACCATAAATGACAAGAGGAGAGAAAGAGATATTAGAAGAAGGTTGCACAATAGGTGGGGGAAGCTATGGATGCTTAGCTTCAAGATCCATACAGATAGCATCGTTGGCGGGAGCAATGTCGGTAGAGGAGAGAATCCGGATGGCAGCAAAAAATTGGCCATCTTTGACTTTTATCTTGGCACAAGAAATGCTAGTTTCATTAGATTGTACATGGTCGAAAGGACGTTGATGGGTAAAATCTGAGTATGGAGTTATTGAATACCATCTGGACCAGAATTCCAAGTATCCAACGTTGATGTGTACTTGATATAGTGAAGCAAATAAATTGGAAAGTAAAGACATATGTGCATTGGGAATGACATATGTTGCATTCAAATATGAATGAGTCAAATCATAACCTTACACAAAATGTACATATAGAAACAAGAAAGAAATCCATACATGTTGTGTAAGGCAAAAAAAATTACATTTAGATCTAAACAATCATGATAAGTAGTCAATGTTTAGATTAGAAAAATGATCTTCACATGTAACGAAAAACAAATGGAAATATGGAGAGTAAATAAAGAAAATCAAAACAGAGTATGTCGTTGACCTATGTAAAGAAATCGTAGTATTGAATATAAACACCTGCTTTTTTGGGAAAAAAATACCTAGTTGTTTGTATAAAAGATAAATTTCTGTTAGCTGATTCAAAACAGAAGGATCTAGTTGCAAAAACATGTAAACTCATCACACATATTCTTTTTCCTTTCTGTTCATTGCTTTTCTCCGTCATGCCCATCTCTCGTCGTCTCCTTGCTAAGGCTTCTATCCTTACCCTATATGTTTTTAAGGCTTCTTCCCTTGCCTAAATAGTGATTTTGCTCAGATCTGCCTGGAGATGTTTTAAGCCGTAGGATTTGTTAGTCTCGTACCAATACGGAGTAGTTTGTACCTCTATCCGATTAGTGCGAACCGTCACCTATTTTTTATCCAAGTCAATACTTTTCAATACGTGTACACGTGTAAAAGGATAAAAAAAGATGTAGTATACTTCTATCTCAACCGGAAGAACAAATCTGAACTATATTTCTTGGTCTCCTGACCTTGCCTAAACAGTGGCGGCATTACTAAAAAACCTCCTCGATCAGACCTGGTTCGACCCAGCTGAAGATTCAGGGTAGCGTGATCCCACTGCTGAAACTGTGGCCAAACCAAAATCGTTACTAGAGATGGTCCTTGGGTGTTTATTAGAATTAGAAATCGTTTTTCATTCGATTCGCTTGTTTAGCAATATTTTTTCAAAACCAATCATTTCTATTAAAGTGGCACTCAAGCGGTGTATTGGCTTACTCATTTTTGTTCTGTGTACTATATGGATGGAAAAAGCGACACCACATAGATAAGTCCATGGAAGATGAAAACCAAAGCTCTTCTTAGTTACAGTGTTTTCCAAAAATTAGTTGAGGAGATCTGATGTGACAGCCCCAATCTCTAATATTCAGTTTTAAATTAATAGTCCCCTACTCAAGCGAAGCATTCATGTATGTCGAGAGTTTCGAAGAATAGGCCACTAATTAAAAGTTGAACTCAACGAATAGCTGAGGCAGAATAACAAGAAACAACAACTTTTATTCTAGATACGAGGAAGCAACGTCAAAGAGTCAAATTCTTTATATCAAAGAAAATAGATATATACCGTGTGTATGTCATTCCTGTCATTGGGTTATTCAAAGAAAAAAAAAAAAAAATATATATATATATATATATATATAGAGAGAGAGAGAGAGAGAGAGAATTTATTGAATGCCCGTGCGGGTACTTTCATTTTGTTACCCGTGCTTCTAAAACACGGTGGCACGTTAGGTAAATAGATCTAATACCAGTGACTCTCTTCTCTCCGTAGTCGCGACTTCGCCCATTTCCCAAATTAGTAGGGTTCTTAATCTCCGGTAGATCTGGAGGAATTTTCCCTTTGAGAAGAAGACGGCGACAACGTTCCTCTGCTCCAAGCCCACCGATTGCCACAATCATCTCCTACGACACACCTGACGGCCCCATCACGGGCGTGGCACTCAGCAACCTCTCCCTCTCCGGCACGATCTCGCCCACACCATTCTGCCTGCCTCACATCCATAATGTTTCCATCCACCTCAATGGCTTCCACGCCCCCTGCCAGCAGACATCGCCAACTGTACGGGCCTCACTTGGCTCAACATCTCCAACAACGCTCTCCCCAGTGCTCTGCCAGACCTGTCGGCGCTCAAGGACATGCAGATGCTCGACGTGTCGACGAACGGGTTCACCAGCCCGCTGACGGAATGGGTGGCGGGGTTGTTACTCGAAGAACAACATAAACCTCGGTCGCCGCTTAATTCCACTTCTGCATCGGGCACAAGTTCACTGCCGTGATCCAGAAAATTCCGGATACTCTCCTATAGGCTCCACCGACAACTATTCCCTAAGTATGCTACTCTCCAAAAATTTAGCCGATCTCGCCGCCATCCACCTCCACCGCCGTCAATGGTCCCAGTCCATTTATGTTTCCTTATCAATCTCAAACCTCTGACTAACTTGCTGTCGATGGAGAAGCCGGCTTGCCGGATGTCCCTTATGCACGAATTCTAGATATCACGCTTTCCTGAATGTGATGTCGATAAAATTGGGATTCCATTCATCGATGCACAAGCACGAAAGACTAGAGGGGATACCGGAGCGCCGAACTATTAGAACATACATGGCCATTGAGAGTATATTAATTTTGGGGCCGGAACGTGCATGGTGGATTATCAGGAGGCACCACCGACAAACATGACAAACAACGTGCGATTACAGATTTCGTATGACAACGACTGTTGGGCGGTAGTTTGATCCAAGCATTGCGCCAGGCATGTCGATACGTTTGGGTAGAAGACGAAGCGTGTGATTGCAAATTCTGGATGTCACTATTGTTTGATTGCCTTCATCGTAGTTTCTATGCCCATGCGGGGCACCACCGTGACGACAGAACGTCAATGCCAAACTGGTTGCTGGGTAGAAAGAACACAATGTAGAGTCTCAAATCTTCATCTGCGAAAACCATTGAGAGGATTGTGGTGGTAGCCTATCTAATTTGCGGGAAGGTTGATTAATAAGAGTGATGATATTCGACCAGCCATTACATAGAAGATCTTTTATTAGTCTAATCTGTCGGAAATGTGGTTGTGGTAGGATAGACTGTATAATTAGTTTTTTCCTTTTACATTTTGTGTACTCATGGAGTGGTGACAATCCAAGCTATCTACACAGATCCATGTGTCTTTGGCATCGGAATCAAGAAACCAAAATATAGGCTGCTATCTTGACTGTTTTGTAAATGTATACAAATGATTAATTGAGATTGTTTACTACAGGCATTTATTGGGATGATATATATTTGGATTGTGTGATGAAATGGTTGAGAAGGAGACTCAAAATGAAACATGAGGTGGTGGATTAATATTGAAATTAATTATTTAATGATCTTGATTAATGCCTGTGAGGTGCACTCAGGTGTTCGACCAAGCTATTAGCAACACAGCTTAGCTGTCAGTAAAGTCTGTAATGTTCTAGTGATTCTTGATGTATGTACTGCATACATACTGTGTGAACTTCTATTGGCAGAATGTTTGTGACATAATTTTTGGGCATCTATGGAATTTAGACTGTCTGCTAATACCTACTGTCTTTTTTAGTAATAAGCAAGTGGATAGTCATATTGTAATAAGCAAGTGTCATATGTAATATGGATAGTCACATTGTAATAGGCAAGAGCCAACCGTAATGTAGGTGACCGTTTTGTAATATGGATACTCATATTGTAATAAGCAAGTATCATATGTAATATAGACAATCACATTGTAATAGACAAGAGCCAACCGTAATGTAGGTGAAAATTTTGTAATATGGATATTCATCTCGTAATAAGAAAGTGTCATCTGTAATATGGATAGTCACATTGTACTAGGCAAGAACCAACAGTAATGTAGGTGACATATTGTAATATGGATAGTCATATTGTAATAAGAAAGTGTCATTTGTAATATGGACAGTCACATTGTAATAGGTAAGAGCCAACTGTAATGCAGGTGACACTTTTGTAATATGGATGTTAGAGTAACTGTGAAAACAATATGTCTCCTGTTGTAGTTTCAGATTCCTGGACCAAGCTGCTACTTGTAAAGGTGAAGATGGGCCTCATGGTCACTGCCATCTTGCTGGATTAATGGTGGGGCAGTTCACATATATTGTTGTTGAGGCATGCCTTGATTTGGAAAGCGTTCAACTGGAGTGTGTTCAAGGAATTTCGTGCATTCACAACGCTGGCAATTGTGTCTGTCATCATGTGAGACTTATCTTGATCGTCTTTCTTGTCTTAATAGCCACTGACTTAATTTTTGGGCATCTATGGAATTTAGACTGTCTTCTAATACCTACTGTCTTTTTTAGTAATAAGCAAGTGGATAGTCATATTGTAATAAGCAAGTATCATATGTAATATGGATAGTCACATTGTAATAGGAAAGAGCCAACCGTAATGTAGGTGACCGGTTTGTAATATGGATACTCATATTGTAATAAGCAAGTATCATATGTAATATAGACAGTCACATTGTAATAGACAAGAGCCAACCGTAATGTAGGTGACAGTTTTGTAATATGGATACTCATATCGTAATTAGCAAGTGTCATCTGTAATATGGATAGTCACATTGTACTAGGCAAGAACCAACAGTAATGTAGGTGACAGATTGTAATATGGATAGTCATATTGTAATAAGAAAGTGTCATCTATAATATGGACAGTCACATTGTAATAGGCAAGAGCCAACTGTAATGCAGGTGACAGTTTTGTAATATGGATAATCATATTGTAATAAGAAAGTGTCATATGTCATATGGATAGTCACATTATAATAGGCAAGAGCCAACCATAATATAGGAGACAGTTTGTAATATGGATAGTCATATTGTAATAAGTAAGTGTCATACGTAATATGGACAATCACATTATAACATGTATAGTCATATTGTAATAAGCAAGTGTCATCTGTAATATGGACAGTCACATAGTAATAGGCAGAGCCAACCATAATATAGGTGACAGTTTTGTAATATGGATAGTCATATTGTAATAACCAAGTGTCATAGGGAGAGAAGCACTCCATGTAATAAGAAATAATAAATAAAACTTGAATGTTACAAAAGAAAGGTGAGGGGTTCATAGGGAGAGAAGCATTACTACTCTTTTATTTTCCTATCTCATCAACAGTTACTCGTCTAGTGTAGCATTACTACTATTTGAATGGAACTTCATTACTCTCAGTGGCAATAGAGCAAGCAGCTATGGGGCAGATTAAATATCAATACCAACTGACAGAATTTTTTATTACGCCAACATTACTCAAGTATATTGTTCCAGTCTAGCTTGTCCAGGTAGTTGGTACTGAATACCATCAGCCGCACCCAAACACAGTCACACACGACCACCAAATCCATCCAAAAAGGTCATCGTGCAGAAAATCAACAAAAAGATCTTTGAAGTTCATATCATAAAATAGCAAAACTACTACTGATACTCAACGTTTTCTTTTCTCAAAAAAAAACTGAATAACAACTGCTTGCATCCCATTACATTGCTCGTAGTTATTAAACCCAGATAGCAAAGTCATAACCAGTGTGACTTTGCAATCTTGTATTTTATTGCTAACAACTATAAGTACATAACCAGCACCAACAAAACGCATGTACTAATTATAATCATTAGAATTTGCCCCTTTGCACCTTCCTTCTTCAAGACCATATTATAATTTTCCATTACAGAATACCGCTTGTCAAATTCTATCATAATATGATCATCTCATCCATTGTAGCATAATGGTTTGATTTCAATTCGTTGTAATAACTGCCATTTGGGATCTTCATGCATACCACTAATGCTTACATAAATCAAGACACTAAGTCTTTTCATGTTTCATCGTGTTTATCATAGCATTTACTTGCTAACGATCAATAATTGTCTAGCGGACTACCACCTACCAAACTTATGTCCCAGAAAATTGGTTCAAACAATGCATTTGGACAAAAATTGCCACGATGACTGTCGGATTGAGGCTGCAAGACGATGACGCTTCTATAAGGTCTTAGATCCGGAAAGGCCCAATTGACTCTCAATGAAAATCAACTATTTTTATTGCTCAAGTCATCGATTCCTGTCCACCCAAATCAAAAACATAGATATAGCCCCTGACAGAGGGACGTCGATGAGTGGATCTTGGCCGCCGCAAAGTACACAACCACCGTCGGTGCCGCCCCCTTCCCCAACCACCCTCTGGCTGCATCTGCTCCTCCGGCCTACCAACCCCAACCCCTATACACCTCTGCCACGCCAGGGCGCACTCTCATGCCACGCTGCCGCCGTCCAACACCATGGAACCATGGGAGGCGAGGGAGGAAATCACGATGGAGTAGAGTGGGGCTACAAAGCATGGTGAACCTCATACATCGTCCCTGGGGTAAAGCTTTGCTAGGAGGGACCAAAGTCCACTGGATAGAAGGTATGATTGGGCCATGCCCCATCTACTCCTTGCGGTAGGAAATCACAACTCAGGCGATCACATCCACCTACTCGGACCTACAGTCGAGAGGGTCTTCAAGGTGCTCGTCCTCCGCCGTGCCGTGAACCAGTTGGCCATCGGGGCCCTCCTCGCACAAGGCGAGCTCGGTGGGCTGCTGCGGTAAGGGTTCAAGGTCGGTTGGAAGCATGCAGAGATGAAGGATTGAAGTGTTTGTGAGGAACTCGGCAAAATCTGTAGAACCTATCAAGTAAGGAAGGGAAAGAAGGTATGATTGGGCCATGCCCCATCTACTCCTTGTGGTAGGCCGGAGTAGGCCTGAGAACGGAAGATGTGCGCCCATTGGGAGAGAATGACGGAGAAGGAGATCGGGAAAATTGGGATTGTACTACCGGGGGACGGGAGTGATGGCCTCTATTTACTACGGATGCCACCGTGTTTTGACGACATGGGTAGTATAACCAATATACCTGCGCAGGTAACAAAAACAATCTCATCTATATATATATATATATATATATATATATATATATATATATATATATATAGAGAGAGAGAGAGAGAGAGAGAGAGAGTCAGGCTAGAATACACTCGAGTGTATCCGGAGCGGAATACACTCAAGTAGTTTTCCATGATGCAATATTTTTTTTGAAAATCTAATCCATTGATCTTCTTAAACATCTCATGAAAAACTCATACGCAAAATTTTAGCACATTTGGATATGTATAGCTCATGTTATGAAGGCCGCAAAAATTATACATTTCAAATTAGTTTCGCGCGTTGATTTTGTTGCCCTTGGATGAGTGACTTACACTCATCCAAATGGGTTCAAAATTTGTATGTAGCCTAGTTATAGTATGATAGAGAAGATCAACGGTTTACATTTTACAAAAAATATTCTTGATATGCAAACACACTTGAGTGTATTTGTGTGATCCGTACACTCGAGTGTATTCTAGCATGACTCTCTCTCTCTATATATATATACATATATATATATATATATATATATATATATATATATGTGTGTGTGTGTGTGTGTGTGTGTGTGAAATTTATTTTATGTTTGGTAAAATTGTAGGTGGGCAAAAAGTGTCATCTTGTCATCGATGTTCCATCATACAAAATCGTGGAAGATGGTGAGGTTTTTTGATAAGCTGATTCTATTGATGATGTTCCCTTTCCCTCTGATCATTACCGTGTGTATTTCATATGTGTCATTATGGCATGGAAAGATGCACCTCTCTCATACGAGCATCCAGATTCCACCATAGTTGGAGATGTATAAGATGACTTTACTAGGTGGTCTAAACGACTCATTACAATTGTTGAGGTATGAAAAATTTTATATTACATTTTTATATATGATCATAAGCTAATATGTGAACACATGCGTGCATACCAACAACTAAGAAGCCACCTAGGATTTCAAAGATTCCATCCCTATATTTTATTCCATAGGAGTTGTTCAACTCTTTAGGCCCTAACTGCAAGGTGTTCATAACATATGGTCAGACAATAAAGATCAATCAGACACCATGGTGATCGTCCTTCAAGAGGAGGCCGTAGGTATATAATGAGACACTATTATATTGTTGATAGATGTCTTGAGCTATCCCAGTATCAATGATTGAACACATCCGTGATAGAACTTCGGATACAGTGAGTTGGAATACTCCATCATATGTGATGAATATATATTTTTTAGATGTTTCCTATATATCAACTTATTGATGCATATATATATATATATATATATATATATATATATATGATTGAACACATCCATGATATATATATATATATTGTTTGTATTACGGAGCTGCTGAGTTCAGAATATTAAATGTGGCATTCTAATGCCATCAACGATTAGTGATGTAGTTAGAGATTTGAATGGCATCAAAGATTACATGAGTACCATGGTGAAGGCTTTCGGTGCTTCCAAGACCGCGATCATAGCTCCCTTCAACATTGTGTATTTTTTAGTTTGTTGTTTATATGTCTAACATAGGAATACAATTTGTTGCAAAATTTCATTTTTATTTTATTTGCCTTCTATTAATTCAGATTAAGCATCGGCAGTTGTTAGTGGTTATTCGCGAGACTTGGATTGTGTATTTCTTTGATCCTTTGGGTATAAAATTAACAACAAATGAGGGGCACCCATTGAAATTGGTTATTCACGCATAAGTATAATTTTTTCGTGATCATCGTACTTGTTAATATTTGCATCATATATGATGATTTAATAATTCATATATGCTAATTTAACTTAGAAGGGCGTGAAAGCATTTTATAGCGGCAGAGGAAAAGTAGATCAAAAAAATAATATGTAGTTTGGAGGAGTGTTGATGTAGTCTTATCATTCAAATGTATATATATTACTAGCTCTACTTAATTATATTTATTAATGTAATTATAAATCTACAGTGTCATGTACATGATAATGATTGGGGATGCGCATATTACGTGATGCTATACATGTAAACGATTGTCACACACGCACAACATATCAAATATATAAAGAAGGTAATGGTATTAGTATTGGAATTATAATTAATGAACTAGTCTTATTTGATAATACAAACAATCTAATCTAATTAGAATTACATCTCATCCTTTTTGCAGTTTTTTGAAACTATTGAACTCTAAACAATGGAGCAATTGAATGACCTACAAAAATAGTGGACAGACTGCTTCATCCAAAATGTTAACTGATCAAATAATTGGAGGGTTGATTGATACTTTTTATATCAAACTTGATTCTAGAGATTTGTTTTATTATTGAGGACTTCATCTATGTGGCAACTGATGTGTATATGTATTCAAATGTGTGTAAACTGAATGTGAAGAGCATGAGGAGGAGAATCATGTGTAGTTTTGCATGTATATGAAATTCAATTTGTGGCTGAGTCAATTGAGAAGTAAGTTGATGCATATGTGTGTGCATTTGAAGTGAAAATGATAGAATGTTGAGGTTTGGTGGTATGTTTGTACATATTGTATCAAATGCATGTCTATTTGAATATAAGGTTTTCAGGCTTGTTGTCAAGCTGTGATATTTGTAAAGGTTTTCAGTTTTGATGAACTTTTAAGTTTTGAAGAACTACAAGTAATAGACAGGCTAGCAACTAGACATTAGGTGTGTTGACCTGCTATATAAAAAACACAAACATTATATATATATTTGTTCAGTTACTTGAAGAAAACCGATGAGATAACTCTAAATTTCTATTGTTTATTCACTTATAAAATTGACATCACATTATTAGTCATTGGATATTTCTCATTCAACAACCGACGAGTAACGGTCAAACAAAACTATTTTCATAGCCATGTATCATCAGTTATTTTTAAATAACTGACTACATATATGCATATACGTTGTCAGTTCTTATTAATGTAATTGATGAGGAAAGGTTGAGGAAAGACATTATTTCGTTATTCGTTGCATCTTATGTCGTTGGTTTGACTGTAACCTCTAGATGTCAATATATTCGTCGATTTTTTTAATCGATAATGTATGACCTTTTTTAGCGTTGCCCACCTAGCCGTCGGTTATAAACCGACAACAAATGGCTAAAATGACCGAAGAGATATCCTGTTCATGTAGTAATAGTTAGTGGGAGCATAATTGTATTTTTCATACTATATGTAGATGACAAAATATTGATATGAAATGACATTATTCTTCTACAATTGGATAAGACTTAGTTGGAAAATTTCATCTTCATGAAGCACTTGGACGAAGCATCCTATATTATAGAAATAAAAATATATAGAGATAGATCTAGAAGCATTCTTAACCTATGACACAGTACGTAGATTTAAACGGTGTTGAAAAGGCTCAATAGGTAGAATTATAAGAAAGTTAACTTACTGGTTGTAACAACCTATGTATATGTAATAACATAATGCGAATACATAATTATGAATTCATACAAGTGAGTTCCAAACAAGAACATTAATTTGAATTGTTTCTTCAGAAAATAAATAATGAGAATATGAAATAGTGGAGGAAAGTATAGTAATAAGAAAGGTAATAGTTAGACTATTTAATAATAATAGAGAATAAGTAAGAAATAAATTTATCAACCAATTTTGAGAATAATGTTGGGGAATTTTTTTTTCTGAAATATAATCATAAATATATTACAATCAGTAGAAAATTAAATGCAATAATAAATGATGAGGTTAAAGACCGAACTATATATTAAAATAAACTAGTTTTGAGGAATAGTTAAATATAATGGTGGTTGCTAAGAAATATAAATAGAGAGAGAAAAAATATATCACTATACAAATTTAGTTTCTTATAAATGGTTGGATGGAGACCAAGAAAAAAAATTATAATATAGTAATAAACGGACCTCGACTCAAGATATAATTCAAAGAACTTAAGGAATATCAATTTGTATACTAACGAAATGTATAATTTATATAATAAAGAAAATGAATTGGAAAGTAAAGATATATACGCATTGCAGATGACAAATGAGTCAAATGGTAACCTAACACAAAATGTATATATATACATATATATATATATATATCTTTATATATATATATATCAATATATATATATATAGAGAGAGAGAGAGAGTCAGGCTAGAATACACTCGAGTGTATCCGGAGCAGAATACACTCAAGTAGTTTTTTATGATGCAATATATTTTTTGAAAATCTAATCCATTGATCTTCTTAAACATCTCGTGAACAACTCATACGCAAAATTTGAGCACATTTGGATATGTATAGCTCATGTTATGAAGACCGCAAAAATTATGCATTTCAAATTAGTTTCGTGCGTCGATTTTGTTGCCCTTGGATGAGTGGCTTACACTCATCCAAATGGGCTCAAAATTTGTATGTAGCCTAGTTATAGTATGATGGTGAAGATCAACGGTTTACATTTTGAAAAAAATAGTCTTAATATGCAAACACACTTGAGTGTATTCGTGTGATTCGTACACTCGAGTGTATTCTAGCCTGACTCTCTCTCTCTCTCTCTCTCTCTCTCTCTCTATATATATATATATATATATATATATATATATATATATAAACAAGGAAGAAATCCATACATGTGTAAGGCAAAAAAAATTACATATAGATATAAACAATCATGATAAGTAGTCATTGTTTAGACTAGAACAACGATCATCATATGAAATGAAAAACAAAATGAAATTATGGAGAGAAAAGAAGAAAAAAAAATCATCATATTAGCTATAAACACCTAGTTTTTTGGATAAAAATACCTAGTTGTTTGTATGAAAAATAAATTTCGGTTGGTTGATTCAAAACAGAAGGTTCTAGTTGCAAAAACATGTAAACTCATTGCACATATTATTTTCTCTTCTTTTGTCAGTCATGCCCTTCTCTCCTCATCTCCTTTCTTTTGAGTACTAATATCAAGCACACAATATACACCAACTTTTCCACCCCAATCTCCAGACCTGTGACAGGTATTTAATCCAGTCGTTCGTATATAGTACCAAAGAGGCACACTCGTACAATGTTGAACTAAAACAAGCACAGTGTGAGGAGACGAATAGCCAACCGAGACTATAAAAATCCAACCCACTCCCACACTCGCCCACTTTTTACTGGTGGTGTCTCCCACTCCAGACTAGCGTCAAGCGTGACCGATCCCCCTCTGCCGCCGTGACCAGCATAACAGCTAGCCCTCCGTCACGTCCATGTTGAAGACTTACCAAGCCAACTTCCACTCCGCCGCCGCTCCCAGGTAATTTAAAACCGTGCCCACCCTACCCCACGCCATAGTTATCGTCACGCTCTGCCACATCTGCACCCGGTCGTCGTCACGTCCACGCCATCATCAAGCTCATACAACCGCAGCCAAGCTGCCTATGCCCCATCATCCTCATGCTCTTGCTGCCATCACATCTACTCTCACGCCGCCTCGCACCCAACGACCACGTCGCTGCATGCACGTTTACGCCTCTACACACCGAACACCTGATGCCCACTCCTCCGCACTCACATGTACGTTGTTGCATCCACGCCTATGACGTCATCAAACCAGCACCCATGTTACCGTAATGCTCCACCGCGGCACACCCACAACATGACTCTTACTACCCAGTGCGACAAGCGCACCGTCGTGCCAACAACATTATAATGTTTAGTGGACTCTATCATTAGGAGGAAGAGGAGGGACATGAGGATTTATTGGCCTCTCAAGACTATAATGTATAAATATCATCATTGTAGTACACCATTTTTGTCACTGTAATGTATAAAACTTAGTCATGCGAGTTCGCATGAGTTTAATTTTCATTCCATGTCAATGAATGTGAACTTATTTGTGTCATTTTACAATAACGTTGGATTACATGTAAAAAATAAAAAAAAGTTATTGAAAATGATGAACAATTAATGTCTTATATTATATTTTTCTAATCATGACATCTCTAACTATAAGTATTGTTTCAGTGTATATGAAGTATAGTTGTTGATATTTATTGGTGATACTATGGATATTAATTAGTACCATATGTGGAATTACCAGTAACATATGAATAGATTGGGACACATATTTTGATCAAATATATCACTTATTAACATAATTCTACATACTAAAATAAAGAATATATAAAAAATGAATGGAAAATATTTTTTTAAATGTGATGTACTCTGCTAGTTTATTTTAAAATTAGTTATTTATAACTTTACGTACTGTATTGAAGAAAATTAAGTATGAATTTTTCACTTAGACGTCAACTGAGTAAAAATAAGATTTGGGCAGCTGAGAAGAGAAATTGGAAGGAAAAAAAATTTGAAAATTAAATGAGTTCTTTTTTGGTTGGTTCATAGTTGGTGGTGGGTGGTTAGGCACTATCAGACTTTATTGCAATAATGATATGCATGCAGTCATGCAACCGCAATAGCAGACTTATCACTTGGAAATTTGTATCACATTGTGCTCAAAAAATCATATAAGGGTGCTAATAGTGACTTTTTTAGTATGGTGTTTTTCTGCAAGTCATATTGTTTTTGAAGTATATTAGAGAATGTGATGATATTTAAAAAAAATTATTATCTAGACAAAAATAATTAATAAACAACTTAATTACTGGTACGCACTGAGCTCTTTTATTATCAGTCTGGTTATTAATATATTTTAGTACTACTTTGAATAGGATGAAGTACTTAGTACTTCCTTGAATACATCTAAGTATTGATTTTTGACTTGGAAAAATGTATTATTATCTTTGTTAAAATATCTAAAGTAAATGTAAAGTGGACTAAAATTTTACATTATGAAATGTTATAACATGATCCAATTAATTGATTTTTGTAGTATGATATTTTATGTTGTTAATATTATTCTTAGATAAAATAAAATAATATTTTGTACATATTTATGATGAATACAAATTATATAAACATAATCAACAACTAATTTTATATTTTAATTCTCTAATCAAATGAATATCTGTGTGTACGCACTGTCTACTTTATATTTAGTATATTTGTTGATTACTTTTGACACTACATTGAATATATTTCATTACTAGTTTTGAACTTAGTCGTAAAATATATAAAAATGTTTACTTAGTCGAATCAATCATTAAATCGTTCTAAGTGGAGAAAATTTAAAAGAAAAAAAAATGAATCTGTTGTTTGTTTGTAAGATGGGTAATGATTTTTTTTTGAATCGTTGGAGTGTGGTTATTTTACGTTGCGTGCATACAAAATGTTTAAGTCAAGTAACTCGAGTGTGGCTGATTTATTACAGCGGCTGCATGTATGTAAAATACTTTATTGAGAATATAGAAATAGATTGGTCAAAGGGTATGCAATTATGATGCATGAACAATAGACCCATTATCTATTCACGTTCTAGTGGTTCGTGTCGCACAGTGCGAAAATTAATTTGATTATGTATTCCCGAAGTTGGGATGTAATTGTTGGTGGAACATGTGTGCGGTGAATAATTTTTCTTTCTTTTCTATCATACAATCACCGGAACACGGACAGCCAATCACTAGCCTCCACAAAAAGTGGTTGGTCCCATCATCCTCTCTCTCTCCTCTCTCTCTCTCTCTCTCACTTTCTCGTCTTCCACTTTCCTCCCCTATTCCCTTCTTCACACAACAACAATCACTATCGGCACTGCACGCTGCAGAACACAAGTTGACCATCAGCCAAAGCCAACTGACCAGCCTACACTGCCTCCAACTTCAACCTCCTTCAACGACGACACACAAATGTTTCTAAGCTTCTTCCCTTGCCTAAATAGTGGTTTTGCTCAGATCTGCCTGGAGATGTTTTTAGCCATAGTATTTGTTAGTCTCGTACACCAAAACGGAGTAGTTTGTATCTCTATCAGATTAGTGCGAACCGTCACCTAATTTTGATCCAAGTCAATAATTTTCAATACGTGTACACGTGTAAAAGTATAAAAAAGGATGTAGTATACTCCTTTCTCAACCGGAAGAACAAATCTGAACTATATTTCTTAGGCTCCTTACCTTGCCTAAACCGTGGTGGCTTTACTAAAAAAAACTCCTCGATCAGACCTGGTTCGACCCAGCTGAAGATCGATCATTCAGGGTAGCGTGATCCCACTGCTGAAACTGTGGCCAAACCAAAATCGTTACTAGAGATGGTCCTTGGGTGTTTAATAGAAATAGAAATCGTTTTTCATTCGATTCGCTTGTTTAGCAATATTTTTTCAAAACCAATCATTTTTATTAAAGTGGCACTCGAGCGGTGTATTGGGTTACTCATTTTTGTTCTTTGTACTATATGGATGGAAAAAGCGACATCACATAGATAAGTCCATGGAAGATGAAAACCAAAGCTCTTCTTCGTTACAGTGATTTCCAAAAATTAGTTGAGGAGATCTGATGTGACAGCCCCAATCTCTAATATTCAGTTCCAAATTAATAGTCCCCTACTCAAGCGAAGCATTCATGTATGTCGAGAGTTTTGAAGAATAGGCCACTGATTAAAAGTTGAACTCAACGAATAGCTGAGGCAGAATAACAAGAAACAACAACTTTTAGGGCTTATTTGGTTGTATGAAGTTGCAACCAGCAGAGCGATTTTGAAGACGGGAAAATCAAAATAGGAATTAGATCACAACGTTAAACGTTTGGTTTCACGCAGCTGGAAAACGAAGCGTTGCTCAGCTTCCGTTTGGTTGCAGGTTCTTTATCAGACGCAAATGCGACGGTGGAGTTACCACTGTGGCAAGATGACACAATCTAACGAGTAGGTATACCAGGATACATGCTAGTTCAGTTGTTACCGTGCACCGTCCAGGTATCCAGAGCATTGGGCGTCCGCGGAAAAGGAACTGCGCCCAGAATGGGCGCGGTTAGTCCTCCTCATGTTTGTACGTAGCAAAAGATCACTGTGCAGTTCACTTTCTAGACGTGGGGTGGAACCGCATACAACCAGACGCAATTAGTTGCAAATCAGATGCAGTTGCAATTCACGTTTTCCAACTCACCCCAACCAAATTAGCCCTAAATTCTAGACCAGATACGAGGTAGCAACGTCAAAGAGTCAAATTCTTTATATCAAAGAAAACACAGAAATGCAAGAAAATTGATGAGAAATCATTCTAAGGTTTTTACTCTGACTACTCATGCAAGGAGCTATATATATGACGAAATAATTCTGTAGCGTCTTTCTACACACTGAAAATTTTTTAGATGACAGAAAAGTACTCATCTACGGACCCATATAGCAAGCTGTAAATCATGCCACGGTGGGAAAAAACACAAGCTACAGATACACGCCTGGTAACGTCACGCCAGACTTAGACAAGATAATTACACAAGCCTGGAAAAGTCACGGCAAATTTATATCATGCGTATGAGCCAAGAACTTCCATCTGCGAAAGTAGAGAACACATTGAAACTGCAAGCTCTAGCCGTTCAGAGATGAGCTAGGTATCAACACGTTTCGGCTTCTTATCAGCTCTATACTGGAAAGGGGAATGAGCCTACTGCCAAGAATAGTTATGGAAACTACTCACCACGATGGATGAGCTACCATATATAATAATATAGCATATAATTTCCCCAACAAGGCGGGATGTCTAAACCAATCATCAACGTAGTCTTCTTGAGAATCTTGTGTATGTCAAATATGGATATAAAAAGATGGATAATGATATGTGGACGAAAAGTGGCACTCAATTTTAAAACTGTTTTGTTATTGTACATGTATAAGACTAAAACTGAAGACGGAAATAACATAGTTTTTTCTTGAGTTGTCTTGTTTACGCATATGAACAGAAAGGGTTTCAAATTGAGTGTCATTTTTTGTCCATATACTAGACCCCTAAAAAGATACAAAAAAGTTAATTCATGCTATTGGTTGAGATCCCACCATCACTCACAGCTGTCAAGTCTGACTTAATTAACTCCCATGTTTTAAGGCCGATATCTTCCAAAAAAAAAAAAAAGAACCCAAGAAGCCGCACAATGGGTGTGTGCTTGGAATATCGCCACACATGGGGTGTGTGGTTGAAAAAGCATTGGATATCCAAACCGTGATCCATTCAACCCTGCGGCATCTGTAGCCCCTAAACCTGCTGCTATTAACAATTGAAGAAGAATTATTGATGGATAAGGAATGTGTCGTCATCTAAGTTGCATCCCAACAATATTTGGATAGGCTATAGGGATTGTTTCCATCCGCCTATATTATGTGTCATATTCAGATTAAGATGCAAAGATGGATATTGCCGGCTACATAGATCCTTTTTTCCGTTCAGCTCTACCATACTAGGTCGTATTTTGATCAGATACATTTTTTTTTATAAACACTTTTCAAGTTAATTTAAATATGCCACTTCTTCTTTTAACTGTGCTTACGAGACATTTGCTTATCGATATGAATTTTTTTGGAAAACCTTGCACATACTATCTGATCCACAGACCTTCTACACGACCTCGGGTTGTACACTGCATACGGCCACTATTTTTGACATTTAATATTTCCATCCATAAGTATGCATGTTGTAAGCCTTTTTGATACCTCCTCGCAGCAAATAATTCTCACTTCATTTCTTTTATGAGGGAACACTATTTTGATGCTCCATGCTTTAATCAATTAGAGTTTCATCAAAATTTCAACTATCCTCCTATTTTCATAGAAGTACCGATGTATAGCGTATATTCAAATATGTGAATACTATGTTTATGATGGTACTTTATATTAATATTGACATGTTTATTTATTGAAGTTACTTGGATGGTACCGCTATAACTTGTGTCTCTGCCAAGGTATTTCTTTAAGTGTGTTTGTAAGAGGTTTACTTCCGAATGAGGAGTTGTCAAATGAATTAAATTCGTCAAGAATGTTAGTCTGAATGATTGATGCATCAAATCAAGATATGTATCTTGGAAAATTAATACAAAACTCTTTTGGGCTCAGATATACAAAATTATAAATGGTATATAGTTATCGTTTAAAATTCTCTACTTATATATATATATGTATATAAATGGAATTAAAAGAGAAATATTTCTCCCTTCCCCTCTCCCATAACTCGTGGCAGAGGTCGGACGCCCGAGAGGATGGTAAATCAAGTGATGCTTCTCCGTGTGGTTTCGAACTCAGCTCCCTTCGTTGAGGACCAACGGATTTTTCCAATTGGGTTATTCCCTTGCCGCATATATATGTATATATATGAATATGTGTGTCTATATATATATATATATATATATATATATATATATATGTGTGTGTGTGTGTGTGTGTGTGTGTGTGTGTGTGTGTGTGTGTCTACCTTTATCTAAATGGTAGCAGATATAGCATGTAATTTTTGTCTAGACTGTAGTGTTGTTGCCAAAAGGGAATCTAAATTTTATCAAAAATGATGTACCTTTTACTAAAAATTAGGTCCTTTTGCCCTTTAAGAGATGGAACATTCTTTTCTGAAGATAAAAATGTACGATATATGATATTGTAGCCTCATAGTGAGGTTGACATCAATACAATGCTAGAGGTATTTCACTCGCACATGTACATTTTTTAAAATCCATGAGTAGTTGTTGCATTGCAATTGATTGTAACATGCAACTACGGGACTCAGAGTTAGCCAGCAGTGATAATTCTTGTTCTAGAGTAGATATAAACAAGAGTATTATAAATAAGAAATGATATCTGACTCATTGAGGCATATAAATTTGCACTTTCCTTAAGAGTAATATCTCTTTATCCAGTAGTAAAAGTAGGGGGCCATTCTCCCAGGATACAACAATGTTTGAAGTGGCGATGCTTGCACTTGAAAGTTGCAATCTCCAGTGAACAACATTCGATCATTCTTCCAACAATCACTCAGATAACATTGGAGGCAACAACAGAAGGAAGAAGAAAAACAAGTGAGGGAGACAATTTTTGTCTTCTCTATGTAAAAGACTAGACAATGTTTTCATTTTATAGAAAGGATGTAATTGAGACGATTTCCAAACGGATAGACACTAGCAATTGGACTCTTCTAATTAGTCTCAATTGTTGTTTTAAATGTTTGCACCACATGTTAAAATGGTCATGTGGATGAAGTGACAAAACTAAACCGGGACTGCACCCACACAAGGAGTCGGGATGTTGGGATTTGCACCCCCCCTAACGTGGGATGGGACATTCAATGACACGCCCAATTAAATAGTTTTGAGCATGGGGCGACCCTAACCTAGTTTAGTTGTCCCACCATATGTGTGAGTAGCTGAAGTTCTCTTTTATTCCTCAAATATCCAATGGATAAGAATTCATATATAAATATGAGAGAAGTGTCTGAGATAACTAATTTGGACTAAAAAAATTGTCTTTTGGTTTCAAATACAACACAAAGAACAAAAATCCACCATTATTTCAAAATAAAACAAAATTAATTTTGAGAAAATCACTAGAGGAACTTAAATAAATGAGTATAAATTTAGTAGAACTAAGAACTCTGAACAAAAGCATGGAGTAGATGTACATAATTTGTAGGGGATTGATAGAACTATGTTCTTGAACCAATTCTCCTTAGAACTGATTTGAGGTCCATTACTCACATATCATGCATAAAATCAATTGTCATTCTTATGTTTTGGCACTTTTATGCCATGCACCTACTGGTAATATTCATGAGTGCTCTAGAGACCTACTCAAATCTCAATAGGAGTGGCCCCAATCCACACTCATATAGTTGGACTTTCATTAAGTATTATTGTAGTAATATACGTCACTACTAATGGATATAAAATCCATTAAGAAAATATATTCAACTTTGTCACTATAAGTTATTGTTTACATCATAGGAATGAGATACAAATATTACAATACATTGAGTCATTCAGTGATTTAGTTTTACCATTTAACCACCTTCTCGGGATCATCGCTCATGAAGGTTGGGTATCCATCACTTTGACTTCTGGTATGAGAATAATCCCATTCTCCTTGATGTGTTGCTCACTAGTCTTTGACTTAATGGCTTTGGTAGTGAGTCGACCAAGTTTAATTTTGAATTCACATCATCCATTGAGATTATGTTATCACATATAAGTTGCCTCTTAGTATTATGATGTAGAAGAAGATGTCTACTCTTCCCATTATAAACTTTGTTTTTAGCTCTTGATATGGAAGCTTAATTATCACAGACTATAAACACCAATTGATAAGTTTTCTTCCAAATGGAAGGTCCATTAGAACATGTCTCAGCCATTCAACTTCAATTCCAACCTTTCCTAAGACAAAAAACTTGGATTCCATAGTGGAACTGTAACAACCTAGATTTTGTCTCTCTCCTCTAACTATTCACATAATGATTCATGACACACTCAATTTGAAACTATGGCCACTCTAATAATCAAATTGATTTTTTATAATGATGTGTCACTCAATTGATGAGGTGTTGATAGCTAAATTATGATTTTGAAATGAATTGTATACTGTTGAGTGACTTAATACACATTGATTATTTTTTGAATTTTGTAAAGGACTCAACATGCTGATATTAATCTAAAACCCTATCCATTAGATAGAGGATGAAATTAGTGATCCAACAGTGAAGATTTCAACCAAATTGGATGATTGAGCACAAAGATATGGCCTTTGCATTCTTGTTCTTTTTCTATGCCTTTTTCATCTTTTTTGTCCCTTTTCCCTCTTTTTTTCCTTGTTGGGTCTCGACCCCTCTCCTCTCACATGGGCACGGCCCATTTCTTACTCCTTACAAGACTATGCACAAACAAGGGAGCCTCCCTCAGCTACTCGATTGGGCACCCCACAGATCAGGGCTCGATCCGACAGCTATGGAGTATTCCCCAACCTTGAGCTAAAGTCAAGGGGCTAGGAGCTCTAGCCATGTCCATAACCCCCAATTTTGAGGGCTTTTTGACCTTGTCTTCACGAAAATTCATCACAAAAGTCTACCTCATGATCTTATGACCTCTCCCCTACTCATTCCTAGTGATATGGTCCGTCATAGAGGCATGGAGAACCCCTACAACCATGGTCGACCACCATGACCGCGACCATGGTGGATGGGGCTTTGCACATGCCCTCACAACCTCTTTTTAAACCATTAAATTTCACAACTCATTCCCCTTTATTTTTCCCATCTTCATTCTATCTCTCTCCCTCCGAATATCCCTTGGAGGGCGATCAATGATAGGGAGATGGTGGGGAAGGTGTTGTCTACCTATGGTGGTAGAATTCACCCGCTCAGAGGCAGGTCCCAAGTAGGGGAATAGGGCTCACATAGCGGAAAAGCCGATTGGGAAAAAGATCGATCCCTACTCTAGGTCATTCTTATCTATTAATAAATGAATGTGGTGTCAGATGTGCCAGTACACCAGTACAATTTCCTAACACTAGGTTGTTGCAACAAAAAGGTAAAGACGACAGACATAGACAACTAGATAGTGGCCCACTAGCCTTACATTGGAATGGAAATACTAGTGGCTCTTGGACTTACATTAGAAAGAAGAGGTAACTACGGATATGTGCTTGCATGAGCGTAGTACGTGAGGAAGAGGCCTATCAAATACCCCCCTGAAGATCCGACCACTTCCACGGGGTTGGCCTAGGTCGGGAACCGAGAGCGGAGGTCTGTGTAAGTCATCCATTGAGCTTATTCTGTAGGCGAGTCCACCTAGAAACCAGTACCTCTACAATGGCATGGTTTCTGTGTTTTACCATGAGGCACTCCAGGATCGAGGAAGCGAGTAGCATTGTCTGCTGGTGGCCATAGATGAGGGAGATCTAAAGTGGTGGCTACTATCGGTTGTAGACCATGATGTTGCTTTAGTTGTGAAACATGGAATACTGGGTGGATTAGGGACGATGTTGGTAGCTATAGTTTGTAATCCACTTTCCCTATGCATTCCAGGATTAGGTATGGACCATAGTATTTTGCTTCTAGCTTCTGATGGGTGCAGAAGGAGAGTGAACTCTACTAATATGGTTGAAGTTTGAGGTAGACGAGGTCACCTATGTTGAACTCTTGTGCTCGATGATGCTTGTTGGCCTACTACTGCATTCGGATATGGGCACGATGGAGGAAGTGTTTGAGTTGTGATAGAGCCTAATCCCTGGCTGAAAGTAGCTCGTCTACTGCTGGTAGTTTGATTGTGCCTTTAATGTATTAAACCAAGGATGGTGGTGGCCTCCCGTATACTATTTGGAAAGGACTTGTGTTGGCTGAAGAATGTAAGGATGTGTTATACCAATATTCAGCCCAGGGGAGCACCAAAGGCCATTCTTCGGTGTTGTTGAGTAGTAACAACGACGGTATGTTTCAAGGCAATGATTTACCACTTCCATCTGGCCATCATATTGAGGATGGTAGGCCGTGCTAAAGCATAACTTGGTACCCAGCTTGAAGAAGATTTCTCTCCATAATGCGGACTGGAAGACTTTATCACGATCACAAATAATGGATATAGGCAGGACGTGGAGCTCGAAAATGATTTGAATGAAGATAGTGGTGACAAGCTCGGCTGTGAATGGGTGTTTTAAGGAAATGAAGTGGGCATATTTGCTGAGCCTATTGAAAACTACCAATATCGTGGAGGAATGGTGGACCAGTGGTAGTCCTTTAATGAAATAAATTTTGATGTCCTCTCAGATCTGGTTTGGGTTGAGTAATGCCTGTAATAGACCAGCTGGAGACGTAGTGAGGTATTTTTGTTGTTGGCAGGTGTGACATTTGTGCACAAAGGTTTTTATATCAGAAGTAATTCCTTGCATGTGGAAGTCGCTCTTGACACGATGAATGGTCTTCTTGTACCTTGAGTGTCCCCCTTGGAGTGCTATGTGGTTGTCATGGAGGATGTGAGGCTTCAGGATTGAGTGTTTGCTTAGGACAATCCACCCTCTGTAAAACAACAACTCATCATCTTTTGTGTACTTAACAGATGGTAGCATGCCTTTGTGGTATTTTCCTTGGATATCCAACTGATCCTCCATGGTGGTGTATTCTTTCCGCATTGTGTTGACCCAGTCAGGTTGGATGGAGGTGATGTGGAAGGTTTCATGAACGGAAGGGAGTTGGGATAGAGCATTAGCAGCCTTGTTGCAACGCCCTGGTTTGTACTCAATAAAGAAGTCATAGCCCATCAACTTGGTGACCCAGTGTGTTTAATGCTCTGATGATCCTTTCAGACGATGAAGGAAGCTCCCAACAGATACTGTCTCCATTTGTATATGACTATCACCAAGGCTAACAACTCCTTTTCATAAGTGGAAAGGCCTTGTTGGTGTGGGGATAGGGTGAGGCTGAAGTAAGAAATTGGATGTTCTTGCTACATTAGAACACCTCCCAGGCCCATACCTGAGGCATCACATTCAACCATAAAGGGTTGCTTGAAGTTTGGAAGTCAAAGTAGAGGTGGATGGCTTATAGCTTGTTTGAGGTCCATCATTGCCTGTTCCACCTATGAATCCCAATGGAAGGCATCTTTGTGTAGCAGTCTATGCAGGGGGCATGCGAGCGAAGCATATCCACAGATGAATTTGCGGTAGTAATTTGCTAGTCCCAGAAATACTCACATGTATTTAAGGATGCATGGAAATGGCCACCTCTGGATTTCTTACAACTTGGCTGGATCGGCATGAACACCCTCCCCTAAAATGATGTGCCCCAGATATGCTACTTCACTAACACCAAAAGCACAGTTGCTAAGTTTTACATATAGCTTATTGCCTCGCAGATCAAGGAAGATGATTGTTAGATGGTTTAACTGATCCGTAAATGAATTGTTGTAGATCAAAATGTCATAAAAAACACCAATACAATTTTTGAAGAAAGGGGCAAAAAATTGCGTTCATCAAATCTTAGAATCTAGATGGTGCGTTGCACAGGCCGAAAGGCATTACCCAAAATTCATAATGGCCCTTGTGTGTTTGGAATGTTGTCTTCTTAGTGTCCTCTACATCCACCTTGATTTGGTGATAACCTGCTCGGAGATCCAGCTTGTTGAATATGGTTGTGCGGTGCAGTTCATCCAGAAGCTTGTCTATGACCGGAATCGAGAACTTGTCTTTGATTGTCTATTTGTTGAGGGCTCTATAATCGATGCAAAGCTACCAACTCTCATATGCTTTCTTGACTAGCAATGCCAGAGATGAGAACAGGCTAACATTATGTTGGATATATCCTTGCTCAAGGAGTTCCTCTACCTGCTTCTCAATTTTCATTTTCTAGAAATGGGGATATCAGTTTGGAGGCGTTGTAATGGCCATGGACTCATCCAATAGGGTGATTCGATGATCATGTGGCCTCTTTGGTGGTAGACTAGTGGATTATGAGAATATTTTGTTGAATTTTTGAATGATGTTTTGAATTTTTTGTGGAATGGTGGAAGTATTATGTTGGGGTTCTGAATATATGAGGTATAATTTCCTTGCACTTTGGATGGAGGATTCAATGTCACCTTGCAGGGTGAGTTCTGGAGAGGTTCGTATGATACCTTGCAATTGAAAGGATGGGGATCCATGTAGGAAGCTAATAGTGTGGTTGTTGAAATCCCAAGTGGATGACCCATGGATTTTGAGCCATTCAACTCCTAGAACAACATCATAATTGTCAATGCACATAGAGTATGCACTAATGGATTCATTACGACTCTGAATGGTAAGGGGAAGATTTTTACCATTTTTTGTGAATGGAATTGAGTCACCCCCCACTACTGTGACTTCACCTTTAGACTGGAAGATTGTAGATGCAAGGGAAGCTTCGAGGACTATGGGATCTATGAAGTTCCTATTACTACCGGAGTCGAGAAACAATACAACCCACCGCAGTCTGAGTAGTTCCCACAGATGAATCGTATCTGAGTTGCCTGCTCTATCAATCGTGAATGAGGAAATGATGGGTCTATCCTATGGATCTGGGATTGCTATCTCCTTGCCAAGTTTTTCTTCTGGGACGATATTTTCATCCTCATCATCGTCCTAGATAAGAAAGAGTGTGGGTTGCTTGCATCGATGCCTTTTTACGAATTTCTCCGAGCAGGAGTAACAAAGATTTCTGGCTCACCACTTAGCCATCTCCTCCTATGAATTGCATTTGATTCGGGCCTAGAGTTTGTTTTCTATCACTATTGATGAGGATCCTTCAGGTTTGATCTCGAGGCAGAATGAATTGTAAGGGTATCTTTCCGGTTTCTTCCAGTCGGCCTATTGTTCCTCCACCAGTTTTACCTGCCTGGACAAATTTACTCTGGTTGATATCTCCAGAATGCCGCGCAGTCTGAGCTCACATTGGATTTCCTCCTTGAATCCAGAGAAGAACATCTCTGATAGATGGGAACTGTGGAATCCTAATGTACATTGTGTGAGGATTTTGAATTTGTGATGATACTCTTTCATTGTCCCTGTCTAGCACAATTTTCTGAGTTTACCTTGAGGAATGCAAGCGTTGATATCTCCAAAATGTTTGATGATGTCTTCGTGGAATAATTCCCATGAGAAATCCTTGTATGCTACTTCCAGAATGGTTGTTTTGTATGTTTGATACCAGTCAAGGGCGTCTCAATTGAGGTGCATTACCACCAGGTCAAATTTGACATCATTGGTTGGGATGTATCCATGGAGGAAATATTATTTGCATTTCCGTAGCCATTGCTCCGGTGGTTTGTTGTCGTCATACTCGGGGAAGTGAACTTTGAACTTGTCGTTGCGACAGAGTCAACCTTTATTTTCCTTGTATTTGTCGTCGTAGTGCTTTGCTTCCTTTCCCTTCTTTCTGGAATCATATAAACTCATATTAGCAAATTCTTTGAAAACCCCATCCAATGTTTGGATCAGCTTTTCTATTCCTTTTGCATGGCAGTCGATAGATTCATGAATTTGGCTTAAGTCATCATGATCTGCCATCTTCTTCAGAGGGTGGGTGGATTGGGAAGATGAGTGGTCGGTGACGGTTGGGGTTGGTGGTCTGTCTTGGCCTGAGGGTTTGGGGAATTTTTTTGGAGGGGTATTTATGGCAGGAGCACGATGCTCTGATACCACTTTGATAGCCCTTGGAGGGTGATCAACGGTAGGGAGACGGCGGGGAAGGTGTCGTATCTATGGTGGAATAATTCTCCCACTCAGAGGTGGGTCCCAAGTAGGGGCATAGTGCTCACAAAGAAGAAAAGATGATTGGGTAAAAGGATCGATCCTTACTCTAGGTCATCCTTGTATATTAATAGATGAATGAGGTGTCACCTATGCCTATACACCAGTACAATTCCCCAACTCTAGGTTGTTGCAACAGAATGGTAAAGATGATAAATGTGGACAACTAGCTAGTAGCCCACCAGCCTTACATTGGAATGGAAATACTAGTGGCTCATGGCCTTACATTAGAAAGAAGAGGTAACTATGGATATGTGCTTGCATGGGCATAGCATGAGAGGAAGAGGCTTATCACCTACATACCTTGCTCCAACATCTCTTGTTCTTCCTCCTTCCTCTGTCCAGTACCACTGTAAGAGCCTCTTTGGGCATCTTGTCTCTGTGGTGTCTTGGGAAAATCTAGTGGTGGTGAATAGTCCTATGGTCTTCCACCAGTCCCTGTGACTGGTTTTATCCTACTTTGGCCACCTGTGCATCAGTTTCACGCCTTTCCGATGAACTGCTTCACACAACACCGTTGTACGAGCCCCAACAGTTGTCCATCATGCGCTTAAACGTAGGGCCTCTTGAAGGGCGGTGTGTGGCATTTTTTAGCGACCCATAATCTCTAGCATCCACTCGTAGAGCGGTCATGGACGACTAGGGACTGTGGGATACCTCACACTCTCTCTTTGCTATATGTTTGACTAGACAAAGGACCTTGGACCCGAGCCCACTCACATTCAGTCCCATGACCAACCAACCAATCCAAGAGTGCCACCTCACTCCTCTCACGGTATACTATCTCCCTCTCTATTTTATATCATAAATCTTGCAAAAATCACATAAAATCATTCCTTGGGCCAAATTGGACATATTATATATGAAAATCGATCTACTCGACAAGATCTATCTAATAAATCAAGTTTAAGAGAATAATTATAATTGTATGTCCTGCTATGTTGAATATGGCATCATATGCATCTCTTTTACATGTTTAATGTTGATTAAAGCTCAACCATGATCATAACATGACCCAAATTATTCTTGATGCTCCTAATTAGTAACATGTCTTATATTGTGGTCTTTTACTCGAACCCTATCATGATTTGATATTTTAATGACTCTAAATCATGAAATGGACCATGCAATGTGTAATTTGGACTTCGATGCTAATAATCCTTATCTTGATGCTCAAGTCGATTATATGGACTCCAAATCATTATGTTTGATCTAGATCAATACCTTTACATGCCTTATCACCTAAATGACTTATGGATCAATCTGTCTCATTATTATGACTAAGTGACCTAAACATGAAATTGAAATGTGACCTAATGTGCATATTGCTATATTGAGATCTAACCTTGTATAAATTTCACCCTAATGGTCACACCTGCTATTTTATGCATAAAAATAGTAACTTGTTGATCTTTATGTAACTAAATAAATCTTTATCACTCTTGTACTCTAATGATGACCATATTGCATGAAAATGACTGTATAAGACTTATATGGATGTTATGATGAATAAGGTTTTAAGCTTGTTCAATCTTATGTTTTCCTTGTTGAGATCCATGGAACCTAAGTTGGAAATCCTTGATCTTATAAGTATGATTCATCCTATGTAAAATGATATATGATCTACGATGTAGCTTGATGATTATTGTAATGACCCCGCCTCCCGGTAACCCCAATTAAAGGAGACCAAGAGGCCAGAGTCGTTATCCCAATTAACTAGATCAAAGGTTTGACAAATAATTTGTAATAATTATAAAATTCTACCAAACTATACAGAAAACGGGTATAAAATAAAACTTTTCATACCTTTTAAAACTTTGGATATCTAACTTCTATCCATAGCTTGAATCTATTCTATCTAATCCTCCTTGCACTTTGATTCTTATGTTCATAACGTGTCACTTTATTGTTTGTTCTTTTTAATGTTGTACCTAAAATGCTAACAAACAAAACGTCAGTCAACATATATGAATATGTCGGTATGTGGGACAATCAAAATTTCACACATAGGGCTAACAACCTAATTATCACAATCAAGTTAATTAACAATTCAATTTACATTTTCAATGTGTCCAACTCCACCGCTTTTGCCCTAACCCTGGAATACCCTCTTTAGGGTTTCTCTTTTACCATTGACTTAAGTCCACCTTCTACATCCTGAGCTTGGTGCCTACGGTCACCTCTCATGGTGCCCATTAGTCACGTAATATCGGACACCTTCTTTATCCTGAGCTTGGTGCCTGGGGTCACCACTCATGGTGTTCATGGGTCTTCCCTCTTGGGCTTGACCTCATTGCATCTTACATCAGGGTGGCATGTAGGTGCGAGAATACACATTATATCATCATTGTGATAATGATAGTGTCTTTATAATTTGCACATATGAACATCCAAACAGATAGGTTGCATTCAATGCGATCAAACATCTAGAAAACCTTTGTGAAACTAAAGTGGTTAACCATAACTAACCACATACCTGTTAGGCTGATTTGAGTACAGAAATAATCCAATAAAGCAAGAAATCTAGTAATCAAGCAAGCACACAAGGTGATCCTGAAATATGCATACAATTTCCTATCATTGATCATGCCAACAAGCTCTATTAAATCTAGCTCACTTCCTTAGGTTTCTAGTCCTTTTTAGGGTTTCAATTGCAATTAGAGTTTTGTCATACTTTAGATCCTTAAACCCTAATTATGTAAAATTACTCACAAACCCAAATTATAACATCTATCTCTCATAAAAGATCCTAAGATCATCTTTTGACAACATAAAACCCTAATTTTAGATTAAATACACTTTTCCTTCCTTTTCCCTATTTAGGGTTTCTAAGTGTATTCACCATCATATTAGGTTTAAAAACCCTAAACCATGAAATTAACCATCTAAAACAGGCTAAGATTTAACATTATCACATAACGGGTTAACAATACTTGAATTAACCTATTTCTACTCATAGATTTATCCATTATCATCAATTAGGGTTTCCAGCCTAATTTTGAATATCTTTTTCATCAAAATAATACACTTTTGTAAAAAAGATACGGATTCAGACCTTCAAACTATTTTTATCTTATTCCTTGATTTTTTTGATAAACTTTCATGTATTAAGTTCCTTCATCCGAGTTTTATATTTATTTCTACGATTTTAACAATAAAAACCCTTTTTTCTAAATTAATTGGGGAGAGATAGTAATTACTCGAAAATCGTCATCCGCGAGATCGGTGGACCGGTGATCCGCTCCTGGATCAGACAGTCCCTATCGCACGTGCCTAAAACATCCACTCCCGCTCTCGCTTGTTGGATCCGCACTCGGGATCACGGTGGACCACAATCAGATAGTTTTCGGTCGTCATCTACCTTTGACTACTCGATAGGCTATGGTCAACTCACTGGTTGACTCTGAGCTTCAGGCCACTGGCAGAGAAATGGAGTTACTCGGGAGCTCCACCGTCGTCACCCGAACTCAATAAGTTGGTCAATTTCTCAATGCAACTTGACCTTCACCACGAATAAGTCGCTGGATTTTTGTCACGGCCAGCAGGTTGCAGAGGGGGTAGGTTAGGGTGAACCTCACAATTTACATCGTCACTCGACTCGTTGTTGCTCTCCGCAACAATTGGGATAGGAATTAGGTGTGCTTGTGCCCTCGAGTACCCACCCCCCTATATAGGGTTGGGTCTGGAAGTCTGACGATTTGGGAACTTCTTCCCTCGTCAACAATAGCGTGTGAAATTAGGGTCTAGATCCTTCAGATCACCCTCTCGAAGTCGATGGACTGGTTAACTCTTCGGATTATCATCTCAGTCGATGGGAAATTGGATTCCCAGTTCGTCTCCCAATCCCTTTGTGACTCGGGGTAGACGATGCATGACTACCCTTGGATCTATGGTCCCCTAGACCATGCGGGTCATCCAACGGCCATCATCGCTCCCCGAGATCCAATTATTCCAAAATTGATTTAAAAATGTGTTTTAACATGATAACTTAGAAAAATTGTTTATCCCTTCTCGATTAATATTTTTCTCTCAAAATTCAGAGGAAACTCCATCTTGACATTATCTAACCAAGTATTAAATTTGAAAGTCAAATTCCAACATATGAGAATGCTTCATTCACATCCAAGTTATCCATTAATTAAACAAATTTTAATTAATATTTCTTTTTCCTTTGCCATTATCTTACTATCTAGAGTCCCTTGGTCCTCAAGGAACCCTAAAGGTATGAAACTCCCAATTGGAGGATATTCTTTGCCTTCTAGAGGTTTCCACCTCTCTCTCTTTATTCTCCTTTTCTTTGTTATTTAATTATCATTTGTATTTTCCTTTATCCTTTATTATTATTGGGCCCAATAGCCAATAAGGCCCATTTAACAATCAACAAGGATATTTGCACACAATTTTTTTTAATTTCAAACAATAAAGAAAGCATGTATTCCATTTATTTGAAAAGGAGAATTACATGTTTATTACATAATTAGGGAAAATTGGAGGTTATAACAATGATATTTCATGAATGTTGGAGATATCAAAATCAATCATCGTGGTTAATGGAACTTAGATTAAGTGAAACATACACCCTTGATGAATACATTAACTACACCAACAGATCTGAGTAACTATGAAATAGTCTCGAGTAACTTCTATAATAGGAAGAGTAATGCTCAAGTAACTGAGAGTAATGCTTGAGTAAATGAGAGTAATGCTTGAGTAACTGAAATTAATGCTTGAGTAAATGAAATTAATGCTTGAGTAACTATCACAGAATGCTTGAGTAACTGAAAGTAATGTTTGAGTAACTGAAATTTATGCTTGAGTAACTATTACAGAATGCTTGAGTAACCGAGATTAATGCTTGAGTAACCAAAAATAAAGTTTGAGTGACTATTACAGAATACTTGAGTAACTGAAATTAATTCTTAAGTAACTATTACAGACGGCTTGAGTAACCAAAAGTAATGTTTGAGTATTTATTTATGAAAGTAATGCTTGAGTAACAAATAGTGTCTCACACACTAGACATATCAATTAAACTAGAAAATAATATTGTTAAGCTAAATACTACATTCTTGGAGTAACTCTATTCGTATGCAGGAGAAGAAAGTAAAGGGGATGAGGAGAGTACAAATGCAAATCAGAAATAGAAAGAGATAGAAAAGGCTAGCGAAGAAGAAGGTGATGTAAAAAGAAGAAAAATGAAAACCAAGGGGACAGGAAAGGAACATGCAACTGAAGAGAAAGGGAAGGCTAATGGTGATACAAAAGAAGAGGAAAGAAGAAGAAGAAAATAGAAAGGAAAATAAAAGGCTACAAATGAGGGGGGGGGGAAAGCGGAAAGAAATAAAAGAACACAAAAGAGAAAAGGAAAAGCAACTGAAGAGAAAGGTAAGATTGTATGGAATTGTAATTGTTTTAATTTTTAGTTACTTGAAGTTTATTAAATTGCTTTTACAAAATAAACAATGAGCTCTAACACCTAAGTCTTGTGACATTAATCATATCACACTTGCTTGGAATGTCAATATCTCTTTGATGGACTCTTTTCAAAGATCTAATCATGTTGTATAATGCTATTTTGCTCATATTAAGGTATAGTTTATCCTCCTATTGGCCAGACTAGCAGTATTGAAATTGCATGTGTGTATGTAGTATGAATGCTTGGATTATATACTTGTTTGAGATATTGTTCCCTATGAATACTATGTTTTAGTCTTGATTTCATATGTTGAACAAACTTGAAAACATAATGATATATGCCCATTATACAACCTTGTGCACCTGCCTATATTCTTGGGGTAAGGGCACAAGGCTGGGTGTCCTACTTGAGTTTTCATGATAGGGAAGACTGTGTTGACACAAGGGTTAGCTCTTGGAGATGGCCTTGAGGTCCCATACGAATAGCGTTAACTCTTGACATTTAGTGTAACACCCCTGGCATGGGTTTTGGGATAACCTTAGAAGCTTTGCTTAAGCAAGTTTCTTACAACCTTGTCTTAAATCTTTTGAAAAGTAATTAAGTCTTGAGGAGAGTTTATTTCTCAATTTTGAACTTATTTGCAAATTGTTTTTCCTTATATGATAACTTTGGTAAAGATTGAAATTTACTCACATGAGGGGTTTATGTGCAAATTATCACCTCTAGAATGTCCCTTCTCTCTCTCTTAACATCATCTAGAGGAGAGAGAAAGAAGGGGGTTCCTTGTTTGAGTCTTGGTTGAATGATAACACTCTTTGTCGTGAAAGAACCAAAGAAGTGTTGAGTGTTTTGAACCCTAGATGAGGTTGTGTCGAGTTATGAAGTGTTTATGGGAAGTGCCTATCAGCTTGGAATCCATAGTGGAGGTCTTGTATCAGTTTGGTAACCTTTGAAAGTTTTCATAACATGCTAAGCACCTCAAGTAGGTGAAGCCTATCGGTTTACTCGTTCCTTGCAAAAGTAGTATCGGTCGGCACATAATGTGATATTGGGCTATGATATCTTGTCAAGAAAGATACCCAATGACCGATATCTTGCCTATGCATTATCCTCAAGAGTTTTGCATGAAAATATAATTATGGATGCATGAAGTCACCATGCATTGACACGTGTCACTTAAGTGCACATGGTAATGACACCTTATACATACTCTCTCTCTTAAACCTCAACTATATATACTTTTTTTTTCACCTCCTAGTAAAAAATTTGACTCCTTTACCATCTCTTGCTTAGTGAACGACCCTAGGAGCTCAAGGAGAAAAGAGAAGGCCGAGCATCATGCCTAAGGTGAAGCCATTGTCATCTTCAACCTTAGAAAGAATATGCTTCTCGGATCAAGATTCTTTCCTTCTCTTCTTTCTTCACCAAGTTCCTAACTATGGTATCTTCTTTCATAGAGAAGTGTTGTGATCAATTCTTGGACTTTTGATAAGTCATCTTCAATGTTGGGAATGTGGAGCTTTGGATCTTGAAGCTCTTGTGTTGATCTTGAGGCAGGTTATATAACTTGAACTCAACTTTATTATTATTCACCTTCTATTATGCAATACTTGGTGATTCCTTTTCTACTACGACTTTTCTTGTTTGAATGATGGTTCTATTATCTCTGTTGGATATATGGGGCTGTTGTCCATGAACTAGAGTAGTAATGAACGAAGAGTTGGATCTTTATGATGATGAAACCAATATGCACAAACCGATAATGGTTTGTGAAAACCCTAACCCGATACAAGGGTATAGGTATGGAAACCGATATAAATGAACGTCTATCCTTTTGGTTTGTAACATGAGTAGAACTAATGTCCTTCCAATTGTTTAACCTTTCACCTAATGCTAAGAATAAGGCAGGATGATATCTAGAAGATATCTAAGTCAATACACATACTTGCACTAACACATGGATGGCTGTCATGACTTGTGATACTCTAAAATGATATGTTGTTGTTAGGTTGATATGTTAGATGCTTTAAAAATGATGTGTCTCAAAGGAATTAGCTTGTCATGACCAAGATATATCTAGTGAAGATGGAATATCAAACTATCATTCCATATTTAGAGTATGGAGGCCGACATGGCCAATATTAACCCTAATCTGAGACACTCACAAATCTGATATTCCTCTATCCTGATCCATGTGTGATGGGTGATATACTTAGCTCGACATTCTTTGTGATAGTATGGGAAACCCATTCTTAGAAGACTTGGTCGATACACCAAGTAGTTGTGGGGCCAATAGGTGAAAGAACTAAGGTATTGAATAAGGGTTCAACTGAAAAAATTCAAACCCTAGAGGTCGATATCTCTAAGCCATGAGGCCAAAACACTAGTTGATGGTGTGGCTGATACCCTAATTGATGGTGTGGCTGAAACACTAGTTGATTGAGTGACTGATACACAATATGATAGTATGACCGGCACACAAGAATACTCTATGGCATATATAACTGAAGCACCATAGAAATGATACTACTCTAAGCATCTCTAAACCAATATCATTTGATGTGTGTTGGATGACACAAGTAGATGTGTCTAGGACGACACAAGTGGATGTGTCTAGGTCGACACAAGGATTAAAGTGGAGGTTGATACACGTTGTTGAATATAGGTTGATACACCTTGATGAGTGTAGGCTGATACACTTTGAATATAATCAATGGTTACATCTTGAATGTAATGAGATGGATACACTTTAATAAGTGTAGGTTGATAACCCTAAAGAAGGTTAAATTAATCTAATATGTATGTTAAATTTAATATCCTAGTAAGGATGAGATAGAAACTTGTACTACTCACATAAGAAAAGTAATACTTCATGTTGATAATCAATGGATAATATTTAATGAAGTATGCTTGAACACTTGTAACAATAATATAGCTCTTATGATGTGAATTAGGTTCTGATTGATAAAAATGCACTTGTAAACCCTAAATCATCTACAAGGGAAAACCCTGACCCTAATTATGAGAGGGTTGAAATTTGAATAATTCTCTTTATGGAATGGACATGACATTTACTTGATAATGCATTTGCTATGAAATCCTAACCATGCAGGTGTTATGAAATCATGAGCATAGCCAGGTATGAGCTATGATGATTTTAGCATTATACATATTATATAAGACCTTGTGAGCCATGTGATATACTTGAACAACTTGTATGATGTCTATATGGGTCTTATGATCTAGAGTTGGTTGTTACCTAATGAGAGGTGACACTATTCAATAATGCACTGAGGGTTTGATACCCAAACATATGATCATGATAGTGATAATCTTCAAATGAAGTGTTTAAGGGGGACTGAGATCCCAGGACGAGTGTAACAAGATATGTTCAAATTGATTCAAAATTTCTTGAAAGATGTGTTGCACCTTTCTATATAGCATTTATCTACAATTCATGCTTGTAACTTGATTTATGCTAACAAATGATGTAATTCACTTAATCTATCAAGTAAACTAAAAATGTAGTTTCCCTGGCCATAGATCCATTATGTGTTAGGATTTGTTGAATGGTAAAATGAGTTCCACTTGGAATGCATATTGTTGAATATGTAGGGTGCAAGTTGAAATATCTCCTTGTATCTGTAATTAACAGGATTGGCTACGGACCACACCCTAAAGATTAGGATTGGCTTCAGGTTATACCCTAACAAGAGTGTGGTTGTACCATGACTCAATAAACAATCATGATTGGTTACATACCACACCTTGATATAATCAGTATTGATTATGGGTCATGCCCTAATAAGAGAACATGCTACACATTGTATCTCTATAGTGAAGAACCTCTATATATCAAGCTCTCGGTAATGTTGTTTGACTCATAATGGCACTACCAATAGTCTCACACTGACTCAGAAAGGAGAGGTCATGGATTCTGTCTCTTCCATAGATTTATATGGCACTGATGTTTTACATCGTAGTGGTCAGCTGGAGATGGAAGGTATATTCCCATCTCTTCAGGGCATAAGATTGATTGTTTAAATATGTAATCAACCATGTAGCGTATTTGTTGAAGGATCAAATACGGAAACATTGGTTGTAGCTTTTCTTTGTTTTTTATACTGTTTAGTTTATAACATTTATACATGTTCTTCATATTCCTTTTAAAAGTGATTAAATGAATTATTGCTCAGTCATAGTTATTGGAATTATTTAAATGATAATGAATGCTCTACTCTACATATCACAAATGGTTATACCTATTTAATTCAATAAAGGTTTCTTCTTCTCTATTTCATAAGATTTATTTGTGATAATAATATTGTTGACAGAGAGTTATATCTCTCGTTAGGACTTGTTGTCTCCCCCCGTGGGTTCCACAACTTTTTAGGTGGACATGCACGAAGAGGTAGGGATCATGCAACAGAAAGCGGGAAACAACAACAAGAACAACTGTAATAGCTCATGTTGAATGTGTTGTTATGTGTCTTATAAATATAGAGTCCTATATGTCGTCCATGTACTCTCAGGTCCTTTAGGAGATAGTACATAAATAATTTTATAATCGATCTGAGATTTTGGCTAGTATGCCTCGACGCACAATGTTTCTCTTGTATATGTTTTGATAAAGCAACTGTAATCCCATATTTGTACAAGGTGATGAAACAATGTATGTACAAAGTTAACCATGATGTATATATGGTTTGGTTCTTTCTGAAAAGAGTTTCCTGGTAGTGGATCTCTTTGCAAAAATGTTTTAATTTTTAGTGATTTTCGATGATTCGGTGTGAATGATTATTTTCTCATAGGTTTGTGAGATTATGCTATTAGTTTGATAGCAGTCGTCACATTTTGTCTTGTAGTCCCTCATGTTGAAATAGGGTAGCTATTCTTGAGCACCCCCATGGACCCCTTCCTTTGTGAAGTTGGTCAAAGGCCTTATAATGTTGTTGGTATAATGGAAATGAACATGAAACATGATTGCATTTTAATAAGAAAGTCCTTAAATGTTATTTCTTCATTCTTGTTATTTACTTTATACTTTTTCCAAGCAATATATGTTCTTAAACCTGTGATTTTATATGTTTGCAAGCGTACTCAGCACAGTTGTGCTGATGTGTACCCATTTTATGATTAGGTAACATGTACACTATGAATATCTAATGATGACCAATTCTTCTGCACTCATGATAATCTACTTGTACTCTGATGATATATAATGACACACAAATTGCATACACATGGTTGATATGTGGGACCTAAGATCTTATCAGGTATTAGTTTAGCATTCATTTATTCTTTCTTGTCTCATACCTTAGTTGTTGTTTGTGTTTTTATTCATGCATATGCTATGTGATCTATCCTACAGGCGTACACTCGAGTCCTATCACCTTTGGCTTTCTAGCCATTAGGAGTGAGCATTTAGGTAACAAATAGTTCTATGACAGATGGTATCAGAGAAATCAAATATCATCTATGTGTGTTTAATAACCCACTTACTCGTATGAACATTGGGAAATCCTATGTCCATAATGTTGAAGCTGACGTGTCTAGGCAGGTCACTACATGGGGGTTGATGCACCTCCTATCCACCTAGTTGCGGTGGTTGAGGTCTCCCTTGTGTACCTTCCTTGCCGAAGTGAATCCAAGACTGGATTACAGAATTTTTCCTTAAAAAGCTTAGAGAGTCTTCTAGCATCTCATATCTTCATTACGGACTACCCTAAGCCACCCATTAGATGTCAATTAGTTACTCTCTCATCGCCTCATGTGATCTCTCTTATGACAATTAATCAAATGATCTCTCTTATGACAATTAATCACATGATCTCTAGATTATGGTAGCTTATGTCTGTGGACAATAAAATTCGAATGAATTGGTAAAAGTTGATTAAGATGATAATTGTGTCATGATATGACCTTAATTTGAAAAACTTGATTATGATTAATGAAAGTACTCTTGAAGTTGATCACTCATGTATAATGACTCAAATCATGTGAACTTAATTTTTACCAAATCCCGACCTATGTGCTTCCTATGTTTGAGGTAAATGATAATGATCCTTAATATGATGAAATAAGGAGAAGTCATGTATTATACCTCATTGTTGATGAGGTCCCTATTGATGAAGTCCATGTTGCCCTATTGTTGATTAAACCTCAAACATAATTAAGCAAATATTTCCCCTATTTGTTGATATGTATCATGATCATGTTTTGAAATGACTATGACTTTAGAATCTCAAAATCATGATGAAAAATTTGATACATTATGCAAAATGCCCTATTGATTATAATGCCTCTTTGTTTAACTCTATTTTGAATAAATATGACAAATATGGGATCTTGATCAGACCTTGAAATTCTCAAAATGTGAAAGAGCCTATATTGACTTCTCTATTTTATGCATACCCCCTTTCTCTTAATTATGAAGAAAATAGAACAATATTTGGCCCCAAATGTTTGGAATCTCATATCATGGTTTCTCTATTATGATAAATGATTCTTGATCTCATGACCTTGAGAAATACAAATTGATAAATGATGCTCTTACTATTTGATAGACTTGATACTTCATGACTAATGAGGACAAATGTGCTAGCTTAGGGTGGTAGTTTGCTTCATAACTCCCCAAATCTAGGTCACATCCTATTATTATTGCCTCTAAATTTTTATCTTGTTGATTATTTATAGTTTGAAAAGGTAATCCCTTTCATACGATTTTGATCTCTTGATCTAAGTCTCTAATAAGCTAGATCTCATGATGATATTGAAACTCGATACTGAATCTCGATTTGATGATAATCTAGAAATATGACGATGTTGACTATAGCATGTGGTTAAGTTTCCTAAAAGGACCTAGGTCTAGATCATTCATCAACCTTGAATACCATGATAATGACATTTATATTGATATCACAAAATGTTGCTCGATTGTTTCTTATGATGAATGAACCCACATATGGTCTAATTAGGAATCTTGTGCCCTGTCTTTGAAATTTTTAGACTTATGACTCTTTTTGTCCAAATCATTACTCTTGATATTTATTTGCAAAATCTTGACTAATGATGACTCATCTCGATTTTTATTTGACTCTTATTATCACCCTATTTGGATCTTGAGATCACCCTCGATTTATGATTAATGATTTTCATGTTTTAAATCTCAAAAATTTTAAATGATGATTATGTTTATTCACTCAATTTATGACCTAGGGATAAGCTGTCATGTGGACTAGGGTGGGACCTTCCTTTGATTTCTATATGAAATTACGATATTGAAATATGATGTTTGTTTTGAAATGTTGAAATATGAAATCTCAATCAAGGATATATAACCCCACCTAGGGACAATGTAGAATCTAACCATAAATGTTTGGTATTTAAAGTCATATTTTACTCTTGAATCTAAGATCCCTATTTTTTGTTGACTGAAAAAAAGGTGATCTCTCCAAGTTTGTGATCTTTTGATCATCCTTTGCATTAGAGTGGTGCAATGGAAGTGTGACTATGTTTGTAGTTTGATGTTTAGTATATTGATTTTAGAATAATGTTGATGGTTGAAATATGATGTTGTTGTAAGTATAGTATTATGATGAACATGATATGGAATGAAAAGACCCAATTCCATTTGAGGGTTTGCTTAAATGTTGGGAAAAAATTCCTTTTAAGGTGGGGAGGATGTAACAACCTAAATTTTTTCTCTTTCCTCTGACTACTCAGATAATGACTCATGACTCACTCAATTTGAATTAATGGCCTCTCTAATAATAAATTTGATTTTTTAGAATGACGTGCCAGTCAATTGATGAGGTGTTGAAGGCTAAATTGTGATTTTGAGATAAATTGTATAATGTTGAGTGAGTTAATATATATTAATTAATATTTTAATATTTTAAAGGACTCACCATGTTGATATTTATCTAAAACCTTTTCCATCAGATAGAGGATGAAATTTTTGATCCAACGGTGAAGATTTCACCCAAATTGGATAATCGAGCACAAAGATATGGCCTTCACATTCTTGCTCTTTTTCTATGCCTTATTCATCTTTTTTTGTCCTTTTCCCCTCTTTTTTTCCTTATGGGAGCTCGACCACTCTCCTCTCACATGGGTGTGGCCCATTTCCTGCTCCTTGTAATCCCATGCTGAACAAGGAAGGGAGCCTCCCTCAGCTCACTCGATTGGGTGCCCCACGGATCAGGGCTTGATCTGACGACTATGGAGTTGTCCCTAACCTTGAGTCAAAGTCAAGGGGCTAGGATCTCTAGCCATGTCTACAACCACCGATTCCAAGGGGATTTGGACCTCGTCTTCACCCAAAGTCATCACAAAAGTCTACCTCATGCTCGTACGACCTCGCCCCTACTTGTTCCTAGTGATATGGTCCATCGTAGAGGCAGAAAGCACCCCTCTAACCATGGCCGCGACCATGGAGGATGGGGCTTTGCACGTTCCCTCACAACCTCTTTTTAAGTCATTTGAGTTCACAACTCATCCCCCCCTTTTTTCCCCATTTTATTTCTATCTCTCACCCTCCATACCTTACTCTAACATCTCTTCTTCTTCCTCCTTCCTCTGGCCGGAGCCGTAGAAAGAGCCTCTTTGGGAATCTTGTCTCTATGGTGTCTCAGACGAATCTAGTGGTGGTGAATAGTCCTCAAGTCTTCACTAGCCCCTGTGGCTGATTTCAGCCTTCTTTGGCCACCTATGCATCAGTTTCAAGCCTTGTCAGTGAACTTCTTCGCTCAACGCCGCCATGCGAGCCCCAACGGTTGGCCAAGATGTGCTCAACCGCAGGGCCTCTTAAAGGGTGGTGTGTGGCATTCGTTAGCGACCCAGAATCTCTAGCATCCACTCATAGAGAGACTATGGGTGATTGGGGACTTTGGGATGCATCATGCTCTCTCTTTACTATATGTTTGACCAGCCAAAGGACCTTGGATCTGAGCCCACTCACGTTTGGTCCCATGTCCAACCAACCAATCCAAGAGTTCCACCTTGCCCCTCTCATGGCATAATATCTCCCTCTCTCTTTTATATCATAAATCTTGCAAAAATTGTATAAGATCATTCTTTGGCCAACTGTGACATATTATATATGAAAATTGATCTACTCGACTAGATCTATCTAATAAATCAAGTTTCAGAGTATAATTCTACTCGTAGATCTTGTTATGTTGAAAATGGCATCAAATGCATGTCTTTTACATGTTTAATGGTGATTAATGCTCAATCACGATCATAACATGACCCCAATTATTCTTGATCTTCATAATCAGTAACATGTCTTATTTTGTGGTCTTTTACTCAAACCCTATCATGATTTGACCTTTTAATGACTCTAAATCATGAAATGGACCATGCAATATGTGTAATTTGGACTTTGATGCTAATGATCCTTATCTTGATGCTCAAGTCGATTATATGAACTCCAAATCATTATGTTTCATCTAGATCAATAACTTTACATGATTTATCACATAAATGACTTATGGATCAATCTTTCTCATTATTATGACTAGGTGACCTAAACATGACATTAAAATGTGACCTAATGTGCATATTGCTATATTGAGATCAAACCTTGTATAAATTTCACCCTAATGGTCACACATGTTAATTTTATGCATCAGAATAGTAACTTGTTGATCTTTATGAAACATAATAAATCTTGATCACTCTTGTACTGTAATGATGACCATATTGCATGAAAATGACTGTATAAGACTTATATGGATGTTATGATGAATAAGGTTTTAAGCTTGTTCAATCTAATGTTTTCCCTATTGAGATCCATGGAACCTAAGTTGGAAATCCCTAATCCTGTAAGTATGTTTCACCTTATGTAAAATGATATATGATCTAGTATGTAGCTTGATGATGATATTTCATGAATGTTGGAGATATCAAAATCAATCACTGTGGTTAATGGAACTTAGATTAAGTGAAACATCAACCCTTGATGAATACATTTAAAATTACCTAAGTATTGTGACATTTATCATATCACACTTGATTGTAATGTCAATATCTCTTTGATGGACTCTTTTCAAAGATCTAATCATTTTGTATAATGCTAGTTTGCTCATATTAAGGTACACTTTATCCTCCTATTTGCCAGACTAGCAGTATTGAAATTTCATGTTGGTATGTAGTATGAATGCTTGGCTTATATACTTGTTTGAGCTACTACTCCCTATGACTACTATGTTTTGGTCTTAATTTTGTATGTTGAACAAACTTGAAAACATAATGATGGATGTCCATTATACAACCTTGTGCACTTGCCTGTATTCTCGGGGTAAGGGCACAAGGTTGGGTGTCCTACTTGAGTTGTCATGATAGGGCAGACTGTGTTCACAGAAGGGTTAGATCTTGGATATGGCCTTGAGGTCCCTTACGAATAGGGTTAACTCTTGACGTTTAGCCTTGTAGTCCCTCATGTTGAAATATGGTAGCTAATCTTGAGCACCCTGATGGACCCCTTCCTTTGAGAAGTTGGTCAAAGGCCTTATGATATTTTTGGTATAATGGAAATGAACATAAACATACTTGCATGTTAATAAGAAAGTCATTAAATGTTTTTGCTTCATTCTTGTTATTTAGTTTATGATTTTGCCAAGCACTATATGTTCTTAAACCTACAATCTATGTTTGCCAGCATACTCAACACAATTGTGCTGATGTGTATTCATTTTATGATTTTAGGTAACAAGTACACTATGAATCTTTGATGATGATCAATGCTTCCTCACTCATAATAATTTACTTGTACTCTGAATATATATAATGAGATACAAATTGCATACACATGGTTGATATATGGGACCTAAGATCTTATCAGTTATTAGTTTAGAATTCTTTTATGCTTTCTTGTCTCATACCTTAGTTGTTGTTTATGTTTTTATTCATGCATATGTCATGTGATCTATCATACTAACGGACGCTCGAGTCATCTCACCTTTGCTTACTAGCCATTAGTATAAGGATTTGGGTAATAAACGGTTCTATGATAGGAACGATCTATACATGTTTGCTTGGTGGATTTACAAGACACAACACCTCCTCTCATGGTGAAGATGTATCCACTTGTAGATTTCAATTCATATGAATCAAATATGAAATTGGCATCAAAATATCCTTCTAGCACAGTTGAAGATCCCAAAAAAATCAATCTATGATTAATTGTACCTTTTAGGTATCTTAAAACCCTATGTAGAGTATCCCAATGATCATCGTTAGATTTTGAATGCATCTACTTTGTGGAATACAAATTGTAATTAACCAAATCAACTAAGCGGAAGCGATCGTTAGCAGCGGAATTACTGAATATCACTAAAAATTAAAACTTCTTACAAAGAGATCCATCCATTGGAAAACTCTTTCAAAAAGAACCAAGGTAATTCAATTACATTCTGGTTCACAAGTACATTTCTTGTACCATTCCTTCTCGAGGTTAAAAGCATCAACTGCCCTGTTAAAACTATATACATGCAGTATAAAAACATTGAGGCATCAAGCTAAAGTCTCAGATCATTTCATTAAACTAACTACTGACTCCAAGGACCTGAGAGTACATAGACGACACATAGGACTCTATCTACACATATACAAAACATGACAGCCAGTGTCTCCACTTAAGAAAATCACTAATGTACTCTACTACTGCTGCTGCTGCTGTCCTTCACCTACTAAAGGGTTTCTACCTCCTCGTCCGCGTCCACCTAAAAAATGTTGGTGACCAACGAAGTGAGACCCATGTCCCAGCGAGAGATATAACTCTTTGCCAAATAACATTATTATTGATGTTTAATTAGAATAAAACTAAACAGAGAAATTATATATATTTTCAGCAGCAGATAATTCAATGTCTAAACAGATTTAGAGCAATATTCTTATTCAAAGCATATCAGTTATAACTTGATAAAGTAGCATGTCACTTATCCAATAAGGATATGAAGAACATACATAACCTTTATTCGTCTAGAACATGCTAAGCAAGGTAACATCAACCAATGATTCTCGTATTTCAATCTTAAAAAAATATGCTACACAATTGATTACATTTTACAAACATTCTGAATTAATGCCCTAAAGAGATGAAGTATACCATTCATACTCTAACCGACCACAATTACGTAAAGCATCGGTACCACACAAGGTCAATGTAAGAGCCAGAATCCAAGACCTCATCCTTCTCGGTCAGTACGAGATTATCTGATAGAGACATCATGTGTCAAGCTGCAAAATAGCTTGTCAGGTATAATGGCATCTTCGCTATAGAGTTATAGCCCGCAGCATATACTCTCTTCAGGGTTATGGCCCGTAGCCAATGCCTAGTATCATATCATGGAGTCATGGCCCGTAGCCATACTCTTATTGGGGTATAGTCCGAAACCAATCCCCTACATAGGAGATAGCCCGCAGCCATTCCCATGGGGCAAAAGGATATAATTGCCCAATTACCCCCACATATTCAAAAATATGCACGCCGAGTTAAACTCGTTTCACCATTCAGCAAATTCTAACGTTGATAGATCTGTGGTCAGGGCAACTACATTATATGATATCACTTGATTAATTAAGTGCATTATCATATTCTTTTAGCATCAATCATGTTTTCAAACAACAATTATTATAATAGATGTTGTAAAAAGAGTGTAATACTTTCATCAGGTTATGTTCAACTTTAAGAACATATTGGGATCCCGGTCCCTCATCTCATCAGGAGCATTCTCAATCTTTCACAAACTCATTATCATGATTATAGAAAATGGGTATTCCCACCCTCAGTTCAACATAAAATAGTTGTTACCACTTATCAGGTAACTAATACTTTCACGTCATCTGACCAAGGTAAACATGATACTTGTATAATAAGTATCTCACATGTCTCACAAGGCCCATTTCATCTCTTATCACCTCTCGGTAGCAAAGTATATTATGGATCACAAGGCCCATAAAGCAATAAATGAAATATCATAGCTCATACTTGACTATGCTTATCATTTCATGAAACCTGCATGGTTAGTACACATGATAGCAATTATATAATTCAACACCATGCAATACAAGGGTAGCATCACTATTCCCTTATTAGGGTTAGGATCTTCCAAATTCATCTCAATTAGGATTCCTCCTCAATTAGGGTTTACTATGCATCCCAATTAGGGTTTACATTCAATTACCCATAATTAGGGGTTATTATTCATCCCAATACCCAAATTAGGGTTAGGGTTTATTGTTTACATCCAATTAGGGTTTATTATTAAAATACCCCGAATTAGGGTTTCTCATAACATTACCCTTAGTTAGAATCACATCATCCCCCTAGATTAGGGTTTCACTCAGAGTTGCCATAAATTAGGGTTTGGGTTCATCAATCACCTCAATTAATGTTTTTTGATCTCTTTATCAAGGATCATACCCTAATTAGGTATCCCATTCATTTTGAATGTGTTAGGGCTTAATTACTACATGATCAATATACATGTATGTAATTATCTCTCTTATCCTCTCTAGGACATTCATTACTCTGATCTTCATCAGATTGAGTCAATCCTATATTCAAATTCATACATATAGGGTTAGCATTGTATATTGTGTCATTGTTTCCATAAGTACCAAAGGTTAACCCCTTTAAATATTCTTACTCACTAAGTGCCTTAGGAATACAACCATTGTGCATATTATTGATAATTATCATCATCAATCAAGAAATTAATTGATTTATCTTCACCTTAAATCTCCAACCGATTTAGGGTATATTGAACTCCAATCGATTTTTGACCTTTGAAATCTTCAATCGGTTTGACCCCTTAAACCATCAAACGGTTTTGAAATCGTTTGATTCCATACAGTTTCAAGACTATTTGGACTCAAACGGTCTCAAGACGGTTTGGTCCAAATCATCTTGAAAACTGAAAGGATTAGTTAGGATTCTCTTCAATCAAATCGATTCAGGGTTTCGACATTGAACTATCCATCAATTTGATCATTCAATTGTAACCATTAGTTCTTTATTCATTCATGAACCAATTCGTCCTTCAATTGATTTGACTCTTCAACCCTCCAAACAGTTTGAAACCATTTGAGCGCTTAGCCCTTAAAATCGTTTGAGCAATTATACTTGAAATCGGATGGACCTATCCACTTTTGAAATCGATTGGTTGACTCAACTTAGAAACTAATAGGACCTTTAAACGGTTTGAGACCGTTTGATGCCAAATGGTTTCAAGACCATTTGGACTCAAATGGTCTCAAGACCATTTGGTCCAAATGTCCTTGAAACCGAATGGACCAATTAGGTTCTCAATCAACCAATTGATTAGGGTTTTGATACTTCAACCCGATGAGATTAGGGTTTTTAATTGATGATTCAATTATATTTGGAACCAATGAGATCAAACCAAAAGAAACCATTGGATCAATCATCCAATTACATCAGCTTATACCTCCAAATGGACAACTATGGTCAACCACTCCAAACGGTTTGAAACCATTTGGTTTCCAACGGTTTGATGAAACCGTTTGACCAATTCAATTGAAACTGATTAGTCCCAAATTTTGTAACCGTTTGCCTAGGATATTAATTGAGGTGTGTGCTTGAGATGACATCATCATCTTCAAGCTACAAACCCACGAAAATTTCTGTGATTTCCATGGTGATTTCATCAATCAACCAAATTAAAATTTTGGAAATAAAGAAGAAATCAACAATTGATAAAGATATGAAATCAATAACAATGTTCAAGGGTTTAAGTTATATAAACCGCCTTCAAAGTGGAAGAAAAGCTTCAAGATTCACGTTCCTAATGGTGGTTGAAGATTTCTCACTCCACAAGGTTCATTCCTCAAGATTTTGATTGAAAAGGATTGGCTAGAATTGAAGAGTGATTGAAGAAAAGAAGAAATAAAGCATTGATTTGTGATTTTCACCATGAATTCGAGGTTGAAGATGATTAAGGAGCTTACCTATAGGTTGGAGTTCATTCCCCTTCTGATCCTTAGTCCCCTTGTGCTCGTCCAAAGCAAGGAAGAAATAAAATCCGAAAATGAGTCTTTGGTTGAATGGGAAATGAAGTGTTTATAAAAGAATTTCAAGGAGAGAGAAAGTTGAAAAGAAATTCTTCAACTCCCCAAAAAGTGCCACATACTCTCCTCTATCCCTTGTATACGAAGGCACATCCCTTTTCCTTATATTCCTCTTTATTATCCTTGAATTAAAGGAAAAGCAAATTAAGCACCTTAACCCTTATAATAATAATATCCCATTTTTAGTGGATATTACTTTTTAGTTAACTAATGTGAGTGGGCTCTCCACTCACTTGAGATATTTTCGTGCCTTTGAAAGGTACAATGACGTTCATACTTATGAAAATTCAACCATTTCATTTTTGGTTGAAGGTACTTCAATTAACATATTTATTGTTGCATTAATTTGAATTAGGTTTCCAATTATGATTAAATCTTGATTATTTTAATATGAAGATTCTCTCTCTTTCAAAATGATACAAATGAGACACCCCTCTCATTTTCTTTGATCTACATGGTGCCAAGAAACATTAGGGACTCTCTTAAAGTGGTAATTTGCATATTGAACCCTAGGTTTTGGGTAAATTGCACATTACACCAAAATTAGGTTTTAATACACAAAGATTGCTCACCAAGCTCTATCTTGGTGCTCAAGCTCGTGGAAGCCATATCACTGCATCATACTCATTCCTATGATGATTCAACAACTGAGGAACATTTTATAATGTACAATTTGCAAGTTAACCCCTCAACTTGGGTAATTTGCACTTCAGTCCAAAACTAACAAAACATTGTTTCAATATTATTCAAAAAGGACTACAATTGAAATATAAGTTCCTCTTAAGCCTTAATTACTTTTCAAAAGATATGAGAAAGCATATAATCAACCTCATTAAGCAAACCATCTAGGGTTAACATATAACCCAGGTCTGGGATGTTACAAATTATCCACCCCTAACAGGGATTTCATCCCCGAAATCATCAATGAAAACATTAAGAGAAAAGAGAAGGGTACTCTCTCCTCATCTCTTCCTTTAGTTCCCACATAGCTTCTTCAATGCCACGATGATGCCAGAGAACTTTTACAAGACATATGTCTTTCTTTTTCAGCTTTTAATTCTTTTATCAAGGATCATCACAGGTCCTGCAACATATGATATATCATCATTTAGTTCTACCTCCATAGGTTGTAGAACTAACTCTGTGTCAGGATGACACTTTCTCAACATGGAGATATGAAATACTGGATGCAACTTATGCAGCTCAGGTGGTAACTCCAGCTTATAGGCTACCTTTCCAATCCGTTCAATGATTGGATAAGGCCCCATAAATCTAGGATCTAACTTTCCTTTCTTTCCAAATCTGAGAACACCTTTCCAAGGTGAGACCTTGAGATATACTCTGTCTCCAACTTGGAATTCTAAAGGTCTCCGCCATTTGTCGGCATAGGACTTTTGTCTATCCTGTGCAGTTTTTAACTGTTGTTGTATTACTTTAATCTTCTCAGTTGTCTTCTGCACTAGCTCAAGACCCAACATTTGATATTCCCTTATTTCACACCAACATAATGGAGATCTACAACGTCTACCATATAATGCTTCATATGGTGCCATGTCAACACTGTGCTGATAGCTATTATTATAAGCAAATTCTATCAAGCTCAGATGTAGATCCCAACTTCCAACAAATTGAAGGACACATGCCCTAAGCAAGTCCTCTAAGGTTTGTATGGTCCTTTCAGACTGTCCATCTATCTGTGGTTGAAAGGTTGTACTAAACCTTAACTGCGTACCCAAAGCTTTATGGAGTCGCTCCCAAAAATGACTCGTGAACTGGGGACCTCTATCAGAAACAATAGAAACTGGAACCCCGTGCAACTATACTATCTCTTCTATATATATCTGTGCAAGCTTCTTAGCAGAATAGGTTGTTTTGACAGGAAGAAAATGTATTGTCTTAGTCAACGTATTAACTATCACCCAAATGGAATCATGACCTTTGGTTGTTCTAGGCAAACTAAACACAAAGTACATGGTCACATGATCCCATTTCCACTGCGGTATAGGAAAATGTTGCATTGTTCCTGTAGGATTTTGATGTTCAACTTTGACCTGCTGACACACCGGACACCGCATAACAAACTCAGCTACATCCTTCTTCAATCTTGGCCACCAATACATATCCTTCATGTTAGGATACATTTTGGTGCTCCCTGGATGCATTGCATACATCGAAGAATGAGCCTCCTCCAAGACTAACTTCCTTAAGTCATTGACATCAAGTACTACCATTCTACCATGGTAACAGATTACCTGATCCTCTAACTCATGAAAGCCATCCCGTTTCTCACTACCATACTCTGACCTAATCTGCTGGACTACAACATTTGCTTGCTGTGTTTCTTTAATCTGCTGTCTCAGAGTAGGTTTTATGTGCATCTCAGCTAACAACCCGGCTAACAATGATACTTTAAGCTGTACATTGTTTTGCCTCAAGGAGATAAGCATATCTCTCTTAGAGCACACTAAGGAGTTCAATTGTGTTTTATCGAGGGCTGGTGATGATGATTTTCTTCTTAATGCATCAGCTACTACATTAGCCTTCTTTGGATGATAATCAATTGTACAATCATAGTCCTTAATTAACTCCATCCAGCGACATTGTCTCATATTCAACTCATGTTGAGAGAATATATATTTTAAATTCTTGTGGTCTGTGAAAATCTGGAATGTTTCACCATAGAGATAATGTCTCCAGATCTTCAGAGCATGGACTACAACATCTAGATCTAGATCATGTGTCAGATAATTCTCCTCATGTTTCTTAAGTTGTCGAGAGGCAAAAGAAATCACTTGATTATCCTGCATCAACACACATCCTAGGCCATTCTTAGATGCATCACAGAAAAATATGTACCTCTTTCCTTGCTCAGGTAACACCAACACAAGTGCACTTGTTAACCTATATTTCAACATCTGGAAAGAATGTTGACACTAGTCATTACAGATAAAAGGAACCTCCTTCCTGGTCAACTTGGTTAGGGGTAAAGCTATAGAGCTAAAGTTCTTAATGAACCTCCTGTAATAGCCTGTCAGTCCTAGGAAACTGCGTATCTCCGTTGATGTCTTTGGCTGGTCCCATTGCAGGATAGATTCTACCTTCTTAGGATCAACACGGATACCTGAGGCAGATATTACATGTCCTAGAAAAAAAACTTCCGGTAACTAGAACTCGCATTTGCTAAACTTAGCATACAACTTATGCTCTCTTAACAATGTCAAAGCCTGACGGATGTGCTGCTCATGTTGTTGAGCATCTCTACTGTAGATCAAGATATCATCTATGAAGACTACTATAACTGATCAAGAAAAGGTCGAAAAATTCTATTCATGAGTTCTATGAATGCAGTTGGTGCATTAGTTAGTCCAAACGACATAACTATGAACTCATAGTGACCATACCTTATCCTAAAAGCAGACTTGGGTATGTCACTCTCCTTGATAAGAAACTGATGGTATCCCGACCTCCGATCTATCTTAGAGAAGGTAGTTTCACCACACAACTGATCAAACAGGTCATCTATCCTTGGTAGAGGATACTTATTCTTTATAGTTACTTTATTCAACTGCTTATAATCAATGCATAACCGCATCGACCCATCCTTCTTCTTAACAAAGAGAACTAGAGCACCCCATGGTGAAGTACTCGGTCGGATAAAACCTTTCTTAAGAAACTCCTGTAGTTGTTTCTTGAGCTCTGCCATCTCAGCAGGTGCCATTCTATACGGTGTTTGTGCTATTGGTTGCGTGCCCAAGATTAGATTAATCTCAAAATCAATCTCTCTGGCCATAGGAACACCTGGAAGTTCCTTAGGAAACACATCCTTAAACTCCCTAACTATTAGAACCTCAGATGGATTAGGGCTCTCCATTGTGGTATCTACCACATGTGCCAGAAATGCAAATCACCCTTGTCTCATCAGCTTCTCAACTACCATAGCTGACACGAGATAGGTTGGAAGAATCTTTTTGTCTCCCTAAAAGATCCATGTGTCACCACCATCAATGAACACAACCTACTTGGAATCACAATCCAAGACAACCTTATACTTTTCCAGGGTTTCCATCCTGAGAATTATATCAAAACCATGCATCTCAAGTGGTATAAAATCCTTTTGAATGTGATGTTTAGAAAAGGAAAGAACGCAGGGAGAACACACCTCCCACAACACTATAGATCCCAACAAAGGAGTTTCTAGCAACAAACTCTCTGCCCTATGACCAACTGTCATATTGCAGTCAAGAATCACTTCTCTAGTGATAAAGGAATGTGTAGCACCCAGATCAATCAAAACAGATACAAAGCAGGATGAAGACATATCAGAATAAAATAGTTCCATCTGACCTGTCACAACCCGCAGGTTAACTACTACTTCGGGCTGATTCATAGCATAGAATCTAGCCATTGGTTGTTGTGGACCATGTGCTTGATTGTTAAATGTCGACGAACTAGCTTGTGACGCTTGACCACGTCCTCGAGCGCCACTAGAAAACTGCTTCCTTTGAGAGCCTTGTTGACTCTACCTCTGGGGTTGAGTCATCATAGTGTTCCCGACTGGACAATCTTTTGCCAGATGTCCCATTTGTCGACACCGGTGATAGTTCCTGGTCTCAAGATAAGGTTTATGAGGTCTAGTCACCGATGTTAATGTTGTGTTGGGGGCTCTGTTTTAAGGAAAACTACAACCTCTACCCCTGCTTGACGTCCATTGCGTCTAGGTATTGAACCTCTGTGGTGCTACCTGTGCAGAAAACCTTGGCTTTTTAAAACCCTCAGACCTTTGCCCTTGAAAATGAGTATACATCTTCTTACTACTGGTTTGTCTCTTCTCGATCACCGACCTTTCTATCCTTCTCAGAGACTCCACAAAAGTAACAAACCTTTCCCTGTTCTCTAAGGCAGACACAGGAGTGGTCAATTCAGCATTCAACCCCTTCTCGAAATGCCGAATTCTCTCTTCATCCGTAGATGCCCTGTGCGGACGGAACCGCAAAAGCTCCATGAACTTAGCTTCATACTCGCTGATGTTCATCTGTCCTTGCCTGATCTTCTCAAATTGAGAGATCTTCTCGTCTAAGTAAGTCTTAGGGAAGTATCTGATGACAAATTCCCATCGGAATTCTTCCCATACAATCTCTACATCTGGCCTCTTGCCTTCATCTATAGTCCACCAATGGCCAACACTCCCTTTTAACAGGTACACTGCATGCCTAACCTTCTCTGCTTCAGGAATATTGAGGATTCTGAAGGCCTTCTCCAGTTCTGTCAGCCACAAATCGGCATCTGCTGGAACAACTATACCAGTATAATCTATGGATCCAACCCAGCGAAGCCTCTCAAAAGTCTTAACATCTCCATGTCTCTCCTCGAGAACTGGTGCTCTTGGTGTAGGTGGTGGCATCCTATCCGCCATGTGCGTCATAATCGCCATAAACTGCCCAAACAGGGCATGGAAAGCTGGATTCTCTATCATGACAGGGTCATACTGAGGTTGTTCAGGTACTGGCTCCTCCCTAGTTTGGTCTCGTGCACCCCTTCCTGGTGCAACAACACTGCTCTCATGAGTGTGTTCCTCATGTGATCCAGACAACTTCAAGTTCTTCTTCTCCTATATGAGCAGAAGATACTATCTGATAAACTGGAAGACACTTAGAATAGTCTCAACAACCTTAGTCCTATGTCTCTATAGATTCAGCGAACCTAGAGCTCTGATACCACTAAACTTGTTGCATACAAATCGTAATTAACCAAATCAACTAAGCGGAAGCGATCGTTAGCAGCAGAATTACTGAAAATCACTAAAAATTAAAACTTTTTACAAAGAGATCAATTCATTGGAAAACTCTTTCAAAAAGAAACAAGGTAATTCAATTACATTCTGGTTCACAAGTACATTTCTTATACCATTCCTTCTCAAGGTTACAAGCATCAACTGCCATGTTAAAACTATATACAGGCAGTATAAAAACATTGAGGCATCAAGCCAAAATCTCAGATCATTTCATTAAACTAACTACTGACTCCAAGGGCCTAAGAGTACAGAGACGACACATAGGACTCTATCTACACATATACAAGACATGACAACCAGTGTCTCCACCTAAGAAAATCACTATTGTAGTCTACTGCTATTGTTGTTGTTGTCCTTCAGCTACTGAAGGGTTTCTGCCTCCTCGTCTGTATCCACCTAAAAAAATGTTGGTGACCAACGGAGTGAGACCCATGTCCCAGAGAGAGATATAACTCTTCGCCAAATAACATTATTATTGTTGTTTAATTAGAATAAAATTGAACAGAGAAATTATATATATTTTCAGCAGCAGATACTTCAATGTCTAAACAGATTTAGAGCAATATTCTTATTCAAAGCATATCAGTTATAACTTGATAAAGTATCATGTCACTTATCCAATAAGGATTTGAAGAACATGCATAACCTTTATTCATCTAGAACATTCTAAGCAAGGTACATCAGCTAATGATTCTCATATTTCAACCTTAAACAAATATGCTACATGGATGATTACGTTTTACAAACATTCTGAATTAATGCCCTGAAGAGATGAAGTATACCATTCATACTCTAACCGAACACGATTACGTAAAGCATCGGTACCACACAAGGTCAATGGAAGAGCCAGACTCCAAGACCTCATCCTTATCAGTCAGTACGAGATTATCTGGCAGAGACATCACGTGTCAAACTGCAAAATAGCTTTCTAGGTATAATGGCATCTTCGCTATAGAGTTATAGCCCACATCATATACTCTCTTCAGGGTTATGGCCCGTAGCCAATGCATGGTATCATATCATGGAGTCATGGCCCGTAGACATACTCTTATTGGGGTATGGTCCGAAACCAATCCCATACATAGGAGATATCCCGCAGCCATTCCTATGGGACATAAGGATATAATTGCCCAATTACCCCCACATATTCAAAAATATGCAAGCCGAGTTAAACTCGTTTCACCATTCAACAAATTCTGACGATGATGGATCTGTGGTCAGGGCAACTACATTATATGATATCACTTGATTAATTAAGTGCATTATCATATTCTTTTAGCATCAATCATGTTTTCAAACAACAATTATTATAATAAATGTTGTAAAAAGAGTGTAATACTTTCATCAGGTTCTGTTCGACTCTAAGAACATATTGGGATCCCAGTCCCTCATCTCATCAGGAGCATTCTCAATCTTTCATGAACTCATTATCATGATTATAGAAAATGGGTATTCCAACCCTTAGTTCAACATAAAATAGTTGTTACCACTTATTAGGTAACTAATACTTTCAGGTCATCTGACCAAGGCAAACATGATACTTGTATAATAAGTATCTCACATGGCTCACAAGGCCCATTTCATCTCTTATTACCTCTCACTAGGCAAAAAAGTATATTATGGGTCACAAGGCCCATAAAACAATAAATAAAATATCATAGCTCATACCTGACTATGCTTATCATTTCATGAAACCTGCATGGTTAGTACACATGATAGCAATTATATAATTCAGCACCATGCAATACAAGGGTAGCATCACTATTCCCTTATTAGGGTTAGGATCTTCCAAATTCATCTCAATTAGGATTCCTCCTCAATTAGAGTTTACTATTCATCCCAAATAGGGTTTACATTCAATTACCCATAATTAGGGTTTACTATTCATCCCAATACCCAAATTAGGGTTAGGGTTTATTATTTACATCCAATTAGGGTTTATTATTAAAATACCCTAAATTAGGGTTTCTCATAACATTACCCTTAATTAAAATCACATCATCCATCTAGATTAGGGTTTCACTCAGAGTTGCCCTAAATTAGGGTTTGGGTTCATCAATCACCTCAATTAAGGTTTTATGATCTTTTTATCAAGGATCATTTCTTTAGGATATTCATTACTCTACTCTTGATCAGATTGAGTCAATCCTATATTCAAATTCATACATATAGGGTTAGCATTGTATAATGAGTCATTGTTTCCATAAGTACCAAAGGTTAACCCCTTTAAATATTCTTACTCATTAAGTACCTTAGTAATACAACCATTGTACATATGATTGATAATTATCATCATCAATCAAGAAATTAATTGATATATCTTCACCTTAAAACTCCAACCGATTTAGGGTATATTGAACTCCAATCGATTTTTGACCTTTAGAATCTTCAATCGGTTTGACCCCTTAAACCATCAAACAGTTTTGAAACCATTTGATTCCATACGGTTTCAAGACCGTTTGGACTCAAATGGTCTCAGGACCGTTTGTTCCAAATCATCTTGAAAACTGAAAGGATTAGTTAGGGTTCTCTTCAATCAAATCAATTCAGGGTTTCAATATTGAACTATCCATCAATTTGATCATTCAATTGTAACCATTAATTCTTTATTCATTCATGAACCCATTCATCCTTCAATTGATTTGACTCTTCAACCCTCCAAAAAGTTTGAAACTGTTTGAGTACTTAGCCTTTAAAATCGTTTGAGCAATTATTCTTGAAATCGAATGGACCTATCCACTTTTGAAATCGATTGGTTGACTCAACTTAGAAACCGATTGGACCTCCAAATGGTTTGAGACCATTTCATGCCAAATGGTTTCAAGACCATTTGGAATAAAAAGGTCTTAATACCATTTGGTCCAAATGTCCTTGAAACCGAATGGACCAATTAATATCTCAATCAACCAATTGATTAGTGTTTTGATACTTCAACCTGATTAGATTAGAGTTTTTAATTGATGATTCAATTATATTTGAAACCAATGAGATCAAACCAAAAGAAACCATTGGATCAATCATCCAATTACATCATATTATACCTCCAAATGGTCAACTATGGTCAACCACTCCAAACGGTTTGAAACCGTTTGGTTTCAAATGGTTTGATGAAACCGTTTGACCAATTAAATTGAAACTGATTGGTCCCAATTTTTGAAAACGTTTGTCTAGGATATTAATTGAGGTGTGTGCTTGATATGACATCATCATCTTCCAGATACAAACCCACGAAACTTGCTGTGATATCCATGCTAATTTCATCAATCAACCAAATTAAAATTTCGGAAAGAAAGAAGAAATCAACAATTGATTAAGATATGAAATCAATAACAATGTTCAAGGGTTTAAGTTATATAGCCCACCTTCAAAGTGGAAGCCAAGCTTCAAGATTCACGTTCCTAATGGTGGTTGAATCTTTCTCACTCCACAAGGTTCATTCCTCAAGCTTTTGAGTGAAAAGGATTGGCTAGAATTGAAGACTGATTGAAGAAAAGAAGAAATCAAGCATTGATTTGTGATTTTCACCATGAATTCGAGGTTGAGGATGATTAAGGAGCTTACCTACAGGTTGGAGTTCGTTTCCCTGCTCCTCCGTAGTCCCCTTGTGCTCGTCCAAAGCAAGAAAGAAAGAAAATATGAAAAAGAGTCTTTGGTTGAATGGGAAATGAAGTGTTTATAAAGGAATTTCAAGGAGAGAAAAAGTTGAAAAGAAATTCTTCAACTCCCCAAAAAGTGCCACATATTCTCCTCTCTCCCTTGTATATGAAGGAACCTCCATTTTCCTTATATTCCACTTCATTATCATTGAATTAAAGGAAAAGCAAATTATGCACCTTAACCCTTATAATAATCATATCCCATTTTTAGTGGATATTACTTTTTAGTTAACTAATGTGAGTGGGCTCTCCACTCACTTGAGATATTTTCGTGCCTTTGAAAGGCACAAGGACGTTCACACTTATGAAAATTCAACTATTTCGTTTTTGGTTGAAGGTATTTCAATTAACATATTTATTTTTGCATTAATTTGAATTAGGGTTTCAATTATGCTTAAATCTTGATTATTTTAATATCAAGATTCTCTCTCTTCCAAAATGAAACAAATGAGACGGCCCTCTCATTTTCTTTGCTCTACATGGTGCAAAGAAACATTAGGGACTCTATTAAAGTGGTAATTTGCATATTGAACCCTAGGTTTTGGGTAAATTGCACATTACACCAAAACTAGGTTTTAATACACAAAGATTGCTCAGCAAGCTCTATCTCGGTGCTCAAGCTCGTGGAAGCCATACCACTGCATAATACTCATTCCTATGATGCTTCAACATCTTAGGAACATTTTATCATGTAAAATTTGCAAGTTAACCCCTAAATTGGGTAATTTGCACTTTAGTCCAAAACTAACAAAACATTGTTTCAATATTATTCAAATAGGACTAAAATTGAAATATAAGTTCCTCTTAAGCCTTAATTACTTTTAAAAATATATGAGAAAGCATATAATCAAATTCATTAAGAAAAACATCTAGGGTTAACATATAACCCAGGTCAGGGATGTTACATACTTAATCTCCCCATTTCATATGCTAGTTTTTCTACGAGTTCATTAAATACATCAGGCTTCCAATTACTTGCATATATTTAACTTATTGAAAACTAGTACTTACATTTTTATTAAGATTGCAATTAGAATTAAAAGTTGTTTTTTTTGGCTTACAATAAAAAATTGAAAACCTTTTAGGATTTTCTCAAAATATTGTTCTTGAAAGAAATTGGATGCAATCACCACTTTTAACGAGTTTAATTCCCAGAATTACATATGCTTCTCCCATATCTTTCATGTCAAATCTAAAAGACTGGAAAACTTTTATACTATTTATAATATCTACATTAATGCTAAAATAAGCATGTCACCCACATGCAGACATATAATAACACAACCTTCATTATTGACTTTAGAATATATACATTTGTCTCCTTCATTTATAAGGAACCCATATGATACAACAACTTTATCAAATTTCTCCTGCCATTGTTTAGGTGCTTGTTTTAAGCCATAGAGAGATTTGGTTAGTCTGCATACCATATGTTCTTTTCTAGGAACAACATAACCTTTGAGTTGATCCATATAAATTTATTCATCTAAATCTCCATTCAAGAAAGCAATTTTGCCATCCATTTGATGTATAAATAATTTCTTAATAGATGCCAAAACAATTAAAATTTTGATTGAAAAAATTCTAGTTACATGAGCAAAAGTATCAAAATAGTCAACATCCTTTCGTTGTTTATATACTTTGACAACTAATTGAGCTTTATGTTTACACATAGTCCCATAAATATATAATTTTCTCTTGAATATCCTTTTACATCCTATAGGGTTGATACGTGGTGGAAGATCCACTAATTCTCATGTGTGATTATATAATACAGATTCAATATCACTATTAATTTTTTCCTTCCACAAGGATGAATCAGATCAATAATAGCATCATTTTACAGTTGAGGGTCATTATCTACAATAAAAGAATAGAAATCATAATCAAGATTCTTTTATGTCCTTATCTTTGTGGATCTTCTAGGTTCTACATTATCAAGTTCTAAAATATTATTAGTATTAGATGTACATAGGATCTTCTCAAAAATTTCATTTGAAGGATTAGATAAATTTTCTATGGGAGTTTTCAAAGGAAAGATAAAATTCAGCATTTTTAGGTTCAAGAATCTGATTAGTTCTACAATATTGTTTCTACTTCGAAGAACCAATAATATATATGTCGAACTATTTCGAGTATAACCTAAGAAAATACCATGTAGAGGTCTAGATCCTCATTTTTGTTTCTTAGGTTCAGTTAATAAGACCTTAGCTAAAAACCCACACATTTTCAGATAATTCAAATTAGGTGAATATCCTTTTCGTAATTGATATGGAGTCTTATTCATCTTCCTACTAGAAATATGGTTTTGAAGAAAACAAGATGATAAAATTACTTCCCCCCACAAGTTTTTGGGTGTTCCTAAATTAATTAAACTAGAATTTATCATCTCTTTTAGTTTTAATTTTTCATTCAACAATCCCATTTGATTGAGGAGAATATGGAGGAGTTTATTCATGTATAATACCAATAATAACAAAAAAACACTAAAAGAGAGAGAAATCTTATTCAACACCTCTATCCAAGTGAATATGTTTTATTTTCTTATTATGTTGATTTTCTTATGTTTTATATCTAACAAACATCTCAAAGTTTCTTCCTTCAAACATAATAAACATAATTTTTTATAATGTGAGAAATCATTTAGAAAAATGGTGTAGATTTTTTTCCCGCTTCTAGAAAAATTTCCTTTTAAATCTCCAAGACCTGTGTGTACTAATCTAGTAATTCAAAATCTCTACATAATATTTGAGCATATAATTTCTTTGTAGATTTAGTTTCAGCACATACTTGACAATTGTTGTTTCAATCAAGAACACCATATATATCTTTTCACAAAACTAAAGATTTCATGTGTTGTAGATATTTTAAATTAACATGTACAAGTCTATTATGCCACATATCAAAGGAGTCCATAATATAAGTAGAAGAGGAAATTTCATTAGTAGAAGAGTTTGATACGTTCAGAAGAATGAGGTCATATGAGCAATATCCCATACCCAGGTAGTCCCCTGACTTAGAAAGAATGACGTTATTTGATTTAAAAGACACTTTGACCCCAAAATGAACAAGTTGAGAGATAGATATGTTACAACCCCAACTTTTGGGTTCTTTGGTGAGAAATGTAAATTATCATATTAAATATAGTGGAACAAATAATGATATAATTTGTTTTGAATAAATGAGTTTCGTTTACAATAGCCTTGTTGGTTTTTTTGTGGGTTTTTTTGGCTATTGGGCCCAATAACAAGGAAAAGACAAAAGGAACTCCATTATTAATAAGAAATGGAGAAAAGAAAAATGTAGAAACTTCTAGAAGGTAAAAGAATGTAATCCAAAGGTGGATTTTGTTCCTCTTGGGTTCCGTGGGTTCTAAGGAGTCCAAAGTTGCAAAGATAATGCAAAAAGAAAAGAAAAGATCAATTAAATATTTCTTTATTAAGAAAGAAATTGAAAACAATGATAAAATGTGGGAAATAAGTGAAAAGAGGTATAATTGAGTTACCCTTGGTGGATTTTCGTATCCAAAGGATTCCTAAAGTTAAAAGGAACGCCAATGAAGAAAATAAAAAGAAAGATAAAGAGAAATTCTCAAAGAGAGATATTTTAATAAGAAATAAACAAGATAATGAGAAATAATAAATATAGATGCATCTAGAAGGATAATAAGTATCCTTAAAAAACAATTTCGAAATATTAGAGTTTCTTGGGGTCCAAGGAGCCCCAATTGAGAAAAAGAAAGAGAAAAGGCAAACAATAACAAAATAAGAAGATAATGTAATACATCATTAATGACTTTTTGATAATATAAAAAAGAGATGTTATTTTCTTTAAGAAATTAGATTTTCTTGGCCAATAGATTAAAAAGCAAGGATAGAGATAATAAAAGAGATAATTTTCGTATTTCTAATTATCCATGAAATAAAGTATATTAAATAAAAAAATAGGAGAGAGAAGATTACTTCTCATTGAAGGAAAAGGGTTTCTTTTGGGAAAGGAACTTGGTAATTCGTGAATAGCTAACCTAGGCTTCGTTACCCACCCCTATATAAAGGGTAGAGCCCTGGTTCAAGTTCCAGAGAGATCCCATGCAACTCTCTCTCTCTCTTCTTCATCTTCTTCATCAAAACCCTAACCATGAGAAGTAGCATGTCTATAGAGTGACGAGGAACCAGTTGACAAGCTTGATCAATGATGGGTGCTCCCACGACACCAGGGGAATGTTGGTCGTCGACATTGTGCGCTGGATCACGAGTAGCAACAGCGGCATGGCTGCAGGGCCGTCCGCATGTTGCAGGCCTGGCCAGCTCAACCAGCTACCTTGGCCACGAGTTAAGGGCAACCGTGAGTGCGGGGAGGAGCGTCAGAGGTGAGGGTGTCGTCCCTGGTGGTCGCCGAACCCTAGAGAAGAGGGGGTGCACTCACGTTTTGCTACAGATCGGTGGCTAGGGTGGCATCAATCGAGTTGTATGAGGTTGAAGAAGGGTAGAGGCGCGTTGGATAGAAATGCCCCTCCACAAGCTGAAGAATCTTTCACTTAACCAAGGGCAAATACGTCATTATGAAATGTTTTCAAACTAGACGAGGAACGTTGCATGGAACAGGCGACGTGACATCCTTTGATTGGTCCAAAAAGGTAATCTTTGGAAAATTCATAACTAAATAATGGTAGCTCAGATTCGTACATATAATTTATGTATTTTGCTCATAAAAATGAGAGGAATTCATTAAAAATGGATTTAGAGGCTAATTTCTCTTGCAATTTGAAAAGTAGTGTAAGTTATCAACTTTAATGAATTGAAGATTAAGAAACCCTATTTTGAGATGATTAATGTAATTAGTTGAGTTTAATCAATGATTATAGTTGATATTAGCATGTTAATCATGAAAAGATACATTAAGATAAAAAAGGATGAACTTTGCACGTAATTGGTTTAATTTAGAAGTTCATGTGCATAAATATGCTTTAATGGGCCTTGGAACCTTAATATTAGTAAATGTGACTCTTAATGGCTTTAATTGTTCAATTTCATGATTAAAGTTGAGATATAATAATTCTAAGCTATTTTGAGTATAAAAGTTCCTAATTATGGATAAATACCCTTAATGTAGTAATTAGGGTTTTCTAATGGATAAAGGTAGAATTAATGACAAATAGAGTTCATGTGTGATTTAGACCATAATGAACTATGAATTGATGATAAATGAGCACAATGATCTTATCATGGATTAAAAGGATAAAAATGCAGCTTTAATGTAAAAGAGGCTTAATGGACTTAATTGATGGTTAATTGTGCTTTTTCTAAAATTAGTGTTACAAATAGTAAAAGATGAAGGGAAACCCTAATTGCAATGGAAACCCTAAAAGTGGACTAGAAACCCTAGGAAACGAGCTAGGTTTAATAGATCTTGATGGCATGATTAATAATAGGAAATTGTATGCATATTTTAGGATCTCATAATGTGCTTGCTTGCCTATTTGGATTTCTTGATTGGATTATTCTATCTCAAATCAGCCTGACAGGTATGTGGTTTTGCTTATGGATAATCGCTTTAGTTTCACATCGATTCCCGAACATTTTTATCGGTTGCCTGAAAATAATTGTTTGTATGAATTTTATTTCATGCAACTATAAAGTGATTATGATTACCGCTATAAATATATATAACTAGCTTAGATCTGGGTCCTCCTCTGTGGCTTTGCAAAGGATAAAAAAAGGGTAACCTAGAGCAAGGTCTAGGTTATCAAGAGTTAGGGAGTGGGCTACCTACGTGTAGTGCCATGCAACTCTTTAGCACACCATGAGTTAAGGAGTGGGATACCTATGGGTAATACCATGTGACTCAACCCTAGAAATTGATTCACCTATTAGGTGGGATCATGAGGGGTTTAATGGGGATCTACCATAAGGAAGGTAGCATCCAGGTCCACTGTAGGGATAGCGCAGAGGATATGATATGTATGGATCGTGCAGTTATGTTTAAAATGTAAAGTTGTTTGTTAAACTATAATTGACTACAATATGTTGTTATGGTTAATTGCACAATTATTATTTCCCCCACATACCGGCATAATAGCTTTACACTGTCCGACGTTTTGTTTTTCGGCATTTTAGGTTCAAGTGAAAAGAACAAACAATAAAGTGGCATATGTGGAATTAAATGAGAATTAAAGTACAAAGGAGGATTAGTTAGAATAGACTCCAGATGTGGATAAAAGTAGATATCCATGTTTTTGAAAAAGATATGCAAAGTTAATTTTTTTATAGCCTTTTATTTTAGTTTAGTAGAATTTGATAATTATTATTGATTATTTGTTGAACCTTTGATCGGGAAATTGGGATAACGACTCTGACCTCTTGGTCTCCCTTAAATGGGGGTTGCTGGGAGGCGGGGTCGTTACATTTGGTATCAGAGCCTAGGTTCCTCATTTAATCTTTAATAATTATTAAATTTTACAACTTTGTAGAACCCAAGGGAGTTATTAGAGGAATTTTTGAAAGACAAAGGTGTCTAGAAAAGGATCACGTCTGGGGGCTGGCAAGATTTTCCTCCACACCGCTAGTCAAAATATGAGGACTCCAAGATTATTGTGACTGCCTGGCGAATGTCTCAGGATTTGACTCGAAATAAGATACCTTTAGGACTCTCTCATCTTGTTCATCCCTTCTCAACTCAAATGATATTAAGGACCTTAAGGATTAGGGTTTTCTCTCTTTTCCTCACCCTCTTGAGGTATGGGTAAGGTTAATAGGGTCTAAGGAATCCTCCACCAAATTAATGAAAAGCATGTAAATAAGATGTCATGGACATAATCTTAATAGATTAAGTGTAAAGAATAGAAACATGCTTAGGTAGTATGACATAAGTTGTCATGCCCTCAGGAGAGACCTGAGGCTAGACCTTCTTGTCAGGAGGATAAGTAAAGAGAGTTAGTCTTGGAGGTAGAGACCTCGATTATAAGTGGAGACCTGGCACATCCTATGAGAATGATGTTAAGCCTAACCCTAAGTGAAGGTTAGAGAGAGAGAGATGACATGATGAGTTAGATGTCATGGTAGACTAGGTGTTTGGATGGACATGCCTTGGATGTCATATGAACCATGAGAGGTTGGATGTCTGAGTACCTTTGGCGACCCAACCCTAGGAAGGGTCGTGCATGTTAGAGTGAAGGATAGCTCCTTCATTGATGAGGTTAGAGAAGAACCTATGGAAACCCCATGAGCTTATATGAGCATGGCATAGTAGGCACCCAAAATACGTCAGTAGTGCGAGTAGTAGGTTGAAACCCTGGCCAAGGGGGTATGTTGGATAGATGATGAGATAAGCATAAAGGTCTAGGGATAACCTTGAGCAAACATAAGTTTGAACATAGGCTTCAACCACGTAGAGGTATGCTTGTGAGAAGGACCCAAGTAAGAAGGTTGGAAGCCTAGACTCTGAGATATGAGGAAAAGTGGGGAGTTGAGGATGATGCAGCCTATGTGGATGATAGTGGTTGCCTCATGCTTGATCCTGGAGGCTGATGATATCTTGGTTTCCATTAGAGGAACGAAACCCTAGAGAGAGGATGAGGCTTCTGGTACCTATGTGCCCATGGTGTAGGTGTCTACCTTCTGAGGTAGGAAGAAGAGTTCCTTAGACCTGGAGAGGTTTAGTAACAGGTTGTGAGGCCTTGTACCTTGTTGGTTGTCCTTAAGAAGGACTCAACTCAGAAGTGTTGCTCGAGTAGAAGGATAATAGGAAGTGCATGTCATGCCATATACATGCTTGATTCGTAGTTATGAGGTTGAGCATGCACTTTGACACCCAAAAGTGAACCTAGGGTTCCTAGGCCTAAGAGGGCAAGTGGTGTACCTGATGCTCATGATGAGATTTGAGTTTCTATAGATTCGAGCATGGTACTCCTCATGTTTAGAGGAAAGGAAAACCCCTTGCGTTTAAGGTATGTTTGATGAACCCCTCACAGCTAAGTTGATGACATGGGAAGGTATGATATTGATCCAATGTTGAGGATGAGAACAAGTGTGACCTAGCATGGTTTAGCAGGCGGTCCACATGTGTCTTAGTGGCTTTCTAGGGTTAAGCATGCTCATATGGATGTAAACCCTAGTCATAGGCTGCTTGTGACCTTTGTTATCAAGAGGTGTAGTTTCCTCCCATGCTGGGAGAGGGACCCTTTTTGTAGGGTGTATACCAGTTTGTTGGTTTTGAGGTAACCTAAAGAGGTATCAATAGGACCTTGAGAATCTAAGTGAAAAGTGCATAGTATGAGAATGAACCTACAAACCCATAGATAACCATCTCTAAGTGCATGTGGATGTGTTACCATGGAGGTAACCGGTATGGGGCCTGACCAAGGTAAGCAGGTCATCATGACTCCTATGAAAGGATGAAAGTCAGCCCATGAATGCAGATAGAGAGAGAGAGATGATGAAGGCTTGGGTAAGATTCTAAGTTGGACATATACTATAATAGAATCCTAAGTCTTGTTGGGTTTTAGGGGAGGCAGAGAAGGCAGCAGAAACAAAAATTTCCTCCCCAAACCCAGAACAAGGAAACGCGTCAACGTCTATACAATAGGAAAGGATGGTTTGTGGAATCATACCTTGTCCTGAGGCTTGCTCGGAGACAACACCCCGCGGCTTGCGCGGTCTTCACCTCCGGTTTTGGACGGTGTCTGTGCATCTCCTGGTCGCACCGGGACTGACGACTCCTGGTCTCACCAGGACTGTCAGGATTGATAGTTGTCCTCCAAGCGGTAGAAACCTCCCGCCTATGAAATAGTCCACACAGACCACCTGGAACTCCAATCTCCTTGTCCCACAAGGAATTGGAAGGAGTCGCACCCTCCTGTCAGCGTACTAGTCACTGACACACTCTCCTGCCACCAGTTGCAACTGCAGTTGTCTTTCCCTTGCTGTGCCTCCCTTATCAGGTAGCACTTGCTCGGGCTCTCTCGGTTACCAAAACCAGAGAGAACGACAACTTTGTAGAGCAAATGGTTTTCACTGAGTTGTACTTTGAGAAGCCTCCAATACCCCTATATATATAGGAGGGTCATGGGACAGGGTTCTCTATCCCGGGCAATGCGGGACTAAAAGCAGGAGTAGAAGGGTTCAAAATTTTCCACAAAAACAACAAACTCACAACCTGAACCGATCATTTCACAACTGAAACAGTCGGTTGGGGACCTGAGCTGGTCGGTTGACACTCGACGGATCGGTTGGGACCCATGAAATGGTCGGTTCACTTTCTGAACCGATCGGTTCGTGGTCCTGATCAGTTCCCGATCGACTTTCCCTCTTTTGTTTTTAATTGGTTTCCAATACCAATCCTTTTTCCCAAAAAAATTGGGCAAGTGAAATGAAAGGAAAATTCTCACCAATCTAACTTTCCCAACTTGCTCGGTTGCAACAGTTGAACCGATCGTTTCAACACTTGAAGTAATTGTTCACCCTGTCCATGAGCCGATCGACTCACCACCTGAGCCGACCGGTTCACCAAGCTGAGCCGATCGGTTCATTTCATGAGCTGATCGGTTGGGAGTGCAGATTGTGCAAAATTAGTCAATTACGATTTCAATCAATCTGATACTCGAATCAATGTGTCCAACACCTTGAACATTATGACATTGAGCTATCAATTGATTGAGTGTTTAATTGAACTACTAAACTCCTTTAGCAATCAATCTAAACATTGTTTGTGGACAAAACTCCTCTTCCAGGTTAAATCCTATGTGTGTGACCCTACAGGTCCTTTTCACGTTGGCAGTGATAGTCCATAACACTTATGACTTCACAAGCAAAGAGCGGTGCCTAGTCACACATCAGTGCTACCCAAGTGAAAGTAGAAAGTTGGAGAACAACTTTCAATCCTACAATCCGTGAATGGTGTTACAGTGAATGTATAATTCCTTTGTCACTGATATCCCGAATGAACTCGAGGCATGGAACAATCATCCTGTCAACGTTCATTCACTTTCTTGATCTCATAGAATATTGGAAGAGATATGTATGACATCAATATTACATACTGATTCACATATGCGTGCGCATGCCTATCTCAATCCTACTCATCAAGTGGCCTTGGATATCAAACTCCCTCAGGAGGGACAAATCCCATATCTATCACTCACCCCTCAAAAGCCCCATGTGTCAAAGCCACCCAATCATCACCTTTATAACAACCCATGTTTCAGGACTGCGTTTGATGATGTCAAAGTGTGCCCAACGACATGTGTTGAGTGTAGTCATTTCAGGTCAAAGAATCACATTCACCACCATCACTGTGAGTACTGACTGTGACTACCAAGTCATGGTTCCATGTGTCAAACTCACTGTGGGTCTGTCCGATATACTTGTTCTCTAACAAGTACCTATGTGTTTGGTTTGATATCTCTATATCATGACTAATGAGATTTTGTCATCAACCAACACCACAATCTAGTCTTATGTGTCATTGCTGTCTATCTACCTTCCGCAATGACATCTGAATAGGGACATAACAAGAATGTACAAACTCTTAGCATCCGTATGATCTCATCGTTCAGGTCCTGAACCTGAAGGCATACGTCATTGAGTATTGTCATTCTCTAGACATCCAATCTGTTCTATCACTATCTCATATGACTGAACCAGAAAGAATTGGAAGCTTGCCTTTGATGTTTATCAAATCAATCTTAATGGATCCCATCAATCATTCCATGATTGGCTCTCAGGGCATACATACCAAAAGACTCCCACTTGCACTGTGAGCCAATCACCCTTGAATCATATTTATAGTGATCTTCAAACATGTCCCACATGTTACTGTGCTCTTGTGCCAACATAGTGAGTTATGGCAACACCTTGCCAAAGTCAGTATAAATTGCATGTCTCACATCTCTTCATTGTACGTCACACATATGAGATGGAGTTGGCGTAATATGCGATCTAGTAATCCTTTGCTAACCTTTAGCAACATTGCATGATCAAGGATCCCATACTTGTCATCAATGAGCGGAATATCTATAAGTTCATCTCATGAACTTCGAGATCCATATAGTATCCACTGCTATTCTCTAACACATAGATACTCGGCATTTCCTTTTAAATGGTTTTATTGGAACACTTCCAATTATCAACAAACTTTCACTTTATATATCCTATATATATTTTGCAATTAATTTTCTGTCCTTTTCAAAAGTTCACATCAATGTAACTCTTTACATTGTACTCTTCCTTATCTCCATAGAACTAGTACTTCTCAAGTACTTATCAAGTTCTCATGGTATTCCAGTAACCCTTACTGGAAGTAGACAGACATCCACTCGTCATGTCTCACATACGAGTTATCAGGGTGAGCACATCATATTGCAATGTCCTACATACAAGATGATGAATGCATTTTATTCTTGCCATGTCCATACATGGAAGATAATGGGATGATTACATACATGATAGATCCATATCTATTCTTAGTGTTCCCATTCTTCATAAGAATTGGACACTTGGCCTTGGGATACTAAGTCCATGTAACATGGACAAGTTTTCTCCCACTGAATTTGTGCATACTGAACCCTTCAGTATAGATTGCCAATGCATGTTTTCTCTTATTTTTGGTCAAGAGGTTTTCGATAACTATCTCTATAGATCTCTATTCCTATCACATAGGAAACATCTCTATCTTCCTTAAATATAATTTCCACTTTGTATTTTCATTCTAGAACATTTCCATTTCACATCAACATGTGGAATGTGAACACACTCCCACTAAAACACAGATCCCTTCTTTATCTTTGACATATCAGTCAAACCCTTTGACTATATCATCAAAGTAAAGATCCAATTCTGAGTTGCTTGTACTCAATCAATCACATTGATTAGACCATTGTAACTTATCGACTTCATTTGAATTAGTTGATTCATAAACCTTATAGGTTGTGTCACATACACATCCTTGTTTTATTCCTCATAGGAATGCGGTTTTAGTATTCATATGCTAAATGTCTTAGTCATTAAGTTGCAATCAACAAGCATCATCCTTCTCAAAATGTTATCCATGTGTCTTAACACTTAAGACTTATTCGCACTTATGGATTTTATTCCAATGGGTTCTACCATGAAGGTCATACCTTATGGTTCACATGGATGTCATTTAGGATGTAATGGTCATAAACCATAACTCAAAATTTGGTTCCTCATATTCATCTAGATAGTTGACTCATCACATGAACACCTCATCACATAGATAATTGAGGTGTATCCATCAAGGATATAAGAATTCACAACTCCTTGTGATTCTCAATGTCCTTTATTAGTGTGGGGTATTCTTTTATTAAGAAGAATTCAATTATTTGATAATCATTCTCTAACTCCTTAGAGTATGATTCCTTCTTGATTTATACATCACCATGCCTTAATCATGAGTTCCCTATGATACACTATCATAATCACTCATAAGGATCTCAAACATTTTGGTCTAAGTATTTCATTCATTGATCTCATCAAGAATTAACACTTTACCAAATTCATACTTCATCTATGATAATCTTGAACACTTCAAGATATTCATATTGGTATTTCTCTAAACACCATTTGAATTATTAGCATTTGTTCCAATAGGTATGTAAATACATCACATGTATCATACCTAATAGGATAATCATTCTTCCACTACCTTTAGTGAAGATTGATTAATCATGTCCAAGATATTCATATCTCTTACTGGTTCTCTAACCAAAAGAGTCTAGATTTATCCATCACATGGAAACTAGAAATGAATTTCTCATGATTGATGCTAATTTGATTGTTTGAGTTATCTATAACTTTTAGGTATCATTTTATCTTATGCATATCAAATACCACAAGATAAACAAGGCATTGCCAGAAAGATCATATCTTTAGAAATTGAAACATCTCTTTATTGATTTCCATCATTGTCATACAATATGCAAAAATAAAGTGTTTCTATCTATTGGCAAATATGAAATAGCAGTTCATAACTGTATTACATGCCCTTTAGGCTGAAAATAAACTAAATCACTCCTTACTATGGCGGCAACACTTGCCCCAATTATTGAGTGCTTTACACTTTTCATCTTGGTATCATATACCTCAAAAAGTGTTACAAGTTTACTTTCATGACACCTTTAAGTAGAGACGTCTGTCGCCTCCTTCTTCTTTTGTTCTTCCAGATAGAGAGGACAATTCCCTCATACACCCTTTCCCCATGTGCCTTGAGACTGAAGATGGCTTGGATTGCTGGCTAGCATCAGAACACTTCTTTGCTTTTCTCTTGTCCTTGCCCTTAAGAATTACCTTTTCTTTGATCACATCAAAGATTATGGTTTGTCTTTCTTCATCTTTGCCTCTACTATCCTCAACATCTCCAACAACTCTGGCAACGCTTGTCAAAGTTGTTCATGTTGTATCTTATCATGAATTGTATGATTCTCGCAACATTTGCAGTATCATACCAATAGCCAACTCTTGGCTCAGAGGGAATCCTTCTTAGTCAGGTTTTCCACATACCCAATCACATTGAGTGTGTGAATACCTTACTGGATCTCCTTCTGTCATGACATATTAGGACAGTGTCCTTGAGACATCATACGTCTCATGTTGTCTCTGCAACTCATAGTTCAGAGAACACAACATCAAGCACTCCTCATCAATGTCATCCTCGATATACTTCCATAAGCATACTTTCAGCCATTGATGTGGTGGGATTGAGTTCATCTGGTTCTGGTATAACTAGGACTTAGAGCTTTCACTCCACCATTGAGAATACTTCTCAATGTCCTAACCAGTCATGGAAAAATTCCCAATTAATTTGTTGGTCTCAAAGACTGATCGCAAATAAGTGATTATTGTTGTCATTTGTACTATAAAAGGAAAAAATGCAATTTTAGTCCAAAAACTCATTTTTGACTTAATTGATTGATTTGAAAAGTTGACGATATAATTAGGCCTTTAATTAATTATCGATCCCACTATTTTACTTCAAATTGATAGCCCTCACCATCAATTCAGAAGATTGCAGCGTACAACCTTCTAGTGGGCAAGATCTTGAAATCCTCTAAGTCATGGACCAGCTAGGGCTGTCACCCACAACTTAGATCTCTCAGGTAGGCAACTCTTGCCAATTGCATCATATGCAAATCTTGATAAGATGTCATATGCAACTCTTTGCCATGATCATATCCATGCCTCAAGGTGCTAGATCCTATCTAGGTCACCTTGTTAAGTCCGACCCAAAGCAAACACGATGAATATGCACCCTGCTTGGGCAGACCCACATATCCATCCTTCACGCTTCCACGAGATAGATGGTGCACCACGCTTGGGCATGCCCACACTTGGTCGATCAAGCTTTTCATGTGTGTCGCATTTGGAAGGAATCTAAAACTTAATATTTAATGAGGGATTTGGTTTTTATATACATATACATATCCAATCACCACAATATATAGTACGTATCATATGCATGCTATATCCCACAGAAAACATGCAAAATGATAAAAGCGATTATTATGGCCATCCTAATGTGATTCCTTGAGCCAAGAGGAATCACGGTCATCTAGGTCTACATCACATGCGACCTGTACAAGATGAACTTTGTTCTTTGCCTTCCGAGTAGATCAACTCATCACATGAATGACATGCTTGTTCAGGCCCGGTCGTCTGGGTGCCACCAGCCGATCGGTTGGCTCCTCAAACCGATGGGTTCGCCTGGTCGTCGTGCATCTCCTCATGTCCGCCACCCGCTTGTCTCGTTCCTTGAACCGGTCATCATCCGATCGGCTCACTCCTTGAACCGATCATCTAGAACGCCAACTGATCAGTTCATGCCTTGAACCGATCGTCTCAGCTGTCATCAGGATGTCCTCCGTTCTTTGACATAACAGGAAATAAAATTCTATCCTATTTTACATTGTAAATAGAGAAACCTCGAGTTACATTTGAGGCGAGCAAAGGTAGGAAAGAAATCTCGAATTATTTCGAGTTACATCAGGAATAGGAGAAGGAAGATCGGTGCGCAGACCGAGATGCAAGCAACCACATATAACCATACACAGATAGGGTTTATTGTCCATAACCACGCTATACATCCACCACAAAACTCGTTTAAGGGAGACGCGTATCAAGTGCATTAATAATACATATCATATATGTAAATTGGGATTTGTGGATTTAGGATTGGACATGCATAAAGCCAATATTATTCGCATTGTATGCAATAAATAAAGGCGACAAACCAAAATCGATCATATCGATAATCCCTAAAGTATAGAGAAGTTGGCGTGGCTCTGATACCATTATTGGGTTTTAGGGGAGGTAGAGAAGGCAGTGGAAACAAAAATTTCCTCCCCAAACCCAGAACAAGGAAACACGTCAACGTCTATACAATAGGAAAGGATGGTTTGTGGAATCATACCTTATCCCGAGGCTTGCTCGGCGACAATACCTCGCGGCTTGCGCGGTCTTCACCTCCATTCTTGGACGGTGTCTGTGCAGCTCCTAGTCGCACCGAGACTGACAACTCCTGGTCTCATCGGGACTGTCGGGATTGACATAGTTGTCCTCCGAGCGGCAGAAACCTCCCGCCTTTGAAGTAGTCCACACGGACCACCTGGAACTCCAATCTCCTTATCCCACAAGGAATTGGAAGGAGTCACACCCTCCTGTCAGCGTACTAGTCACTGACACACTCTCCTGCCGCCAGTTGCAACTGCAGTTGTCTTTCCCTTGTTGTGCCTCCCTTATCGGGTAGCACTTGCTCGGGCTCTCTCAGTTACCAAAACCAGAGAGAACGAAAACTTTGCAGAGCAACTGGTTTGCACTGAGTTGCACTTTGAGAAGCCCCCAATACCCCTATATATAGGAGGGTCATGGGACAGGGTTCTCTATCCTGGGCAATGCGGGACTAAAAGCAAGAGTAGAAGGGTTCAAGATTTTCCACAAAAACAACCAACTCGCAACCTGAACCGATCGTTTTACAACTGAAACGGTTGGTTGGGGACCTGAGCCGGTCGGTTGGGACCCATGAAATGGTCATTTCACTTTCTGAACCGATCGGTTCATGGTCCTGATCAGTTCCCGATCGACTTTCCCTCTTTTGTTTCTAATTGGTATCAAATACCAATCCTTTTTCCCAATCAAATTGGGCAAGTGAAACGAAAGGAAAATTCTCACCAATCCGACTTTCCCAACTTGCTCGGTTGCAACAGTTGAACCGATCATTTCAATACTTGAAGCAATCATTGACCCTGTCCATGAGCCGATCGACTCACCACCTGAGCCGACCGGTTCACCACGCTTAGCCGATCGGTTCATCTCATGAGCCGATCAGTTGGGAGTGTAGATTGTGCAGAATCAGTCAATTGCGATTTCAATCAATCTGATACTCGAATCAATGTGTCCAACACCTTGAACATTATGACATTGAGCTATCAATTGATTGAGTTTTAATTGAACTACTAAACTCCTTTAGGAATCAATCTAAACATTGTTTGTGGACAAAAATCCTCTTCCAGGTTAAATCCTATGTGTGTGACCCTGCAGGTCCTTTTCACGTTGGCAGTGATAGTCCATAACACTTATGACTTCACAAGCAAAGAGTGGTGCCTAGTCACACATCAGTGCTACCCAAGTGAAAGTAGAAAGTTGGAGAACAACTATCAATCCTACAATCCGTGAATGGTGTTACAGTGAATGTATAATTCCTTTGTCACTGATATCCCGAATGAACTCGAGGCATGGAACAGTCATCCTGTCAACGTTCATTCACTTTCTTGATCTCAGAGAAGATTGGAAGAGATATGTATGACATCAATATCACATACTGATTCACACATGCGTGCGCACGCCTATCTCAATCCTACTCATCAAGTGACCTTGGATATCAAACTCCCTCAGGAGGGACAAATCCCATATCTATCACTCACCCCTCAAAAGCCCCATGTGTCAAAGCCACCCAATCATCACCTTTATAACAACCCATGTTTCAGGACTGCGTTTGATGATGTCAAAGTGTTCCCAACGACATGTGTTGAGTGTAGTGATTTTAGGTCAAAGAATCACATTCACCACCATCACTGTGAGTACTGACTGTGACTACCAAGTCATGGTTCCATGTGTCAAACTCACAGTGGGTCTATCCGGTATACTTTTTCTCTAACAAGTACCTATGTGTTTGGTTTGATATCTCTATATCATGACTAATGAGATTCTGTCATCAACCAACACCACAATCTAGTCTTGTGTGTCATTGCTGTCTATCTACCTTCTGCAATGACATCCGACTAGGGACATAACAAGAATGTACAAACTCTTAGAATCTGTATGATCTCATCGTTCAGGTCCTGAACCTGAAGGCATACGTCATTGAGTACTGTAATTCTCTAGACATTCAATCTGTTCTATCACTATCTCATATGACTGAACCAGAAAGAATTGGAAGCTTGCCTTTGATGTTTATCAAATCAATCTTAATGTATCCCACCAATCATCCCATGATTGGCTATCAGGGCATACATACCAACAAGTCTATCCTAGGCTCAGGTAGGGATAAGACTGATGGAAGTAGGAGTTTCCTAATTCCCTAGTTGCTCATGACCATAGGGTCGGGAGGTAACAACTGTCATTGTCTGAGGGCCATGGGTTAGGAGATTGATCACCTTCATGAAATCATGGGACCCAAAGGGCGGATGAGTAGGGAACTCTCTGGATGCATAAGGGTAGAGGGATGACCCCAAAAGTACCGGCACCCTATACACCTAGAGGAGATGACCGAGGAATTTGTGTGGATCCAAGTAAGTTTGAGACCAGTTTTTCATGGAAGTAAATTTGATATCAAGATGATTGTGATGTAGAGGCATAAGCTGTGTGTTTCAACTTATACTTAAAGGTGTACTGGCAAGGTGGGATATACCATCTCTACTCTTGGAACAAGAAGAACTCTGTATTTAGACTACAACCAAATGCTTATTTCCTCTTGTTATGGGAGTGAGTGATAGGACAATACGCATGCCATACACCAAGGATAAAAGGTGATGTGAGTTGGAACGTTGCCATGAGGCATGAGGATAGAGATGATATCATACCCTGGTGGAGTGAATGATACATGGATGGTTTACAAACATTAAGAGAAATAAGGTAGTCATCTTATGAGGATGTTTTTATCATGATATATGAGTCATACAAGGTTGAGTATGAAACCCAAGAGAATAAGCTCAGAGTTTTCTTGATGAAGATAGACTTGGAGTTGGGATGAGATAAAAAGTGGAATACATGGAGGTCTATGTCTTCAACATTACCTAACACCTAAGGATGTGAAGTGGTAATAGATGCTCTGGTTGAGATGCAGTTGCCTATAGGCTAGAAAAGGCTATTGGGTTAACCCTATGTTTGAAAAAGAAATATGGCTAACACTGAGATGTAACGATAACGGTTGATCAAGTCAGTAGTTGTTTGGTTATCCAGTTTAGGATGCAATTAAAGGATGGTTGTAAAACCTCAGATGCACTTCTCTGAAAAGGAAGGTGATGAAACCCCAATTAGAGTATTTTAGGGTTTCCGGGGAATCGATCTTAAGGAATCATGACAATATAGGAGATAATGATTTAAGATCACCATGATACTACCAAGATAATAAGTGACAGTGGTACTTTGGATGCCTAAGATGAATTTTCATGTGGTATGTTTCCATGCATGACAGAAGGTGAAGGATGAACCCCAGTAACCCAGTGTTTTGGTATGGAGGATAAAGAGAGTCCCTGAGAGGGAATGGGAGTTCATCAATATGGATGTTGTGGTGAGTCTACTCTAGACCAAGGAAGGTCAAGATGCAATATGGGTTATGGTAGATCACCTTACCTATATGACATGTGAAAGAAAGAGTATTGTCAAGGGACAGATCTAGTTGAACTACATATGAGAGAGATGGTTCAACTACACCATGATGAGAGTTCAAAAGTTCTTGATTATGACCTAAAGGTTCACTTCCATAAGGTGGAAGTAGGTACATGAAGAACTCGATGTTAGTACTGCTTATCACCCCTAACTAATGGTTAGTATGATCCAGACTAGAGGGTCTGATGAGAGCATGTGTGCTCATTCAGGGTGATACATGGAGATAGTTCTTGTCTTCTGTAAGATGTGATGATAACCACCATAGCTAGTATCAGGATGTAAAGAAGCTTTGCAAGGGAGGTTGTTTCGGTCACCACTTCATTTAAGATGATGTTGGTGAAGGGACCTCGTGAAGGTCAGGAAAAGACCACAGTGTGTGAAGATGAAGTCACTTTGATCATGCAATGGCTGAAAGGAGCCCAAGGATGACAAGAGTCATAGGCTGATGCAAAGTAGACTATCATACAGTTCACTGTGGGAGAATACATGATATAAAAATCCGACCCCTCTAAGTTATAACTAAGAGAGCTGAGTCCCCGATGCATGGGTTCTTTTGATATGGTTTGGTGGAGAAGGTTAAGTTTGTCCTTACCCCTCAAGATAATCTGATCGGTGATGAGTTCCATGTGTCCAATTTAGAGCACTATGTGAGGTACCCGGACCATGTGTGGACCAATGAACCTAGTGAGCCCCAAGGGAGGCTGAAATGATCTAAGTCACCTATGAGGTTTATAGATGATAAGGTGAAAGAACTCAGAGAAAGGAATATGTGATGATAAAGGTTCTTTGGAAGCGCCATGGATAGGGCAAAGCCACATAGGGGCCAATGATGGACATGCAAAAGTGTTATCCTGAATTGTTTATTTGCTTGATGGAATTTTGAGGGAAACATTCTTATAAGAGGGGAAGGATGTTACAACCCGAACTTTTGGGTTCTTTTGTTGAGAAATGTAAATTCTCATATTAAAGATATTAGAAACAATAATGATATAATTTGTTTTGAATAAATGAGTTTCATTTACAATAGCCTTGTTGGTTGTTTTGTGGTTTTTTTTTGGCTATTGAGCCCAATAACAAGGAAAAGACAAAAGGAACTCCATTATTAATAAGAAATGGAGAAAAGAAAAATGTATAAACCTCTAGAAGGCAAAAGAACGTAATCCAAAGGTGGATTTCATGCCTCTTGGGTTCCGAGGAGTCCAAAGTTGCAAAGATAATGTAAAAAGAAAAGAAAAGATCAATTAAATATTTCTTTATTAAGAAAGAAATTGAAAAAAATGATAAAATGTGGGAAATAAGTGAAAAGAGGTATAATTGAGTTACCCTTGGTGGATTTTTGTATCCAAAGGATTCCTAATGTTAAAAGGAATGCCAATGAAGAAAATAAAAGGAAAGATAAAGAGAAATCCTCAAAGAGAGATATTTTAATAAGAAATAAACAAGATAATGAGAAATAATGAATATAGATGCATCTAGAAGGATAATAAGTATCCTTAAAAAGGAATTTCGAAATATTAGAGTTTCTTGGGGTCCAAGGAGCCCCAATGGAGAAAAAGAAGCAGAAAATGTAAATAATAACAAAATAATAAGATAATGTAATACATCATTAATGAATTTTTGATAATATCAAAAAGAGATGTTATTTTCTTTAAGAAATTATATTTTCTTGGCCAATAGATTAAAAAGAAAGGCTAGAGATAATAAAAGAGATAATTTTTGTATTTCTAATTATCCATGAAATAAAGTATATTAAAGAGATAAATAGCAGAGAGAGGATTACTTCTCATTGAAGGAAAATGGTTCCTTTTGGGACAAGAACTTGGTAATTTGTGAATAGCTAACCTAGGGCTTCATTACCCACCCCTATATAAAGGGTAGAGCCCTTGTTCGAGTTCCAGCGAGATTCCACGCAACTCTCTCTGTCTCTTCTTCATCTTCTTCATCAAAACCCTAACCATGAGAAGTAGCGTGTCTATGGAGCGATGAGGAACCAGTTGAAAAGCTTGATCGATGCTAGATGCTCCCATGACACCAGGGGAATGTTGGTCGTCGACATTGTGCCCTGGATCACGAGTAGCAACAGCGGCATGGCTGCAGGGCCGACCGTGTGTTGCAGGCCTGGCCAGCGCAAGCCAGCTGCCTTAGCCACGAGTTAGGGGCGACCCTAACTGTGGGGAGGAGCGTCGGAGGTGAGGGCGTCGTCCCTGGTGGTCGTCGAACCCTAGAGAAGAGGGGGTGCACTTTCATTTTGCTATAGATCGGCGGCTAAGGGCGGCAGCAATCGAGCTGCATGAGGTTGAAGAAGGGTAGAGGCACATTGGACAAAAATGCCCCTCCACGGGCTAAAGAAGCTATCACTTAACCAAGGGAAAATATGTCATTTTGAAATGTTTTCAAACTAGCCGAGCAACGTTGCATGGAACAGGCGACGTGGCATCCTCTGATTGGTCCAAATAGGTAATCTTTGCAAAATTCATAACTAAATAATGGTAGCTCAGATTGGCACATATAATATATTTATTTTGCTCAAAAAAACGAGAGGAATTCATTAAAAATGGTTTTAGAGGCTAATTACACTTGCAATTCGAAAAGTAGTGTAAGTTATCAACTTTAATGAATTGAAGATTAAGAAACCATATTTTGATATGATTAATGTAATTAGTAGAGTTTAATGGATGATTAAAGTTTATATTAGCCTGTTAATCATGAAAAGATATATTAAGGTAAAAAAGGATGAACTTTGCAATTAATTGATTTAATTTAGAAGTTCATGTGCATAAATATGCTTTAATGGGCCTTGGGACCTTAATATTAGTAAATGTGACTCTTAATGGCTTTAATTGTTCAATTTCATGATTAAAGTTGAGATATGATAATTCTAAGCTATTTTGAGTATAAAAGTTCCTAATTGTGGATAAATACCCTTAATGTAGTAATTAGGGTTTTCTAATGGATAAAGGTAGAAGTAATGACAAATAGAGTTCATGTGTGATTTAGACCATAATGAACTATGAATTGATGATAAATGAGCATAATGATCTTGTCATGGATTAAAAGGATACAAATGATAGCTTTAATGTAAAAGAGGCTTGATGGTCTTAATTGATGGTCAATTGTACTTTTTCTAAAATTAGGGTTAAAAATAGTAAAAGATGAAGGGAAACCCTATTTGCAATGGAAACCCTAAAAGTGGACTGGAAATCCTAGGAAGCGAGCTAGGTTTAGTAGATCTTGATGGAATGATTAATAATAGGAAATTGTATGCATATTTCAGGATCTCATAATGTGATTGCTTGCTTATTTAGATTTCTTGATTGGATTATTCTAGCTCAAATTAGCCTGACAGGTATGTGGTTATGCTTATGGATAATCGCTTTAGTTTCACAGCGATTACCGAACGTTGTTATCGGTTTCCTAAAAATAAATGCTTGGATGACTTTTATTTCATGCAACTATAAAGTGACTATGATTATCACTATAAATATATATAACTGGCTTAGATCCGGGTCCTCCTCTGTGTCTTTGTAAAGGCTAAAAAAAGGGTAACCTAGAGCAAGGTCTAGATTATGAAGAGTTAGGGATTGGGCTACCTACGTGTAGTGCCATGCAACTCTTTAGCGCACCATGAGTTAAGGAGTGGGCTACCTATGGGTAGTTACATGTGACTCAAACCTAGAAATTGATTCACCTGTTAGGTGGGATCATGAGGGGTTTAATGGGGATCTACCATAAGGAAGGTAGCATCCAGGTCCACTACAGGGACAGCGCAGAGGATATGATATGTATGGATCGTGCAGTTATGTTTAAAACGTAAAGTTGTTTGTTAAACTGTAATTTACTGCAATATGTTGTTATGGTTAATTGTACGATTATTGTTTCCCCCACATACTAGAATAATAGCTTTACGCTGACTGACGTTGTATTTGTCGGTGTTTTAGGTTCAAGTGAAAAGAACAAATAGTAAAGTGGCATATGTGGAATTAAATGAGAATTAAAGTATAAAGGAGGATTAGTTAGAATAGACTTCAGATGTAGATAAAAGTAGATATCCAAGTTTTTGAAAAAGGTATACAAAGTTAATTTTTTTTACAGCCTTTCAGTTTAGTTTAGTAGAATTTGATAATTATTATTGATTATTTGTTGAACCTTTGATCTGGAAATTGGGATAACGGCTCTGACCTCTTGGTCTCCCTTAATTGGGGGTTACTGGGAGGTGGGGTAGTTACATATCAAGTTAACCTTGATGTATGGAACATACAACACATTTTTAATCAACTTGATTTTTCCAGAAGTCATCTAGGTCATGACGTTGCCCTTTTTTATCATAGGAGAAGCACCTGAGTTCCCATGACAACCTGATGCTCATCGTCTCCTACTTCTAAGTAGGTCAGAAGGCATCTCTGTTTTCACTAATGTGATGACTGACCCCAGAGTCTATGACCCGATCATGATGTTGAAATGATCCCATAGTGGGTAGGTTGAAGAATGCCACAAACACGTTCTTTGTCACGAGTTTGGTTGTTGGTTCTTTAAAATCCTGGACGGCTTCCTTCTTCTTATACTTGCATTTAGGATAGCTGTGACCATGTTTACCACAAACATACCAAAAAATATTCTTTTTCTTAGTGTCTTTGTTGCCTTTATTTTTATTTATTTTTTATTTCCCTTTCTTATTCTTCCAGTTATTTTTAGACTGATCAAAAAGTTATTATTTGTTTAACTTTATTGTTAACAAAGTTTACTGTACTTGGTGACTCTTTATTCAAATTAAAATTTTCTCTAGTACAATTTTGATCTTCAACACGGATCTGTATTATTACATCATCTAGTGACATTCTATTTTTTGTTCTTAAAATTGTTCTTGTATTGTTTCCAAGAATTAGGTAAATTTTGAATTAAAGATCCAATAATGTAAGACTCAGAAAGATCAATTTTTTCATTTTTCAAGTCATCCAGAAAGATTGTAAAATTATAAATTTGAGTTGTTATTTTTTTTTTAATCTTTAGTCATACAATTTTTTTACAAAAATCACAATAGTAATTTTTTTTATAGAAATCCCTTCCAATTGTATTTCTTATTTAGACTTTTTCAATTTCAGAAGCAATTATTATTGGAAAATATGTGTCAAGCAGCTGATTAGAAATAATACTTAAGATGACATGATGACAAATCTCATTAGTCTTTTCTCATTCAATAGAATTATTTTCAGGTTTGGGATTAGATAAAGCAAATGTTATGTTAAAAACATTCAAGGCAGTGTAGACTTTTTCTTGTCATAGACAATGGTGTGACACATTAAAAGGTTCAATTTTAGTTACATCAGACAAAACAATCACTGATAGAATTGAAATAGTGACATTCTGGTTATTGGAAGCGGACGACATCACTAGAGTAAAAGGTGTCTAAAATCCTTCCGTATTAGTACCTCTCGGAAAATAAAATACTCTTAAAATTGTTTTTCCGATATATATAAGTAAGAGAGTTGTAAAAAAGAAATGATATCAGACTCACCGAGGCATGCAAATTTATATTGTCCTTCAGAGTATTTACACCTTACTCGACGATGAATGGTGGTGCAATAGTCAACGTGACGACCACTATCCTAGAATACAACACCGTTTGAAGTGGCAATACAGGCACTCACAAGTCACGATCTTCGGCAAACATCAGTTGATTGTTCTTGTAGAAATCACTCCGACAACATTTGAGGCAATGGAAAAATGCATAAGAAAAAGAGAAAGGGAGAGGGTTTCTATCTTTTATGTGTCAAAGACTAGAATATATGTTGTTAGCTTACTTGCACACTTTTGCATGTACCCCACGTACATAATATAACTTGTTATGGTGATCCATGATTTTGTTTCATGATGTTTTAGGTACATGCTAGATAAGATGATATCAAGATGTGATGGACATACAGAAGTACATGAAGATATTAAAATTAACTAGTAATGAGTATTAGCTAGATACATCTTCTCATGTGTTGTAATTCTTATTGTGAAAGTTCATATAAGCATTTTGTAAACAATAGTTGTGAAACAATGAAATTACTTTTTATTTGATTAAAATTTGGATCCTTGGGAAAATTTTAGGTAATAACTTTTGTCTTTTTGTCCTTCTTTAACTAGGAGTTCTTGAAAATGGAGGTCGTTATATTTGATCCCCAGATTTTGTCAAATATTATTTAATAGTTTATAATTTTAAGTTATCTGTAGAAATTTGAGGAAATTATTAGGGTATTTTTTTTAAGACAATGGTATCTAGAATGAACCACAACTCAGGGGCTGACAAAAGCTTCCTCTGCACCACTAGACGACTTAAGAGGACTCTTGGGCCTCTGCATCCTTCCTGGCCAAAGTTGGACGTTTTTTCCTCAAAGTAATGTACCTCTAGGGTGTCTTCTCATCCTGATTCATCCACTTCTCATCCTCTTTGCTTAATAAACCATAAAAAAGAATTTCTCCCTCATCCGAAGTTAGGGATGAAGTTAGGATTTTTGAGAATAAGTAAGATAAAGAAATCTTCTATCAAATAATGCACATGTAATGTAAAAATAGTACCGTATATGCGATATGAAAATAAAGAAAAGAAATATATATATATATATATATATATATATATATATATATATATATATATATATATATAATGTCAAAGGTAGGCAACGACTCTGAGAACCTATGCTCCCCACCCCCAGCGGAACAGCGACGAGTTGCTAATTTCCCCTCAGGCTCAACCTTCGAAGTCCATATACACGGTCATGTCCTGCCTCTTCAGCGATACATGATCATGATGGCCACAGTCTTTTTCCTGACATGCTCTGCGTAGGTAACAACATTGCTGATCACGTTCTATAAGAAGACCTTCGTCGTGGATGTTGTCATGGAGGACTTAACGCTAGGCACTACCTTTTCCGTGATCCTTACTGCGCTTGCCGCATTCAGACATAGCTTTCATGGTGCTGAAGAACAAGAGGTTAAGTGATGTCTATAAGACCGCCTAGGCCGGAGAAGATCGGGACATTTTGAATCTTCCAATGTGCCATCAGTGCAGGAGTTCTGCCGTGCTTGCAATGTCGAACTGATCGAACTCAATTAGATTTTACATGCACTAAGCACTCAACTAGATAATAATAAGAAATGCTAGCCTTCGCCATCATTTCTCCTGGCTGGTGCAACGATCTTGCATACTATGGCTTCTGCTCCAATGCTAGAATTGAGACCAGGTTCTGTGACTGAGGACAATAAGGTAAAAAGAATATCACTAAGACTTTGCTTATTGCAGATTTTTTTACTTTTTTCTTAAATTACTATGTCAAGATCCTTATAATTTTAAGATCCTAATAATTTGTATTCCAACAAATGAATAGATTAGAGACGTTTCATTAAATTTCATATAATTTTGTTTTGTTGTTTCTCCATTACTATTACTAGAATGGGTATCATCATAAATTAACCATCATCATACATATTGCGTATTCTTCTTGCTCCATTACTACTTCTATCAGCGAACCCAATGCAACTGGTGCAAATTCAATGGAATTTGAGAACTACAGATTTATTGCTGTGTAAATATGAAATGCTTATAAACAATCAACCTATTTAGCAAACCAGTTGAGGTTGTCTATTGTCTTCTATAATATTGCAATTATTTCAGTTCCAGTATGTCTTTGCCTCTTCCTACACAAGATAGAGCTCTCAAATACAGTGGAAGATTAATGAATGTTCAATGAGAGTTATGATTACATTCAACATCCACAAGACCATAGGATATAATTGTATCGCTTGCGTTACTATGGAATAAATAGGATATTTCTCCCCCCTTTCTCGTGTGGGCTGAATAACTGACTTAGTCTATTCTAACATGAAAAGTGGCACATGATTCACGTCAATCTGTATGGCTATGTAAACTATAAGTATACAACCTTTAAACGTTTCTTTCTTAACATAAATAACAATATAATGTCACTCATACAACACTTACATGTGACTAGCTATGTTCTAGAACCGGACCTGACCATTCGTATTATTTGTAATGGGTTGGGTGGGGTTAAAAACTCATATTCCGGAGGAAGCAATTTTGACCTGGATATTTGGTCATCCCAGTCATTGACCCCTCGACCCCGTCCTTAGGTAAGTGACCCGCCTTGGTTCCTCCTTGTATATCAACGTGACCTAATCTAATATCATTTCCCACAAATCAAATGTTCCAAATATTTGAATATACGCTTAGTAGATTATTGAAAACTTCGTTATGTGTTGTAAAACTGTTACTTTTGTATATATACATATTCTTCATTATGTATTTTATGTTGTTTCATAATTCATCATCCCGTGCAAGTGTGCTTGTGTTTTTATTAATTATAATTATCACCAAGGAGACTTTCAGTCTTATCACAACATGTGAAGTTGAATATTTAGAAGTTTCTATAAATCTCTCTTCTTCTTTTTAGATGCTTCAACTAAAAATTGAACCAACGACATGTGACTAGATAGTTAAGCAAACTTACAAGTGCATACACATGTGTTTATATAATGTAAATGTTTCTTGATAAGTTTGTATCAATGTGACTTCATATCCATCATCACTCGTCAACAAGGTTGACCAAGTTCTTGAGCCTATGTCCCCAGATTTTGCTAGGTCCACATGATGGTTGAACGGAAGGCCTCATGGCTAATCCAATAACAATTAAAATTCATATAACTTCATTGTGCTTAAAGAAAAAATGCAAAGCATGTTGATACCAAGGTATTCTAATATACAAAAAATACACTTGTAACAATATATGCCAACATATTGCATATATTGACTGTAGAATTTATTGTTTTATTTTAAAATATGTATTTTAAAATATAAATTCTTGTAGAAACTGATATGTATTTTCATTGTTTTCTAGATATATTTTAAGATCATCATTAAGTCAAGATTCAAGATCGAGTGTCAATATCATCAAAGGATCTGACTTATAAGAAACTTACGTCAAGATATCAAAATCGTATGTAAGGGTCATCTCTCCAAACTCTAAATAATTTACTTGATGAACATATAGAGGCAAATATAATAGTAGTGTGACCTAGGTTAGGAGAGTCAGAAGCCAAAATACCACCTTAACCCAACACATTGGTCCTCATAGTCATGAATCATCAATTAATCAAAACAAACAATATTGATTATTTATTCATATTTCAAAAAGTTTTGAGATCAAAGATCAATCATCCTAATGGAACCATACTTCATGATTTTGCAAGATCATTGTTGTCATTAAATTTCATTCTTTTCATGATCAAGGTATTAGTAAACTTGGAAATCAAGAAGCCAAACTGGGTAATCCAAGAGTAAGAGCATAATAGGAAAATATGGAGATCTATCATTATCATATTATTTAAAATTGAGTTTATTAAGAGGCATAGTAATCAATAGGGAAAATGCCTCTTGTATTAAAGTCTTTCATCATGACTATGAGAGTCTATGTGCCCTGTGTGGAGACCTTCATATATGAACATTTGAGCATTAGCTTTTTTGATATGAATTTTATGCCTTGAAATAAATACTAGTCGAAACGTGATCCAACCATACAAGCTAGAGTTCAGATGCTAAACGAAACAATCATCCAACAAAAGTGACCAAACATAAATCAGCAGATAATTAAAACTCTTCTAATTCCATTAGCATAAAAGGGTCTGGTTACATTGCATAAGTAAAGAAAGTAAATGACTGAAACAAGTAAATATAAATATCGCCTTCTTGATTTAGAAGGGCGAAAGGCAGCAGCAGATCCCCAAGATCCCTCTAGCCCGATACCAGGCGGGAACCTTGCCCGGTACGCCCGTGTCGGGCGGCACACCCTCTCGGGCGACACGCTCATGACGGGCGGACGTATCATGCAGGGCGCTCATGCCCGATACGGTCGTGTCGGGCGAATCAATATGAACAATTGCATAATGCAATGATATCTTCATTTGAAAAACACCATTTGTTTGATTTTCATCATTTAGTGACTCAGAAAATTTTAAAACTATATTGTATTGTTTGAGCTATCCAATTTATATACTTATTTGAAGCTAAACAAGTTCATGGGGAAATATTTTATTTTCTCAATTTCACTTCAACAAGACTATGTAAGACATTCACTAAGTTACAAAGAATTATTTTTTCAATGAGTTTATATCTACTAACAAATTTTACCATTAAGGATGGGGGAAATATGGTTATGTGCAGGCTCAAGAGATCTCTACTCTAATAAACCAAACCAAGGAGTCCTCATGTGCAAATGGATAGTATTTTCCTTTGAGCCTAATCTATAACTAAGTTTAAGTTACAAACATTTTGGTAGTTGATATGAGAAAAATTATGTATTCTTGTACATATAAAAAGCAATAAAATCTATTTTTCTTTGGATCAGTTTATCTTCTTTTTTTGGATCAGAATAAAATCTATTTTTCTCTCATCTTATTTTATAGTGAAAATCCTAGCAGTCACATTTTACAACAAGGTCATTATCTAAGCTTTTGATTATCTTCGTGTCAAGATTTTGAATTTTGCAAACCTATACATGTATAGGTAGGTCTTGCTTTATATGCATTGCACATGTAACCTGGTTTTGAATTTTGAAATGAAAGGTAGCACACTTAACGTTCAACAGAAAAACATTTTGACTTTCAACTTAAAATATTTTTCTAACAAGGACATCATTTAACCGAAATCCCAACATGTATCGGTGAGTTTTCTTTTTAGTAAAATTATTAAGGACATAAAAGTAAATTTGGACATGACCCTTACACAGAAAGTAATACTAAGTAATTATTTGATGACTTTCACAATTTGACATAAGAATTTACAGTTTTATTCATTGTTAATGTCAGACGGTAACTCCATCTATTAAAATAATATAATTTAATATCACAGTATAAAGTTTAGATACCAATAAGAATGTATATAGAATATGCGATTGATTGTAATGATAATTTAATGCATAGTCTCTATGAAGATAAGCTTAAATGTATATATGTATGTACATATATATATTTATTAATGGATGTAATTTGTTCTTTTAAAATACTTTTAAAATGATTAACACATACTTAAAAGCCTTTACAGAGGTGCAAGGTAAAAATTGAATTATCAATCATTTTTATATGACAAGTCATAGTGATGTTTTACTAATGTAAAATTTTAATTCTAAGTGCATAGCATGTGTAATTTGCTAGTGTTTATATATATATATATATATATATATATATATATATAAAGTTTTATGGGTTTTGTGAGGATAACCCTAGATTGAACTAAGGTTGGTTTGGGTAAAACCCTAGTGGGTCAAAGGACATAGAAACTCTAAGAGTAGCCTGTAGTCCCTAACCTACATACTAAACCCTAATGCGAGGAAATGGGAGTTGTGTGGGTGTTAGAGTAATGCTACCCATATGAACCCAAATTAGGGTAAGAGTAAAGAGAAGTAAGAAAAATATAAATTAGTTGTGTGACCCAACCTCCAGTGTATGAACCTGGAGAAATTCATGCATGATGCATGTGAAAGAATTTGAATATGCATGAGAAACAAAAATAACCAAGGGTTATACATAAAAATGAAAACATGAATATAACTTGATCATCACCCTAATGCTATGAAAGAATACCTCCATTGAGTGGGTATGCTACCCCTAGAGAGTGGATAACCTATTGGAACTATCCCAACATGTGGCTATGTCATTGAGATTACCTCTACTGAATGGGTATGGTAGCCCTAGCAAGTGGTTATTCCATTAAAATACTCCTTGTGAGTGAGTATGATGTTGTGAATACCCTCAGTGAGTGGGTATCGATAGATATTACCCCAAGAGAGTGGGTAGATCATTAAAATACTCCCAACGAATGAGATGAATACCCTCAACAAATGGGTATACCATAGATATTGGGAAAATAAAGGTTGAGAAGTTGTAATATAAAATGTATGTTCAAAATATTGTGGTTATCTAAAAAATGGGATAGGTGACTCAATATTCCATGCATATGTGCATAGGAAACAAAGGCTTTAATGAAAGACATTTTAAGAAACCATAAGCATCCTATGAATAACACATTTATAGATGTAACTTGCTCAAACCCTATATCGACTATGCTGAGTTAAAGAGAATGGGGTGAATAAAGCCATCACATGTGGATGAATGATGATCGGGCTTACCAAGGAAAGCTTATGTATGATTATCCACTACATTGACCAAAATCCTTAGAGAGGGTTCCCCATAAAGAGGCTCCCCTTAGAGACGGCACACCATTGAGAAAGGAGAATAATGGTGGAGAGCTTAAAGTAAGAAATTCGTATTTAGGTTTCATGATAATATGAAAACCTTAGTTTGATTATTAGGGTTGGTGTCCCGAACTCGGGTGGGTCAACCCAAGAGTGATAAAAGGACCCATGGGGGAGGAAAAACTTTAGAACTCGGGGCCAGGTTGTTGCTAGAGAGCCTAACTTCCTACTATGAGCCAAGAGGGCACTCTAAGTTAGGACCTTCCCTAGAAAGGAGAGTTGACTAAACCAATTTAAAGATTGAGGTAACCTTAAATGTCACTTAAGGATAATTATATATACATATATATTTATAAACACACACACACACAAACACATACATTCTTTAAACCAAAGTATGTCATCTCTGAGGGACACAAGTTGTCAAGCCCCATATTAGGAAGACCAGCACAACACCAACCCCATATAGGGAAGGTGAGGTGGCATGACTTCACAGTATGGATGTCCAATCCCTAGATTGGGAAGACCAGTGTGACACCAAGCCCCAGGTAGATAATGTGGCCCAAGTCCACTGTGGAGATGTTTAATCAAGCCCCATATATGGAAGGTCACATAAAAATCAAGCCCCAGTAAGAGAGGGTCACAGAAAGGTCAAGCCCCAGGTAGAGAAGGTTGACATGGCACCTAGCCCTAGATAGGGAAGGTGACTCGAGCCCAATGTTGGGACATAAAATGGATAAAGTGTACTCAAGAGGGAGATGAAGGAAATCTGGGTTAGAGAATTACTTGAGAAAATAATATGCTTGAAATTTGTTAAAGTTGTAACATCTCAAAGAAACCCTTGGAAGGGTAGAGTCCTAAGTCAATCCTAAGGTAAAGTAGGGTGTATTAAAGGTAAATAATACTGATAGGATTAGTAGTTGATTGTACCATGAATGCATAAGACCATGAGACTGAGAGGTAATAATTATGTTTGCCCATGGTCCATTTCTCAGGAGATTAGCTGCATTCATGATGATCATGTATCCTAATGGGTGAATGTAAGAGGCACTCCCTAGATGCATAAGGATGAGATCACTCCAAAAAGTACATGTATCTCTAGAGACCTCAAGGAAGTGGCTAAGGCTCACAATACTTGAGGTGTAAATATAAAAGATACAAGAATTCATGTAATAATGAAAGTAGTTATGTACAAACTCAAGAGTGAATAAAATAATTAGACTACATGGAATACAAGATATATGTGGAATTAAAAAGTTTGGTTTAAAGTCATGTTGATGACGAATCAACCTAAAATCTAAAATTTTAAGATAATGTGTAGATACACCATCTCCGCACTTGGAATGGGATAAACTTTGTTTTTGGGTTGAAGTCAAATCCTTATTTCATCTAATTATGAGGGAGAGAGACTGGGTAAACATATGTTGTGCTTAAAATTTACATATGAAAACAAATATCTTAAGTTGAACTTAATGACATGACCTAGAGTTTGAGGGGTTACCTCACCCTTATGTGAACATGAATAAATAATAGGTTGAAGATTCGAGTTGAAAAGGCAATCACCAAGTGTAATTGAAATCACAAATGAAAATGTAATCATCGAATGATGATATCATGTAAATACCAAGGATCTAGATATACCTTGATTTGAATTCAAGTATCAGTCTTAGTCATAATGTGTGGATTTTGCATATCAATATAAGTTATTTAATATATCTATGTTGGGGTTTCTAACCCTAAGCTGAGAAATTAAGTTGAGTTGTCATTCATTGTGAAAATTACTAGGTTTGAATTTTGTGGAGAAAATTCCTTTTAAGGAGGGTTGAATGTAATATCTTCAATTTTGGTAAAACTGAATGAAAGAAATATAAAGCATGATTTGACAAATAATGATATTTGATGGAATACTAATGTGTTCTTTGTGTCATGGTTTCAACCCATGGCCCATGAGACTATTTTCTTTGTAAATAGGTCGTTGTGGCACAAATTAAAGAAACATAAGGAATTTGTGCATAAGTAAAAGTTAATGGCATCATGAGAAATTGGTAAATATATATGTGATGAAATTGTCTCATACCATCTTCCTGGATGACTAGTCAAATTTTGAGGACAAAATTCCCAAAAGAGGGAAAGGGTGTTATAACCTAGTTTTTCCCATGTTTTAATATATTTGTTTGCAAATAATTTAATATGCAAGACACATTAGAAAGATGGTTCCCTATGTTTCTTTCTTGGAAATTATGGTTTTAAAGTTAAAATATTCCATATGGAATGATTTCATGTAGTTCACTATTTTTAATAAATCATTAATAGTTTTTGGTCAAAGAAAGAGTGGAAAATCCAATAATAAATATGTTACTAAAACAAATTCACAATGAGTGTTTTAAATATGGAATTGAGTGGAAAACTCAAGAAAAGAGAGTCTTTGTGTATAAATAAAGGATAGGGATTTTGTGGATCACAAAATAATCATAATATTGAATAATATGCACGTTGCCCGAAGAAATCAAAATATCTTTTGTTATAGATAATTAGAAGAGTAATTATCTAGCCATGAGCAGAAACACAATGTTTGAAGCATCACACAATATTATCTTGGTCTAACTTTTGGCATACTCGAAGATAATAATAATAAGAAGATAATTCTAAAATTTTATTGGGAAAGGAGTTTCCATGTGGTGTGAGTAATGAATTAAAGGTTTACTAAAAGAGCAAGATTCGAATAAATAAGTAATTTCAATGACCCCTCAAAGATTTAATGTAAGTTGGAGAAGTTAAAAACAACTTACCCTCCAAATTTGGAGTCAAAAGAGTGTAACTAGTAGCCTAGAGAAATCCAACAAGGAAAGGGGGTTTTAGTTGCAAAAATATAATTAATTCTAAGGTTTGGAAATTGAGTAAGTAAGGCTCTGATTACCCATGTCTTTCTTTAATATGTCATGCATGGGGAAACCGTTAGATTAGGAACTCACAAACTAGATTATGTCACCTACCTTGTGATGTAATTGGGAATAGGAGCCTACAATTCTTGCACGATTGTTCACATCTCTCTCCTCTGGATCTCTTTCCTGGATTATTGTCCCAAAAGGAATGGAGGAAAGAATCAAACCTATTGAGCCATAAGACATTGATTCCCTCTTTATTTTTGGAGAAATCTGAATCTCCCTAATAACCAGGAACCTAGGGCTACACCTTTATGGTTGGTTTCCCATCCATGAGTATACATAAGGGAACCCTTGATTCCCTCACAGGTAGACCAACGTGAGGCATCCATCAATTGAGGATTGGGGGCTCTAAGTAGTGCTAACCATTGGTATGATTGTTCTTAGCCATGTGAATTTGCCCAAGTAATCTTGGAGGTTTTAGAATAATTCATGGTGCCAGATGCACCACAAGGAGGTCACAGAAAAGTTCCAACCCTCAGAGGCACGCATGGAGGACTATAATAGGTCCCCTAGCTCTGGTATTTGTAGCATGACAATGTTCACTGAAGGTACCTCTCTAAGGCATCGTGAGATATCATATGTGTTGTATGGACCTCATAGGACCTCCACGAATCTACCCTATTAGTTCACTAAGCCATTAGCCCTAATAGAAACTAGTCTTCTCCCTCGACGTCCATGCTATACCGTAAGGGATCTTACTCCAAAATTCCTTGCCACAGAGCATCACCGGCCAAACGAATGATCTCTTTGCATTATAGAAGACCCCATAGGAAGGCTGGAGTTCTCTGGTAGCACTTTGATGCATGGAAGCAAGGAGTCAACCCTAAGGTTGACTTCACCATGGTGGACAGAGCTGGCATCGCAAGGTTGAAGATGGACAAGGATTGAATGACCAGAGCAACCCTCACGTGCATCAAGATCTAACCAAAGGAAGGGAAATTATGTCTTTTTGGCATCCCTAGAGTGCTAGCCATCATGGCGTGAGGTTCTAGTGAGGCCATGACTTATTGGCCAAATCCTACCATGCGGCCGAGAAAAGATAAGGTAATCTTCACTGATATGGCCTACTCTGATCGTTCTATATATAATAATCTTGCACAAAATGTAATAATTAAACCATAGATCGGATAATAGTCATATTATATGTGGGCTCTGATCTCCAAACCATAACATAAACACGATTAAAACTTAGCGGAAGCGAATCGGTAATCAGCGGAAGACAAAAATCACGGGAAATTAAAACTTTTCGAGATAAGAACTTGTATCCATAAAAACTCCTTTCATAAAGAGAGGTAACTGTTTACATCTCAGGATAATTACTTCTTGAGTAATTATATACATCAAGATACAAAATCTCAAGATCACATAACACAAGACTCCAAGACCTGAGAGTACAGAGGACACATAGGACTGACTCTAACTACACCACATGGCAGGACAAATCTCCACCTGAGATTATTGCTGCCCCTGGTGCTGCTGCTGCTGAGACTGGTCACCTGTAGGCTGGTTCTTTCGTCTCCGATGTCCACCTAAAAAGGTTGAAGCCTACGGGGTGAGACAATTATACATAATTGTCCCAGCGAGAGTTATAACTCTTCGCCAGAAGCTTTATTATAACATCAAAGAATATCTTAAACAGTAAAGCCTTCAAAGCATTCTATAACAGTTGCAGGTATAATAAGATCTCTACAATTTAGGAGATATGGAGAATATCAACATTACTGCAATGTAACATCAACCAACTAACTTGGAGTCATCTCTAACAAGTTATACTACATGGTTGATTATGTTTTACAAACAACATTATGCCCTGTGGAGATGAGGCTTACCACTCATACTCCAACTGATCGCTGAGAAGTCACATCAGTATCATACATAGGTCATTAAGAGAGCCGGATTCTCATGACCTTCACCTTCCTCAGTCAGTAAGAGGATTATTTGTAGGACATCTTGTGTCTCTACTTAATATAGCTCACCAGGGTAAACTGGTCCTTCGCTATTCTAGAGTCACAGTGGCGTTCTGTACTCTCTTCGTCATCAGGAGGTTTCATATTTACCTACCACTGATACGGATATCTGTGCTTTCTTCGTCATCAGGAGGTTTCATGTTTACCTACCACTGATACGGTATGAAACTATAGTGAAGGATGGATGGATTACACATCTACATCACTTTCCTACACTAGGATGTAAGGTTCTACACATCCGTGTACCCCACATACTCAAAAGTATGTTCTCCAGGAGTTTCCTAAGGAAAACCTGTTTCACCATCATTTAATTTCTGACAATGATGGATGTATGATCAGGGCTCTACATTATACTTGATTAGTTAGGTACATTCAGTATTCTTTAACAGCATACATTGTTTTTCAAACGATAACAGTAGCATAGTAGCTATAAAAGAAGAATACTAAATGTAACATGCCTAACTTATATCAATCATCATTTATCATTATCCTCATCACAAGTCATCTTCAAGGCATGACCTTGATGGTATTTATGGCTCTCATAGCCCATTATCAGCATAGGATGCCACTGGCAAGGCATCGGATTACTTTACTTATTCATAAGGCTAACAGCATGCCTTTAATGAATATAACATCAACATCCATACCTGGATATGATTACCTTCATATCAGAACCTGCATGGTTAATATATCTGATAAAGGTAATACAACAATAAGGAATGTACTTCCTACTCTTGTCATAAGAGTTAAATCTTTAACTCAAAACAAATAGAGTTTGATACTCAAAAGCATGCCATTACCCCTGAATTAGGGTTTACTATTCACATTACATGTCATCACCCTTGAATTAGGGTTTACTATTCACATCAAGGTGAATTAAACTCATAACATCATCATGTATGAGTAACATCTTCATTGATGCCCTTGGATTAGTTAAAGGTTCATCATTTATCATAATTAGGGTTTCTATGATCTCACACAGGTGGATCATACCCTAATTATGCTCATTCCTGTGCATTGGAGATGCTTTAGTTGAGTTTCCACTTAAAAAGGGTACTTTCTCTCTCTATAAGTACTTTCTCTTTCTAGAAGTACTTTCTCTTTCATCATAATGTTAGGTGATGTCAACATCACTCTAAACCAGATTGGATTGAGGCATCATAGGCTAACATAGCCAAAAACATCATCATTATGTGATTAGAGTTACTTTCTCTCTCTAGGGTACTTTCTCTCTCTAGAGTACTCTCTCTTTCATCATACTAATGGTTGATGGTAACATTAGACTAGGTCAAGTTGAATAGAGTCATTATGACTAAAAACATCATTCTCATGTAATTAGGGTTTGAATTGAGCAAGGTATAACTCAATTGACCCTTCAGGGGTATATTGGTAATTCATCCTATTGATCATCATCATGGTCAAAAACCCTTAGTCAAATAACCCCTTATTATCCTATATTATCATTAGGGTTTGATTTGGGCAACATTGAACCATTTACATCATCAAATGATTGAATGAGGTCAACCTTGAATCATATTGATTGATTTCAATAATTAATCATTAATTGGATTGAAATTGGTTGAAAGTGTTGACCGTTTGCCCACTTTGACCCTTCAGGACCGCGAGCCTCTTTCTAACTCCAAGACCGCGAGCCCCCTTAGGCTTCAAGACCGCGAGCCTCTTCAAAGGTTCAAGACCGCGAAGCCTCCCATTGGTTCAAGTTAATGTTGAGACCGCGAAGACCAATTTGAGTTGAGACCGCGAGGGTCTTGTAGACCGTTTGCCCTTCTTTGACCTCAGGACCACGAGGCCCTTCGCGGTCTTGAGACCGCGAGCCTCCTCTCGGTCTTGAGACCGTGAGCCCCCTCACGGTCTTGAGACCGTGAGCCCTCTCACGGTCTTGAGACCGCGAGGCTCTCATGGTCTCAGCCGCTTGGTCCTTCAACAAGGCTCAAAGATGCAACTGATATTGTCAACCCATATTGAAGCCCTCAAATGGTCAAATCTATGTTGGCCACTTATAGATTTAGTCAATTAAGATTATGCTTGATCACTTGGTTATTCAATTGACCCATAATGGTTAACCAATTATGGTTGAAATTGATTCAATTAGGGTTTATCAATGTTCACCCATCAACACTCAACAGTGTGCATCAACACAAGGTTGAACCCTTCAATTGAGCTCCAATTGGGCCCAAACTTGGCCCAAACAGTCTTGAGGTCATGTGGGTGGACCCCAAATGGTATTAAGACCGTTTTCCCAAGATTTCATCAAAGTCTAAGGTGATTTGATAGGGGTTGAACCATGATTGGACCACAAAATAGAATTTTGATTAAATTGATAACTTATTTGCAATTGGGTCCTCAATTGGTCAAATTACTCAACCCTAGACCTTCAAACGGTCTTGGGTGATTGTCCTCTCGGTCTTGAGACCGTTTGGATGAGTTCCAAACGGTCTTGAGACCGTTTGCCCATCAAATTTTTGGATTCTAGTGGAAATTCATCAAGGTTGAACAAATTGAGTTGATGGTTATATCAATATTTAATTGCAATGTAAATTGGTGTAAAAGTACCTTCAATTGGTCAACAAATCTTGACCCCAGACCTCCAAACGGTCTTGGTTGATTGCCCTCGCGGTCTTGAGACCGTTTGGTGACCCCCAAACGGTCTTGAGACCGTTTAGGTCAATCAACCCTAAAAACCCTAATTAGGTCACCATAATTTCAGTACTGATTTTATCTAGGGTTAGCCCTAGTATTCACCCTTCAACTCTTAGCCTGTTTTGAATTAGACCATCAAACTTGGTGAGTTGTTAATTAACATAATTTTGAACAGTAATCTCATACGGTCAACGCTTAGTCAACGACCTTACACGGTCTTGAGACCGTTTTCCCAAAAAGGCAATTCCAGACCGTTTGAAAATCAGCAATTAATTCATTTAAAGTTGTGACTTAAAAAGGTCATATCTCCCGATTCCTTTGGAGTTAGTCTCCCAAATTTTGCGGGTAATTAGCCTATATAATTAGGGACAGATTTCTTATACGGTCCACGCTCGGTCAATGGGGCCAAACGGTCTTGAGACCGTTTTCCCTGTCGCGGTCTCGAGACCGTTTTCTCACCTCGCGGTCTTGAGTCCGAGAGAGCAAACTGTTAGGACCGTTTCAGGAAAAGAAAAGCGGTGGGTTTTTCTTGGAAATCACGCCTTCATCTTCTAGCTCAAGAACAGTACATATATCCCACGGGTTTGCTTGCAAAATAGCAGGGAAAAGTAGGGAAAGACTAAGAGCTATCATCAAATCGCATATAAAGATGCACATAGTAAAGCATGGGTTTAGAGTTATAAAACCCGCCTAAAGCTTGCTTCTTGAGCTCCAAGCTTTCAAGATCCAAGATCTAATGGCGTCCTTGAGTTCCCACAGGTTGGCCAAGGTGAAAACGCCAAGGAAGGATGAAAAGAGACGGCTAGAAAGATAGGGTTTCAAGAATTAGCCATGAAGATGACCTTGAATTTGAATTCTAACCTTGGAATTAGGCAAGAAGAAGATCCCAAACCTACCTTGCACCCTTGGTCGTTCCTCTTGAGCTCCAAGATAGTCCTTGATCGTCTTTGGTGAAATGAAACAGTAAGGGAACGAAGGGTGAGTTCCCTTGCAACTAAGGGAAGGAGAGCTTATATACATGGGATAGGATTTTTAACATTAGTTCATAGGTTGTTCATAATTCCAACTAGGTCCTTCCTTTATTACTTGCTCGTCCCTTCCTCTTTATTCTAAGGACAAACCTTGTCTTAAGTTATAGAAAAGAAGGCAAGGAGGAACAATCTAATAATAAAGTTCATACTTAAAGGGATATTGCACATATACCCTGATTATTCAATCACAAAGCCTATTTCTTAATTTGATAACTCAATTGAGGTGACTTCCTCATCATTTCTTCTCTAAATGATGGCAAAAGTCTAAAAAGATACATTAGATGACATATTTTACAATTTACATCCCTTAATTTGGGTAAATTGCATTTTACCCCAATTTAAGGTTTCAAGCACTGGGATTGCTTCCACAGCTGCACCTTAGTGCCCTAGCTTGGGAAATCCCTCAAACTTTACCAAAAAGATTCTCATGATTTCTCATCATCAGAGGAACATTTCAACATGTGCAAATTGCAAGCTAACCCTTTTAACTGGGTAAATTGCACATAGGTCCCTGTATATCAAAACAATGCTACTACTTTAAATAAAAAGGAGCAAATACTGAGATATATGTTTCTGAGAACTTAATTACATGCTCAGAGTTTAATCACAAAGATTTATTCACATATTTAGGCAAAAATACCTAGGGTTAACTCATAACCCAGGTCAGGGATGTTACAAATTATCCACCCCTTACAAGGATTTTGTCTCCGAAATCGATAAAACATACTAAGAGAAAAGGGCAGGATACTTCCTTCTCATCTCATCCTCTAACTCCCAAGTGGCTTCTTCAATACCACGATGGTTCCAGAGGACTTTCACAAGACTTATATCTTTCTTCTTTAACTTTTTAATTCGTTTATCAAGGATTGACACTGGTCCCTCCTCGTAGGATATGTCATCATTCAATTCTACCTCCATAGGTTGTAGAACTGACTCGGTGTCTGGGTGACATTTCTTCAACATAGAAATGTGAAACACAGGATGTAACCTCTGTAACTCAGGTGGTAGCTCTAGTCTATATGCTACCTTTCCAATCCGTTCAATGATTGGGTAAGGCCCCATATATCTAGGAGCTAACTTCCCTTTCCTTCCAAAACGAAGGACCCCTTTCCAAGGTGAGACCTTGAGATACACTCTGTCTCCAACCTGGAATTCTAAGGGTCTACGACGTTTGTCAGCATAAGATTTCTGCCTATCCTGAGCAGTCTTAATCTTATGTTGTATAACTTTAATCTTTTCTGTGGTTTGCTGCACCAGGTCAGGACCTAACAACTGGTGCTCACCAGTCTCAAACCAACACAAGGGTGATCTACAACGTCTACCATATAAGGCTTCATAAGGTGCCATATCAATACTATGCTGATAGCTATTGTTATAGGCAAACTCTATCAAGCTTAGGTGTAGATCCCAACTTCCGGTGAACTGGAGGACACATGCTCTCAACAAGTCTTCTAGGGTCTGTATGGTCCTTTCCGACTGTCCATCAGTCTGCGGATGAAAGGCCGTACTAAACCTTAGCTTGGTGCCTAAGGCTCTGTGTAACTGTTCCCAGAAACGACTTGTAAACTGAGGACCTCTGTCAGAAACTATTGTGACAGGAACTCCATGCAAACACACTATCTCTTGAACATACAACTCTGATAACCTTTCAGCAGAATAGGTTGTTTTGACAGGTAAGAAATGTGCTGTCTTAGTCAACCTATCAACAATTACCCAAATGGAATCATGTCCTTTGCTTGTCCTGGGTAGGCCAACAACAAAGTCCATGGTCACATGGTCCCACTTCCACTGTGATATGGGTAAATGTTGCATTGTCCCTGCAGGCTTCTGGTGTTCAGCTTTAACTTGCTGACACACGGGACACCTCAGAACAAACTCTGCAACGTCCTTCTTCATCCCTGGCCACCAATACAAATCTTTCAAATTCTGATACATCTTGGTGCTCCCTGGATGCATAGCATGCATGGAAGAATGGGCTTCTTCCAGGACTAACTTTCTCAAGTTGTCCACATCTGGTACTATCATTCTTCCATTATAACAAGCTACTTGATCTTTTGAGTCATGAAACCCATCTTGTTTCTCATTTCCATACTCAGATCTTATATGTTGAACTGTAGTATTACCTAGCTGTGCCTCTTTAATCTGCTCCCTTAGAGTAGGTTTAATATGCATTTCAGCTAACAAACCGGTTAACAATGACACCTTCAACTGTACATTGTCTTGCCTTAAAGAGATAAGCATATCTCTTCTAGAGCATACTAAAGAGTTTAGTTGTGCTCTATTCATGGTTGAGGTTGCTGATTTCCTACTCAAGGCATCTGCAACAACATTGGCCTTGCCTGGATGGTAATCAATTGTACAGTCGTAGTCCTTGATTAATTCCATCCAGCGACGTTGCCTCATGTTGAGCTCATGCTGAGAGAAGATATACTTAAGGTTTTTGTGGTCTGTGAAAATCTGGAATGTTTCTCCGTAGAGATAATGCCTCCAGATCTTCAAGGCATGAACCACAACAGCTAACTCTAGATCGTGTGTCGGATAATTCTCCTCGTGTTTCTTAAGATGTCGGGAAGCAAAAGAAATCACTTGTTTATCCTGCATCAACACACATCCTAGTCCATTTTTGGAAGCATCACAGAAAACTATATACCCTTTTCCTTGTTCAGGTAGCACTAGCACAGGTGCACTTGTCAACCTCTCCTTCAGCAGCTGGAAAGATTGTTGACACTTATCACTCCAAGAAAAAGGAACATCTTTCCGGGTTAACTTGGTCAAAGGTAAAGCTATAGAACTAAAGTTCTTAATGAACCTTCGATAATAGCCAGCTAACCCCAAGAAACTTCGGATCTCCGTCGGTGTTTTCGGTTGTTCCCATTGTAGAACAGATTCTACCTTTGTAGGGTCAACACGAATTCCCGAGGCGGATATTACATGTCCAAGAAAAGATACTTCTGGCAGCCAGAACTCACACTTGCTAAACTTAGCATACAGCTTATGTTCTCTTAGCAAGGTCAAAGCTTGGCGAAGATGCTGCTCATGCTGCTGGGCATCCTTACTATAAATCAGTATGTCATCTATGAAGACGACAACACACTGATCAAGGAAAGGTCGAAAAACTCTATTCATGAGTTCCATAAATGCAGCTGGTGCATTGGTTAGTCCAAACGACATAACCGTGAACTCATAGTGACCATATCTTGTCCTAAAGGCAGACTTGGATATGTCACTATCCTTAATACGGAGTTGATGATATCCAGACCTCAAGTCTATCTTTGAAAAGATTGTTGCACCACGCAACTGGTCAAAGAGATCATCAATCCTCGGCAGAGGATACTTATTCTTTATTGTTACTTTATTGAGTTGTCTGTAGTCGATGCACAACCGCATTGACCCATCTTTCTTTTTAACAAACAAGACCGGAGCGCCCCAAGGTGAAGTACTCGGTCAGATAAAACCTCTCTCAAGTAGCTCTTGAAGCTGTTTCTTGAGTTCTGCCATCTCGGCAGGCGCCATCCTATACGGAGTTTGAGCTATGGGTTTCATATCTGGGACCAGATTGATTTCAAAATCAATCTCCCGAGGTGGTGGTATACCAGGAAGTTCTTCAGGAAACACATCTTCGAATTCCCTGACTATAGGAACTTCAGCAGGATTAGAACTTTCCTTGGTAACATCTACCACATGGGCTAAGAAGGCATAACATCCTTGCCTCAACAGCTTATCAACAACCATAGCTGATACAAGACAGGTGGGCAGAATCTTTCTTTCACCTTGAAAGATCCATGTGCTGCTTTCATCAGCAAACACAGCCAACTTGGACTCACAATCCAAGACAACTCTATACCTTTCTAAGGTATCCATCCCGAGGATTATATCAAATCCCTTCATATCAAGTGGTATAAGATCCACTTGAATGCGATGGTCAGAAAAGAAAAGGATGCAGGGAGAACATACCTCCTGCAAAACGGCAGACCCACTCAACGGAGTCTCTAACAACAAACTATCTGCTCTATGACTAACAGTCACATTGCAGTTACGAATCATTTCACGAGTGATGAAAGAGTGCGTAGCACCCGGATCAATCAGAACGGATACAATACAGGATGTAGACATATCAGAATATAAAAGTTTCATCTGACCTGCCACTACCCGTGGATTGACCACTGCCTCAGGTGGGTTCATAGCATAGAACCTCGCAGTCGCTTGGTGTTGAGGTGGTGCTGATGATCCAGCTTGAGACGCTTGTCCACGTCCTCGAGCTGCTCCTTGATGTTGTCTATTCTGAGATCCCTGTTGATTCTGTCTCGGGGTTTGTTGTGTCACACCGACAGGCCTAGAACGGCAATCCTTCATCAAGTGTCCCACCTTACCACAGTTGTAGCAACTCTTCTCCTATTGCTGTGGTCTGGGTGGTCCAGTAACTGACACTGATGCAGAACTGTGCATCCCTTGAAGCGGTTGACTCCGTCCTCTACCTCTGCTTGGAGTCCATTGAGTTTGAAAACCCGATCTGGGTGGTGGAGGGTTAGGTGCAGAGAATCTAGGTTTCTTGGAATCCCTAGATGAAGAACCCTGGAACTGTGGATATCTTTTATGGGTTTGTCTTTTCTCAACCACAGATCTCTCTATCCTTCGGACTGACTCAACGAAGGTAGAGAATCTCTCTCTATTTTCTAAGGCAGACACAGGGGTTGACATATCGGAATTCAAACCCTTCTCGAATCTTCTGATTCTTTCCTCATCCGTAGCAGCCATGTGCGGACAGAACCGCAACAACTCCATGAACTTAGCTTCATACTCACTAATGTTCATCATACCCTGCCTTAATTTCTCAAACTGAGAGATCTTCTCATCTAGGAAGGTCTTTGGAAAATATCTATTGATAAATTCCCGACGAAACTCTTCCCATGAGAACTCTACTCCAGGTATCTTCTGCTCTTCCATGTTCCACCAGTGACCAGCACTGCCTTTGAGAAGATAGACAACATGTCTAACCTTCTCAGCTTCCAGAATCATAAGAATCCTGAAAGCCTTCTCCAACTCTGTCAACCATAAGTCAGCATCTAGAGGGTCGGCAGTTCCGAAGTACTCGGTAGCTCCGACACGACGAAGTCATTCGAATGTCTTACCAATACCTTGTGCTTCAGGCTGGACAGGTGCCCTAGGTGTAGGAATGGACATCCTATCAGTTATATGTGTCATGGCAGTCATGAACTGCCCGAACATCGTCTGTACAGCTGGATCACTCATGTTAGCTGGGTCGAACTGGGGTGGCTCTCTTGGCGACTCAGGTGCGGGTTGTTCTATTCTCAGAACTCTTGCACCGCCTCGAGGTGCACTAGCACTACTCTCTGCCACGTTCTCATCACGATGTTCTGACATTCTTATGTATCTTCTTCTCCTGAGGAGCAGAAGATTCTATTAGATAAGGAAGGAGTACTAAAGGTAGACTCAACATCCTAAGTCCTATGCCTCTGTAGACTCAACTGAACCTGGAGCTCTGATACCACTAGTTGTGGGCTCTGATCTCCAAACCATAACATAAACACGATTAAAACTTAGCGGAAGCGAATCGGTAATCAGCGGAAGACAAAAATCACGGGAAATTAAAACTTTTCGAGATAAGAACTTGTATCCATAAAAACTCCTTTCATAAAGAGAGGTAACTGTTTACATCTCAGGATAATTACTTCTTGAGTAATTATATACATCAAGATACAAAATCTCAAGATCACATAACACAAGACTCCAAGACCTGAGAGTACAGAGGACACATAGGACTGACTCTAACTACACCACATGGCAGGACAAATCTCCACCTGAGATTATTGCTGCCCCTGGTGCTGCTGCTGCTGAGACTAGTCACCTATAGGTTGGTTCCTTCGTCTCCGATGTCCACCTAAAAAGGTTGAAGCCTACGGGATGAGACAATTATACATAATTGTCCCAGCGAGAGTTATAACTCTTCGCCAGAAGCTTTATTATAACATCAAAGAATATCTTAAACAGTAAAGCCTTCAAAGCATTCTATAACAGTTGCAGGTATAATAAGATCTCTACAATTTAGGAGATATGGAGAATATCAACATTATTGCAATGTAACACCAACCAACTAACTTGGAGTCATCTCTAACAAGTTATACTACATGGTTGATTATGTTTTACAAACAACATTATGCCCTGTGGAGATGAGGCTTACCACTCATACTCCAACTGATCGCTGAGAAGTCACATCAGTATCATACATAGGTCATTAAGAGAGTCGGATTCTCATGACCTTCACCTTCCTCAGTCAGTAAGAGGATTACTTGTAGGACATCTTGTGTCTCTACTTAATATAGCTCACCAGGGTAAACTGGTCCTTCGCTATTCTACAGTCACAGTGGCGTTCTGTACTCTCTTCGTCATCAGGAGGTTTCATATTTACCTACCACTGATACGCATATCTGTGCTTTCTTCGTCATCAGGAGGTTTCATGTTTACCTACCACTGATACGGTATGAAACTATAGTGAAGGATGGATGGATTACACATCTACATCACTTTCCTACACTAGGATGTAAGGTTCTACACATCCGTGTACCCCACATACTCAAAAGTATGTGCTCCAGGAGTTTCCTAAGGAAAACCTGTTTCACCATCATTTAATTTCTGACAATGATGGATCTATGATCAGGGCTCTACATTATACTTGATTAGTTAGGTACATTCAGTATTCTTTAACAGCATACATTGTTTTTCAAACGATAACAGTAGCATAGTAGCTATAAAAGAAGAATACTAAATGTAACAGGCCTAACTTATATCAATCATCATTTATCATTATCCTCATCACAAGTCATCTTCAAGGCATGACCTTGATGGTATTTATGGCTCTCATAGCCCATTATCAGCATAGGATGCCACTGGCAAGGCATCAGATTACTTTACTTATTCATAAGGCTAACAACATGCCTTTAATGAATATAACATCAACATCCATACCTGGATATGATTACCTTCATATCAGAACCTGCATGGTTAATATATCTGATAAAGGTAATACAACAATAAGGAATGTACTTCCTACTCTTGTCATAAGAGTTAAATCTTTAACTCAAAACAAATAGAGTTTGATACTCAAAAGCATGCCATTACCCCTGAATTAGGGTTTACTATTCACATTACATGTCATCACCCTTGAATTAGGGTTTACTATTCACATCAAGGTGAATTAAACTCATAACATCATCATGTATGAGTAACATCTTCATTGATGCCCTTGGATTAGTTAAAGGTTCATCATTTATCATAATTAGGGTTTCTATGATCTCACACAGGTGGATCATACCCTAATTATGCTCATTCCTGTGCATTGGAGATGCTTTAGTTGAGTTTCCACTTAAAAAGGGTACTTTCTCTCTCTAGAAGTACTTTCTCTTTCTAGAAGTACTTTCTCTCTCATCATAATGTTAGGTGATGTCAACATCACTCTAAACCAGATTGGATTGAGGCATCATAGGCTAACATAGCCAAAAACATCATCATTATGTGATTAGAGTTACTTTCTCTCTCTAGGGTACTTTCTCTCTCTAGAGTACTCTCTCTTTCATCATACTAATGGTTGATGGTAACATTAGACTAGGTCAAGTTGAATAGAGTCATTATGACTAAAAACATCATTCTCATGTAATTAGGGTTTGAATTGAGCAAGGTATAACTCAATTGACCCTTCAGGGGTATATTCGTAATTCATCCTATTGATCATCATCATGGTCAAAAACCCTTAGTCAAATAACCCCTTATTATCCTATATTATCATTAGGGTTTGATTTGGGCAACATTGAACCATTTACATCATCAAATGATTGAATGAGGTCAACCTTGAATCATATTGATTGATTTCAATAATTAATCATCAATTGGATTGAAATTGGTTGAAAGTGTTGACCGTTTGCCCACTTTGACCCTTCAGGACTGCGAGCCTCTTTCTAACTCCAAGACCGCGAGCCCCCTTAGGCTTCAAGACCGCGAGCCTCTTCAAAGGTTCAAGACCGCGAAGCATCCCATTGGTTCAAGTTAATGTTGAGACCGCGAAGACCAATTTGAGTTGAGACCGCGAGGGTCATGTAGACCGTTTGCCCTTCTTTGACCTCAGGACTGCCAGGCCCTTCGCGGTCTTGAGACCGCGAGCCTCCTCTTGGTCTTGAGACCGTGAGCCCCCTCACGGTCTTGAGACCGTGAGCCCTCTCACGGTCTTGAGACCGCGAGGCTCTCATGGTCTCAGCCGCTTGGTCCTTCAACAAGGCTCAAAGATGCAACCGATATTGTCAACCCATGTTGAAGCCCTCAAATGGTCAAATCTATGTTGGCCACTTATAGATTTAGTCAATTAAGATTATGGTTGATCACTTGGTCATTCAATTGACCCATAATGGTTAACCAATTATGGTTGAAATTGATTCAATTAGGGTTTATCAATGTTCACCCATCAACACTCAACAGTGTGCATCAACACAAGGTTGAACCCTTCAATTGAGCTCCAATTGGGCCCAAACTTGGCCCAAACAGTCTTGAGGTCATGTGGGTGGACCCCACATGGTATTAAGACTGTTTTCCCAAGATTTCATCAAAGTCTAATGTGATTTGATAGGGGTTGAACCATGATTGGACCACAAAACAGAATTTTGATTAAATTGATAACTTATTTGCAATTGGGTCCTCAATTGGTCAAATTACTCAATCCTAGACCTTCAAACGGTCTTGGGTGATTGTCCTTTCGGTCTTGAGACCGTTTGGATGAGTTCCAAACGGTCTTGAGACCGTTTGCCCATCAAATTTTTGGATTCTAGTGGAAATTCATCAAGGTTGAACAAATTGAGTTGATGGTTATATCAATATTTAATTGCAATGTAAATTGGTGTAAAAGTACCTTCAATTGGTCAACAAATCTTGACCCCAGACCTCCAAACGGTCTTGGTTGATTGCCCTCGCGGTCTTGAGACCGTTTGGTGACCCCCAAACGGTCTTGAGACCGTTTAGGTCAATCAACCCTAAAAACCCTAATTAGGTCACCATAATTTCAGTACTGATTTTATCTAGGGTTAGCCCTAGTATTCACCCTTCAACTCTTAGCCCGTTTGGAATTAGACCATCAAACGTGGTGAGTTGTTAATTAACATAATTTTTAACAGTAATATCATACGGTCAACGCTTAGTCAACGACCTTACACGGTCTTGAGACCATTTTCCCAAAAAGGCAATTCCAGACCGTTTGAAAATCAGCAATTAATTCATTTAAAGTTGTGACTTAAAAAGGTCATATCTCCCGATTCCTTTGGAGTTAGTCTCCCAAATTTTGCGGGTAATTAGCCTATATAATTAGGGACAGATTTCTTATACGGTCCACGCTCGGTCAACGGGGCCAAATGGTCTTGAGACCGTTTGCCCTGTCGCGGTCTCGAGACCGTTTGCTCACCTCGCGGTCTTGAGTCCGAGAGAGAAAACTGTTAGGACCGTTTAAGGAAAAGAAAAGCGGTGGGTTTTTCTTGGAAATCACGCCTTCATCTTCTAGCTCAAGAACAGTACATATATCCCACGGGTTTGCTTGCAAAATAGCAGGGAAAAGTAGGGAAAGACTAAGAGCTATCATCAAATCGCATATAAAGATGCACATAGTAAAGCATGGGTTTAGAGTTATAAAACCCGCCTAAAGCTTGCTTCTTGAGCTCCAAGCTTTCAAGCTCCAAGCTCTAATGGCGTCCTTCAGTTCCCACAGGTTGGCCAAGGTGAAAACTCCAAGGAAGGATGAAAAGAGACGGCTAGAAAGATAGGGTTTCAAGAATTAGCCATGAAGATGACCTTGAATTCGAATTCTAACCTTGGAATTAGGCAAGAAGAAGATCCCAAACCTACCTTGCACCCTTGGTCGTTCCTCTTCAGCTCCAAGATAGTCCTTGATCGTCTTTGGTGAAATGAAACAGTAAGGGAACGAAGGGTGAGTTCCCTTGCAACTAAGGGAAGGAGAGCTTATATACATGGGATAGGATTTTTAACATTAGTTCATAGGTTGTTCATAATTCCAACTAGGTCCTTCCTTTATTACTTGCTCGTCCCTTCCTCTTTATTCTAAGGACAAACCTTGTCTTAAGTTATAGAAAAGAAGGCAAGGAGGAACAATCTAATAATAAAGTTCATACTTAAAGGGATATTGCACATATACCCTGATTATTCAATCACAAAGCCTATTTCTTAATTTGATAACTCAATTGAGGTGACTTCCTCATCATTTCTTCTCTAAATGATGGCAAAAGTCTAAAAAGATACATTAGATGACATATTTTACAATTTACATCCCTTAATTTGGGTAAATTGCAGTTTACCCCAATTTAAGGTTTCAAGCACTGGGATTGCTTCCACAGCTGCACCTTGGTGCCCTAGCTTGGGAAATCCCTCAAACTTTACCAAAAAGATTCTCATGATGTCTCATCATCAGAGGAACATTTCAACATGTGCAAATTGCAAGCTAACCCTTTTAACTGGGTAAATTGCACATAGGTCCATGTATATCAAAACAATGCTACTACTTTAAATAAAAAGGAGCAAATACTGAGATATATGTTTCTGAGAACTTAATTACATGCTCAGAGTTTAATCACAAAGATTTATTCACATATTTAGGCAAAAATACCTAGGGTTAACTCATAACCCAGGTCAGGGATGTTACATTATATACCAAATTGATTAGAAAAATGAGAGGACTATATATAAAATGAATGTAATCTTAATTATCGTTGCAAATTTCAAAATTACCATGAATACAAGTTTAAGTGGTGATTAGAGCATGAAATTCCTAGTTTTGGATATTAAAGAATAGGAAACTATTAAAAACCTCTCTTTTGTGCTATTACCTAAGAGTTTGGAATATAATGGTGATTTGAGATGATCCTGATGATAATGTTGATCCTTAATATGACTAATCATATGAAGTAATTAGGATTCAATATCATATTTTCTATGTTTTTAAGGAACATGATTGAACCCAGTTCTCATGATAAAATAATATGGTAGATTTGATGATCATGGAAACATCTAATATGAATTAAGGTTCTTAAGCCACTAAAATGATAATCATGGGAATTAGGGTTTTGAAACATGACTCTAACAATAACTCAATGTCAAGCCCTAGTTTAGGATCAAATAGGGTTTAATGTGATTCATGTCATGCTCACATTATTGGATTTACATACATGCAGGGTTATGGTGAATTTCTTGGAATCTTTTATGTTGATTGGATTGATTGAAACTACTTGAATTATAATCGTATAATCTTCATGGCTCACCATCAAAGGTACATAGTTACGCCTAAGACTATCTACATCAGTTTTATGGTGTTTTCCAAGGTTTTCTCGAGGATTGATCAATTAAAGTATTTATTGTTTATTTATATTTATCTCAATTATAATGCAACAATGAGTATCACATACAAAAATATTATGTGAATAAAATGATAGTTTTTATTTGCATGTATTTTATGGAATATATATTGGTAGCTTACTTGCACACTTTTGCACGCACCCCATGTACACATTATAACTTGTTATATTGATCCATGCTTTTGGTTTCACAACATTTTAGGTACATGCTAGATAAGATGGCATTAAGATGTGATCGACATAAGAAAGTACTTGAATACATTAAAGTTAATTAGTAAGGAGAATTAGCTAGTTACTTCTTATCATTTGTTGTAATTCGCATGGTGAAAGTTCATGTAAGCATTTTGTAAACAACAATTGTGAAACAATGAAATTATTTTCTATTACTTGTTATTTGATTCAAATCTAGATCCATGGGAAAATTTTAGGTAATGGGTCTCATATTTTTGTCCTCCCTTAATCAGGGGTTGTTGAAAAGTGAGCCTATTATAGTTATGATTGAAGGTGTGCCAGACAAGGGCAATCAAAGTTTTGATATTGTCATGTTGGTTGAAGATATTCCAAGTGTTTGAGAGATGTGCTTAAATGCACATGAGAAGGAAATATAATATGGTGATGCATTGAGATTCTCAAGGGGATAAATGATTCAAGAATCAACAATCCCTACTGAAGACATAAAATTTAGTTCTAGTGGGTGGACTCACATAGGTTTGGGAACCATTTTACCCAAACTTCAATTATTAATTGTTTTTATTTGTTTTTAGGCATTCCTAGAAACACGCACATGCACACTTGTATTGAATATGTTTTTGTTTAGATTTTGAAATGTGATAGGTGAAACATGTTAAACTTTGAGGTAGAGGGTGAAATTCAGTATAAATCATTAAATACACATCAAGTGGATAAAAATAATTGTTTAAAATGAGTTTTATTTAAAGAATTGAGAAGATTGAAGGATTTTTTAACTTCAAAGAGCCAACACGGTCATGTTAGCGGGGAAAGGTAGTGTTGGGAAGGCCATGTTTATAGTGGAAATTTTCGGTTATGTGGTATGGTCAACACAACCATTCTAACAAACATGACCGTTCTAGCATTCCGTCAACACATACATGTTGTCTAGAATGGCCGTTACGGACAAAACCCACACCATAAGTCATTGAATTATTTTCTCAACAACCCGATCATTTGCCATTTTGTCCACATAAGAATGGTCGTGCCGCTGCTGTGACAAACTAGGGTGGACCAAGATCCCTTCAAATTATCCCAATTTTCATCCCTAACCTCCATTTGAGCTTCCTTAAGATCCCAAGGGTCTTCTACTACCTCCAACACCTCTCTCCAACCTCTCTCTACCTCCATTTCTCCACCTCCAAAGGAATTTGAGCCAACTCCTCGACGGGGCAAACAACTTATTTCTTCCTCTATTTTACACCCAAATCTGGTAAAGAATGAAGCATGCACAAAGCAAACAAGAATGGGGTCCAAGATAGCATCAGGGCCATCATGGGGAGAAATTCCTGCACCAAACAAGCCTCCACCGATTTTACCCTACCCTCTCACAACCCTAGTGTTTCATCTTCCAATTCAATTTCCAGCTCCTTTCAACACTCGACGTCAGTGAGTGGCTACCATCTTTGGTCCTCCTCTAGTAACCACTCAGATCCAAGCTACATCAATCATGACGAAGAGGAAGAAGAGGAAGAAATTGAAGATCTAGATGATTCTATGGAAGTTGATGCTCCAGTGCAAGAGAGAAGGGCCAAGAAGTTGGGTTCCACATCATCATCACACCCACCTCCGTGGCCCACTCCGGCAAGACATTCCACATCTTTGGCACATCCTTGTACCACACAAAAACCCGCAAGAGTAAGGTTGTTGATTGAAGAGGAAGAGAGGATGACATACCAATTGATAAGGTGCCCCTAAACTTAGACACAAGTTTGGGGTCACAAAACTATGAAGAGGAAGATAGAGAGGACATCAAGAGTGAAGAGATGGATGATGAGCCAGTTGGTTTTTTTTAAGTTGGAGGAAGATAGAATGAAGTTTTGGGGAAATCATATAGAGGGAGCGACCTTTGGGAGGGAAGTGCCAAGGGGAGTTTTTCTAAAACATATTCACCCCGAGTGCTTGACAAGGAGAGTAGTTCCCATGAGATGCATGCATATGTACATGATCCTAGATCTAGGGATCAATTATTTCTTCCATCACTTTACAAAAAAATATGGGTTGTTTGAACTATTGACCAAGTTTCAAAAGACTTATTTTGAAATCACTCAAGAATTCCTTGGGTCTTTGGACATGGTGACTTATAGAGGGAATGAGGCTATTTGTTTTACTCTTAATGGATCCCCACATGTTCTTACAACCAACCTTCTCAACAAAATTTTAGCACCGAAACCTGAGATGGAAAAGAACTTTGATGAGGGGATATTTGACCAGGGAAAAAGATCCTCTTATTCATTGATGTGGAAGGACATCGCCGCCTAGGATAACTTTGTAGTGGGAAAATCCAAGATGAGAAAACTTTTTAAACCCTCCATAAGGTATATCCAAAATGTATTGGCGAATACTTTTTGGATGATATGAAAATCAAGGTTGTTGCTAGAAAAATGATTTATTTTTTCTAAAAATGATAATAATGGATAAGTATGTCAACATAGGAGAAATGATGATAGATAATTTGAAGACAATCCCCTCCAAAAGAAAAAAAAACATTCATAATGGAAGAGTAATAACTACCATCACTCTAGCTCTACATTGTAATATAGAAGGGCTCAAAAATGTGGAGGGACCCAAATTGGTTGATTTGAGTTATCTTATAAGGTCCCAAATGATATCCTTAAGGAATGAAAGAATCATTTACAACATGGACCCTAGGTACCACAGATGAGCATTAGAGTTGCTTGATCATGCCACTGCACTTCTTGAGAGCATGGCTACTTTGGATGATTTCATTCACAAACTTACCTCCTAGGAAAGATGAAACTCATGGGAATACTACAAGGAACCACCAATTGATCTTCTTGAGAGGAAGGGAGAGACAGAGATACCAGAAAAGCAACATATAAATGAGATACCTCATTGCAAGAGACAGAGTAAGGAGGAGTTTTATTCACAACCACCTCCAAGAATTGCATATTACATGTCATAGATTCATGAATATTAGAGGCGATTTAGTAGAGTGAGCAGGTCATGTGGTTGAACGAGTAGGAGATGCACCACCATAGAAAACCACATGTACTGCTACCAAAATTTGCAAGTTCAGAGAAACCCCCAATGGGGGGGAGGATTTCTATGGAGCATTGTTCGAGTACCAGGATACATACCCTCCTCTATAAGAGGAGTATTGAGGCAGATACTACTAGAATCCTCCACCATATGGGAGACCACCACATGATCCACCACCAACAGAATAGTGACACCTACCCTATCATACCTAAGCTTTAGTTTTAAGTTGAAGATGAAATGATTCAAAAGTTTGGTGTAGTAGGGTGATATTCCATCTATTATCATCTCATTGATTACCTATTTTGCCCTATTTCACTTATTTTGACTGAATGGTGTTGGCATCACCTATGTAGTGTATATTTCTATTTTCTTGCATACATGATATCTTGTAGTTTAATTTCAGGTATTTTTTGCATAACTTTTCAAAAAATTTGCTTTTCATGCCACTCCATGACATGCATTGCATCTCATGTATATTTTAAATAATATTATAATGTGTTTATTTAGTATAAGATTAGTTACTGCTTATTTCTTTTTAGGATTGGTTTAGATGTGATTGAATGAAAGTTGGAATCATTTGGGCCAATTTTGTCTAAGCTTGAATATATTTGCCTAATGGTGTGTTTCAACTAAGACACTTCTCATTATGATGTGTATATGTAGAATTAGGATAATGCAACACATTTATGGTGTTTTTCTCTAAATGAGACCTACAATGAAATCATGCATGTGCTCTAAGACTCTCACAAGTAATTTATTATATTGATAAAAGTGTTATTCTCTTTAACCTTAAGCATTTGGTATTACTCGTTCCACTTGAAAAGAATTTAATCTACCACATTGTTTATTTTATGCATGGTTTGTTTGTTTGGTGAATGTTGCATGGATTATGTTGCTTAAATAAATTCATAGATGAATTTCCACTGCTTGTGACCCCTCTTTGACCCAACATTTCTTCTACCATCTTCTTACCTCTTCATCTCATTAAAGGATGCCAATACTACACATATTAGACTTGACCATCATCTAAAAAAATAGGAGTGATCATATCTATATCCTCCCTATTCACTGTTATCACCATATGCCCTCCTTACATACATGGAAGAGAAAAAAAAGGGTTGGCTCAATGTAATAGCATCTAAAGAACAGAAAAATAAAAATGAGTTTTTCTATATAATATAACTCCACTCCCTTGCATAATCCTTTCTTCTCTTTTTATGCTACTAGGGCTAAGGTAAATCAAATCTAGCCCTCAAACCTCTACACAAGCCAAGTGGGTCATGTGAGGTGAAATAAAGTGTATGATTTAGCTCTAGCAAGTGAAAGAAAAACTTTAACCATTTGAATGTATGACATACATGATATTATTTACCTTAAGCTTTACGAAAATAGCACCACTTGCATGTGTGAATGGTATCCCATATTTTAAGTTTTTGTGCTTTGTGCTTGACTCATACTTGAAAACTAAAAATTAGTATAAAGTAGTGGATTGCATGCCTAATTCATCACATGAACTCATTATAGACAATAAACATCATGATGATTGGATTTTCCCATGATTTTCTTGAATGAATTGAAATAGAGATGAAGTTAGAGCATACTTGAGGGAAAACATATTTTAAGTTTGGGGTGGTGATGCAGTCCTATAGTAGGGCTTCATCTTGTGTCTCCTTGCATTTTAATCACATGTAGACATGTTATATTGCAAGATATTCCCCCGAATAAGTGGTTTTCTATTAAATGAACTTATGGACATAATTTGCATGATTTTTAGGTACTTGGACCATGCCTTGAATGTGCGGGAGAGAAGGAAGATCTTCTAGGGCTCCTCCACCCATGGAGGAGTCCAAAGAAGCTCCTAGAGCTCCCCCAACCTATTCCCACTGGCCATGGGTCGAGCTAAAGCAAAGATGTCCAAGGATGGAAAATTTTAGAGCTTACAGTGCAGGTGAAGCATCCAATACATCCATGGTGACATAGAATGGCCGTACTGAGTAAGCATTTTTCACAGCAAAATCAAAGAGAGGGAGACTCCAAGACAACTTTGGCAGCATGTTCATATTGCCCAACACGACTGCTCCTAGGAGTCCTAGCACAACCAAGCCAGCCAAAATGGTTGTATTGCCTAGAGACCAACCATGTCACCCACCAAGGTCGAACTACCTAGCCTCCGCCATGATTGTGCTTCCAAACACGACCGTACTCCCAACCATCATTTTCCCATTTCCACTGACATTTTCAACTCCACCCAGAATAGTCATTCTCCCTCAGCACGACCATGCTAACCTCTACCCACCATAGCCATGTTGCCCAACACAATCGTGTGGCCCCCTTTACCCTACCATTTTTTGCACTACATTTCCACTTTTACCCCACATAACCTAGTGCTTCTGTATCACCTATATATTCAAAGATGGTGGCAGTAGAATGAGGTTAGCCACATCTAGAATTCATTTCTTTCCTAATTGAGCATCCAAGGAGCTCCCACCTACCTCCACCTCATTTCCATCTTCATTCACTTGAAAACCCTAGTTTTCTTGCGTTTTGACCATTTCTACCATGCATTCCATGCCATCAATCTACCTTGGAGGTAGAAGGTTGTGCTCCACCTACTAGGAGATAAATAAGGAGGATTTTACACCAAGATTCTATGAGTATTCACTCCTCTACTCCTTCTTCCTTTTTCTTTTGTTATGTTATGAGTAGCTAAGTCCCATAGCACAATTGTATGTGGGCAAAAATGTAACTTCGATATCATGCTAGTATAAAGTAACTAGTAAACATTATGATTTCATGTTATGATGATTGCCTTCCACTTCTACATATTCACCATAAATTCTTATTGTAGTTTGTGCTTGAAAACATTGATTGCTTTTTTATTTGTGCTTGAAACCACTTAGACTCGAGGAGATAATGTCTTGTATGTAGCTATCTTTGGGTTGCTCCTAGGTCCAACTAATGGATCCCTAGCTAGCACCCTATCTCCCTAGGTACATATCTCTTCTCTTACTTTTACATGATAGATCTAAGTAGCTAGTCTAGAAGTACTTTGTGTATTTTCTTTGGAGTTTCCTAAAGGATAGGTAGTGGGTGATGTGAGGTGAAACACCCTCATTTCCACTCTCCTCTTATACCCTTGAATCCTACTCAAGAAACCTTGACTTGCTAAATCCTATTCGAATTTCACCTAAGACCTACTGTAGTTGAGCCTCGTAAGGTTGGATAGGGTGTGCAACAGTTAGTTCCCCTTCACACACCTTATACCACCCATGGACAACTAGTAGATTAGTGTAACTCTATAGTATTTATCTTTTTGTTTGGTTTAACAATCTTGAATGAATGGATATAATTTAAATGATATGACTGATGAACTTAGTTTTAGTTTCTTTTCACATGCTATTTTTTCATGAATTTAGTGCATGATTGTTCAATTTGACATTAATTATACATTATTTGTCTCTATTACCCTACAAAACACTATTGTATCAATTGTTATTTATTTTACCAAATTATATTAAATCATCACTTTTTGTTTGGACTTGTATTATTTTTCCCATGTTTTAGGAAATTTGAGAACTTACATGACTGCTTGGTGCTATCCACATATAAGTTGGCGGTACCAACATTCTGTAAAATCTAACAGGGGATTTTGAGAATCTCAGTTTTATCGAGATGACTTTTGATGCTACTGATAAGAGGAATCAATGCCACTGACTTTCTACCCAAAAAGCATCCATAGCGGAATGCATTGCTTCTATGCCACCGACATCCTAGTCAGTGGTACTGACTTTTGCACCCAAAACAAGTCAGACTCACAAAAAATAACTTGACTCTATCGACATACTCTTTGGTAGTACCAAAATTCTTGAAGGAGTCCATGATAACAGAGATCTATTTCTGAACAAATTTATTGATTTGTAGTTCACATCAATTTAGTAGGAATATATGTAGATATGTTCCCTTCTTGTGTTTCAATGATGAGTAAGGCAGTTAAGCAACCTGCTCCTATTTCTTCACATCATTTTGTGGCCTCTTTTAAGAGACAGGAATGCAAGTAGAAGACATCTTTCAAAATGCCTCACATCCTAGCTAGTGGTCGACATAACAATAATGACATTTGGCAATATGCCACCACATGACAAAAATCATCATACATGATTAATGCATTGTGGCCAAAGATGATCCTTCTTTCTTTTGCTCTTTATAGGACATAAAGAAAATGTCAGAAGGTTTCTCTTCCGCTTCAACTTCCTGGAAGAGGACTTCAAGATATTTGAGTGTTTATGCTTCCTCTAGATCCTCCAATCTTTTCTTGGATTCAAGAGAAGGTGTGTAGGTGCTTGACTATGATTTTCTCCTCACTATAATGTATCAGCCCATCTCAGTGACTTGATAGAAGCAAGTGCATCATGTAATGCATTCTAAGTTCTGGGAGATGTGAGTGACCCCCTTGAATTTCACATATTAGGATTGTGTAAACTTAGCATACTCAGATAGTCATGAATCAAGTTTCAAGTTAGCTGACAACTCAGTGCCACTGACATCCAATAAGTGGCATCGACTTTAAGAGATTAGTGGCAAATTAAAGATCATGACAGATCATGTTGGTACATATTCCTAGAAATCCAATCATTTCATGATTGGAATGTGGCACTAAATATCTGATTTGATATTAATAAAGGTAATTCTATCTGTTATGTTTGTCTCGGCATTGAGATGATGACACAAATATAGTAGATGTCTAAAGAATTATGTTATTCAATGATGTATGTCTTCAAGTACATAAGTTCAACTTTCAGAACATACACATGTTAAGAGTACATACATTCTTATTATATCCCTAGTTAGATATTACCATGGAAGAAAAATAGACAATAATAATACATAAGCCTAGAGTGTGTGTTGACTGATGATAGAGTCTCATTAGTCATGATATGTGATATCAAGTCAAGCACATAGATACATGTTAGAGAATAGTATATCAAACATACCCATGTTGAGAGTGATACATTGAGACCATGGATGGTAGTCAGAATCATTTCTAATCACTAGTAAAAAGTGGGGATAAGGTGATGCTTATTTTAGGCATTCTGTGTTAGTTCCAAACTGAGGACGAAGTGGGAGACGACAAAACTCAAACTCACATCATCGGTTAGGCAAACGGATGACAACAATTATATTGTTAGTTCTTTGTTAGGATGGAACTGATGAGGTAACTCACAGTAGCGACGTAATTTGTGGTCGCTTTGACCTTTTTCTCAGCGGTTACAAGATAAAACTGATGTTATTAATCTTTCCACGTTGGTGGCGTAATGACAAATGACTGATGCAAAATTTCTTGATGTCAGTTTTATCTGTGAATGAATAGTGAAAATTTTAGGTATATATCGTTGGTTGTTATGGAAACACCTACGGTGAAACCCTATGTAGTCTGTGATTTCCAAAAAACTGACAATAAATGTGTTTGTTTTTTATATAGTAGGTCTACAGACATACTATCTAGCCTACTAGCCTGTATAGAGACTACTGTTCCTTAGAACTAAAAGTTCTGAAGAATAACAAGCTCCTACAAGCATCACAGCTTAGCAATAGTCCAAAACATTTACAAGAAAATGATTTTGTACATAGTAGGCACAAACATGCCACATTCTATCATTTTCTTTACTTCTGATTGAAAACAAATCTATGAACTCATAGCTCAATCATTTTATTTCTCAACCACACTTTAATTCATATATATATTGTGCAAATAAACATCATTCTTTTCATCATGCCTTTACATTCAAATTCACACACACATATAAACCTAACATTCAATTCACAATCACAAAATACATATAAACATCAGTTGTCATCTTAGATAAAAGTCACAATGTATACATATCAACATCAGCTACCATATTGGATTTTAAGTCACAATTTATACATATCAACACACACTCACAAAATACATATAAAAATATGAATCAAAGTTCGAACTACCAAAAATATCAATCAATTGTCAATTTTTTTGTTCAAGTCCACATTTTTAATAAAGTAGGCTACCCACTTTTTATGTAGGTCATTCAACTGCTCAAATGTATAGGGTTTAGTCTTTGGAAAAAGTAACAAAGAGAATGAGACTTATAACTAAATTTAATTCTTTATATTATCAAATGAGACTACTTCATTCATATATTACTAAGACAAATAACTTACATTTTCTATACATTTGATTTGATCCACATGATTGACAATTACCCACATATGCAACATCACGTAATATGTGAATGGCCAGCCATTGTCTTGTGTAGGGCCATATAGATTTACAAATAACATTAATAAATGTAATTAAGCAGAGTTGGTCATATATTATGCAATTGGAATGGGAAACTATACATGAACACTCCACCAAGCTACTGATTTATTTTTCATATCTACCTTCCCTCCACCTGTACGGAATGTTGTCACACCCCTATAAGTTAAATTAACATATATGTTTCATTATTAAACCATCTTATGATGCAAACATTAACAAATATGATTGGCACTGAAAACTATACTTACGTAAGAATCAATAATTTTATTGGATGTCACTCATTTGGTAGAGACTTTCACCCAAAGGATCAAAGAGATACATACTACAAGTCTCAGGAACAATCACTAACAACTGTCAGTTCTTATTTCTGAATGAAAGACAAATAAAATAAAAAATTAAATCTCACAAAAAATTATATACATAGGTTACAGATATAAACAACAAGCCAAAAACTCACTTAATGTTGAAGGGAGCTAAGATCACGTTCTTGGAATCACCAATATACTGCATCACAGTAGTCACATATTCTTTGACGCCACTCAGATTTCTAAGTATATCAATAATCAATGATGGCATTAGAAATCCAACATTTGCTATTCTAAAGTCGCGAGCTGCAAAATACAAATGACTGAAATATATATATATCAATTACTTAGTTTATATGTAGGTAACAATTAACATATAACGAGGTATTCAAACTTACCATATTCAAAGTTCTATCATTAATCTGTTCTAATCATACTTAAATACCTCAGAAACATTTGTCAACACTATAACGTTGTCCCGTTGTATACCTAACATATCCTCCCTAAGGCTAATCACAATGGTATATGTTTGGTCTATAGTGTCTAACCATCTTGCCAATGTCTGGAAGCTAGGGCCAGTGGTATAAATAAGGGGGGAGGCATTAGAATCTTAGGGAGCTTCTTAGCTGTTGTAGGCTGCATGCATGTATTTTGATATAAGCTTTCAATCATTTTATGTTTCAATACTATATATTTTTCAAGCCTGAAGAAATATAATGAGTCATTTGGGCCATCTAGTAAGGATGCCTTCTACCTCTCCAACTATGGTGGCATCTGGGTGCACGTATGGGAGAGGTATGTCACTCATTCCTGGAAAGATATGTATGATATTCACAAGATAGTGGTCAGTGGGAAGCGGAATACCATGAACCACATTGACGATAGAAGTCTTGACATCCACCACGATGTTGCCTGCCGATTCATCAACAACAAGACGACATTTTCTAGACACCTAAAATTTTATGAAACATAAAATTTAATTTGACAAACATACATATTGACTTGAGGGATTATTTTATCACAATATAATATATAATTTGACTTGAATTGAATCTTACCCCAATTGTGCCCTGTGGGTCTGAAGGACTACTCGCAATGCACTCTGTGTGTGAATGATGAACAAGTTCTATTACTGCTAGAGAAGCAGGTTTCTGTGTCACCTGAGAAGCTATATATTTTTCCAAGGCTGCATCTACCAATCTCTGAACGTACTCTTGGTCCACTTCGCCTTTCTTTACTGGTTTGTACTTTTTTTGGGAGGCAAAAAAGATTTTATCTCATACCCAACTCCAACGCCCCTAACATGTACTGGATGTTCATCTGTCCCTAGAGCAACTGTCAACTCATCGTGTGTTCCATGAGGGGTGAACTTTCCTCCTTTACTTGGGAATCAACTCCAACTAATTATCATCAAAAATTAACTTTTCTGTAAAACTTATCCAGTGAAAAAAGAACAAGGACATTATCACAATACCAAGAAATTTATCATTTTGAAGCCATCTCTTGTGTTTTTTGGATGGTGATTTCTCCGGATTCATTTTTTTTTACATCTATCCACTGAATATAGCGAGGAAGCCCTCCAGAAGTACTAGAAGGCTTGGTAGTAGAAGGAATAGAAATATAAGACACTTGTTATTGACCTTTCCCTTGATCTTGCTCTTGTTGTAACTCTCTCATTTGGCGACATTTTCAATAACCCCATGAACCCAACCGGCGATTGTGCATATTCTTGTCATGCCTGTCTTTTTGAGAGTCGTGAAGGGCCCGATTAATTCATACAAGTGATATAACTAAGTAACTATAAGAAATCATAAACATGTAATTGATTTCAATACCTTGAACGTATCTGATTGTCTCCTCCGAACAAACTCCTTTCAAACATCTATACTACTATAAAAAGAATGAGTTTGTGAAATACATTACAAAAACTACCACAAACCAATCACATTACATCATTTCAAAATGCATCACTCTCCTTGATCCTCTCTCTTTTCTCTTTTTTTTCCATGATTTTTGCTATTTTATTTCTTTCTTTTTCGTCTTCCATCCGAGAACTCCCCATCCCACTACTCTCACAGACTCCCATATTCTCTAACTGATTTAACTCCCTCCCTCCCACGTACACTCTCTTCGTCTCTTTAACCCTCCTTCACTCTTTCCAACCCAAACTCGCATCATAATATTTTTCACTTTTCTCTCTTCTACTCCCAATCATTCCTCTTCTAACACATCCACTTAAACTCGGTCAACCTTTCACACTCCCTCATTATCATTACTGAAATGTATTATAACATAATCCTGCCACAAAATTAAAAGGACCACTCAACGTGGATATTTTTTGTAACTTTTCACTTCTCGTCTGACATAAACTCGGTCAAACATTCACACTCCCTCATTATCCTTAACTCTCTCTTCTTAGATTTTTCATCATTCTTTTATTTTTTTTACAAAAAAAGCCCCACATTTTCAACCATCATCACCCACGTTCATCCATCATCTCTTACTTAAAACCACTACCATGTCTCCACAATCACGATCAGATTACCTATGCGATAGGAAAGTTTTCGCAACCACTTTCCTTTATTCTCTTTTGCTACATCTTTTCAAACATATTTAGGAGATCCTATTATCCCAACTAAATCCTCCACTTTTTCGTCTTCTTTCACACTCTCTCCTACTTTCTTTCTTTTCCTCAACCGCTTCGATACATATATCCACGAGTTCATACCCATACTCCGCACTGCCTCCTCCGACACCCAACGTCTGTCGACCTGGCCACTCCACTCCCTATCAATTTTGTTCATTGTTGTATCTACACATAATTCATTTAGTACATGCCACAGGTTGTGTTCATAATGAATCAAGGATTACAGAAATATGGTCGCCGTATCACAACGATTTGTTGACGGAACTTAGCTGCCGTAGGCAAGGAAGACAGACAAAGGTCAGTTATGATGGAGGTATTGGTTATTTCTTAGTAAGAGGTTTAATATCCAACCCCCGCAGGATGGCATTATTAAGATTGTGTTATCTTATTATACTTCTTCTTGTATATGATCCTTATATATAATATCAGTGCTTAATATTCTTAACAGATTTCTGGAATCAACTTCCAATTTTATAGTTTATCTACATGCATATGGAGAAGAAAAAACGGTGGCATGGATGCCCATATCAAAAAGATCCCTAAATTTGTGTATGATCCTATACAAGAATGAAGATTACCGAGAAGTTGGTAGGTGTTAATATGTATTGTTGTCTTCTTGATTGGTATGTTTAATTTCATCATTGGTATTCGTGCTTCTCTAAGTTTCTTATTCTTGAATATTTTTCCCCTTGTTCTGACCTCTACACGCTTTCTGTTACATACCTAAGAACGTAATTTCTACCGTATCCTTATGTAGAAAAATACAGTCGTCATTTTTTCACGTGCTCAGAATTCTGTGATCTTATATGAATTCCGATGTATTATGGGCTGCTAAATGTGATCTCCCATTGATAAGAACAGTGAATTTATGACTCCAGTAGATGACCGCGGAGATTGAAATTCATGACAGTATCAAGTTTCATGTTGATGGGCCAACCATGACTGCTATATGTAAGCCTTTAAATTAAACTAGGCTACCTTGCTAATATAGAAAGCTTCCACCAGCAAGTTATATGTGATGGGAGCCAATAAAACCATACATCCACTAGACATGTATGTGTACCACCTTCTAGAACGGTAGAGAAGCGCCCCCACTCTTTGCTCTGCTGGTCTAAGCATGCTACTTAATAATGACATCGCCTGTCACAATGTGTGATTTAATGGTTTCTCCTTTGACCAGCCACTCTTCTTTCTGATGGTCTAATCAATCTACTTAATAAGAGATCGTATATAATAGACTTGAAGTTTCACGTTTTCTCCTTCGTAAAGGAAAATAAAGTTCATTTACGTCAAAGTCAGCTACTATCTTCGTGAAAATAAATTGCTTTTATAATCATAGAGAATATTGAAGATGAGTACAAATCATGAACAACCCAAAAATCTTAGAAATATGAGACATTGATGCTTGCTGACCTTCAGTCAAAGTTAAACTTTCATAGTGAGGATTTTATCCTCAACACTTACAACATTGTATCTGAGCCAACTTAGTTAAATTGTTAATGTCTCAATTTACCAAGTAACTATGATCTTTATTAGTTGTCTTCTTAAAACACTATTTATTTTATCAAATCCGGCTATACGATTTTTAAATATGAAGAAAACAAACTATGTCATCGATCAGATAATAGTGTCTCTATTTTGTGAACATCTAGATTTAACCTCATCTATGCAGTGACATTATAACAAGGAAAACAATTCAACCAAGTCATTCTAAGTAGAATGACTAATCATATAATGAATGTTAGTTCATGCCTTGTTGTAAGACATTTTGTGTGTTTGAAGATGATCTTACAACCTCTGAGGTTGTGCTTTAAATACTAGATACAAGAACTAAGTACAAAATAAATTTGATGAAGTATGTTCTTACTATCAAATATGGTGCAAAAATGGTTATTTGGAGAAAATATTGATTAGGTTCTACTATAATAATGACTTCAATATTAATAACCTTATGATTGCACATCCATATTAAACAAGTGGTCCTTAGGACACATGACAAGCTACAAGGGTCGTGGAAGCCAAAGCACTCAATAAAAGCTTTCTTAGCCACTCTTAAGAAAAAATGTCAGAGTAGTTATGCTTCCTTGTCACAGTATGAAACAAAACAATTGCCTGCATGACCAAGCGATCGATAGCCCAACTGGTTTGGGGCCGGTGGCACCTCATGAAGCATTCCAGGTTCAAATCCCAGCTGGAAACTAAGCATGATTTACCTATCTCGGGAGCATCTTGTCTCTACTGTCTGGGTCAAAGAGAAGGAGAAAACACCTTCTCTTAAATCTCAGGAAACATTGCTTGCCTAAATATATTAATATGATATATGTCACTTATATATTCCTTAATTCAAACCAAATATTATATTTTTTTGTAAATTCTTTAATTATTTAAAGTATGAAACATGAGTTTTATAAGATCCATTTATTTTTTGGTCGGTGCCTTCATTAGTGTCCATCATACTTAATATTTACCTTTTTGTGAAAACAAGTTTTACTCACAAGATCTACCATATGAATTCAATGTAAATAAACATCAATTGTATGCTAATGCAAATAAAATGCATCCGATTTAAAGTTTCATGTGCATGTGCAAATGTGGGTTAACTAGTCTTGATTAATATATTTCCATTTAAGCCACGAGTTCCTTCTTGTGTCTAAAGACATAGTCTCCTATGAGGATTCTCTGCCAATCACTATGTCTTCTCCCTACGAGCTGTATAATACACTTGCCATGCAACTTTTCATCAACTTCACACTAGCCCTATAAAGGTTCAACATTTAATACTATTTAGAAATGTTAAAAGATAGAATAGGAAAAAGACTATAAAAATATAGCTTCATTTATCTCACCTCTAACTCCCTCAAAATGAAGTCTTTGGGGACTTTACTCGCTTGTCTCCAATCCTCAACAAGGAGAGGTACTTTGCTTCGATCAAGGACTATACAATAGCTGACAAACTCTTTAGTAAGTGGTGTGGCTGCTTCACTGAATTCAATGACGCCCTTCCTCCCTTTCCTATTTGTGGCATCTTTCATCACAATTATCCCTCTAACTCCCTAAAATTTTAGTTTATCAGCACCGTTGGTCAGAATGCTCAGCATCCTCATGGGCATGATCGCTATACTCCTGGTCATATGCCATCTATTAAATCAAAAGTAAACAAATGATAAAAGTCAGACCACATATAAAAAGTCAACTCACATATATAAAAATCAACACTATAAAAAGTCAACTCACATATAAAAAGTCAACACAATAAAAAGCCAGACTACATGCAAAAAGTGAACACCATAAAAAGTCAACACATATGAATGATATACCTTAAACTAATATCCCTACATGTGATCTTCACATGTATAGTCATCAGTGTTATGTTGAACATTTCCACTTGGTATGCGATCAGAAAATGTACTAGAGTCATCATACTTGTCATAGTACTCTTCTTCATCAATAGGATCTGAAATGAATTGTCTTCTTCCATGAAGAATGACAGACCAATTTTCTTTTGTAAGATCTTTGATGTAGAATACATGTTTTTCCTATCATGCCATTATGAAGGGTTCATGTCACAGAACCATTATTACCCCAATCCCAATCCCACTGCCTAGACAGTGGTAATGGGATTGAAGTGCTCGTTCCTGAGTGGCCCAAAAGGATCTAACACACTAGCATATATAATAACAAATAATAACTAAAAAATAGGACATTTAAAGAACAACTAACCCAATACAGGAGATATAGTCAAGGTTCCAATATTTTACCTAAAATCAAGAAAATCAAGACACAAAGTCAATACAATTGCACGGTATGGTATATAAAAACAAGTAAAATGGTTTATAGTAAAAGAGCATACTTGGCATGACTTATATTCAAAAAGTATAACAAACGATTTTACGAATCCAACATTTATTCGACAAAATGTTTATTACAAACAATTCAATTTTTATTATGAGTTCCCATTATGTTGTAATTGAGAAGCATGCTTCTATATTTTTGTGTGACTCTGTTGCCCCAACATGATGGGGGAGGTCACCATGATCCTTATCTCCATGTGAGGTAGGATACCAATGTACAACTCCCACCTCCAAATGAGGAGGTTGCTTGCACTCAATATCAACATTATCAACAACATCATCATCATCAGTATACGGACAGTCATAATGGGCATGTCATTTATGTTCTCATGTTTTTCTCAAAATATATATAGGAAAAATGGAAGACTAATTAGTAGAGAACCATAGCTCGAACAAGTATATAGTCAAGTATACAATCAACAAATACATAAAAAATATCTTCAATACAACCAAGGAGGACGTATAATAGTGTACCTTTCACTAAATAATTTAGAGTATAATCAATATCCAAATCAATAGGTTAACCCTTTGAGTCAGATCCTAAATCACAATCTTTGGATCAAGGGTCAAGATCATGATATTTGGAGATCATGTTTGAATGTTCGAGATTAGGGTTACACTTTTTGTATGTCAACCTTAGGGTTGGGTCATTCACTTATAATCAACCAATGTTTCAATATCTCCAACATTATTTCAAGTGTCAATTATTTTCGAGTGTGAATGACTAACCTAGGTTTTCTAGGATCATATGTGTTAACCCTAATTTTCATGAACGATATTCAAGTCATAATCAAGTCTTTAGATCATCATGATGTTGAAGATTAGATAAAGTTTTGATTAGTATAATGAGTAAATCAGATATTATGTTTTAGGTCAATAGATCATAATATTCCATAAGATTCAGGCCAATCATAATATTAAGATGTCATCATCATACGCAAGATTGAATTTGGATCGAGATCACAAATGGGTCAAGTATGCTTTTAAAGTCTCAATAGAGATATCAGAGTCAAAAATTTTAGTTTTCAGTGTTTAGTCAAGATTAACCACAAACAGAGTCATTTAGACTGAAGTATAAGAAAAGGATCAAGATTTAGGTATATTAATGAGCATAGTTTGGAATCGGGTTTCAAAAGTATGTTTATTGGGTTCATTGATTTTTTTGATCAAAATTGACTATTTACTCGAATTATTTGATGTCACGATGCATTTTCTATGATTTAAACACATTTTGACCATTTTATTGATTAACTTAGTAGAGAGGAGCAAAAATACCTTAATATGGAAAATAGCCAAACGTTGGATCACTTGATCGGGTGGATGAGATTGTGCCAAGTAGGCGAGGAGCCTCACTCGGTTTAGGGATCGGTATCATCCTTGATTGGCTGGTTCATTCTTCTATTTAGCTGGCTTATTGGTGGCCTGGCAGAGCCTTGGACCGGTTCGATTTTGCAATCGAGTTGGTGGTTTGAGGACTCTCCTTCCCCTTTGTTCAATGTTCTTCGTGAGCCCAGAACTAGGTGGAGGCTCTTCGACATGGTGACTCTTTGGGAGTAGGAGAGATCGATGGATGAAAGCAAGGTGTTGTCTGAGTTCGCCTCCACGTCGCGAGTTGAATGCAAGCCAGAGCATGGGGATAGCAGGCGTGGAGAAGGGATGCCAAAGGGGGTTGTGTGGCAGCGCTGCTTGGAGAAGTGGGAGGTCAGGCATGATTTGTGGGGAGCTTGAGATTGAGGGAGTGAGCAAGGGAGGGTCTCGTAGTTGTGTGGAGTGGTGACAATCTTAAAAGGCCTATTTTATAGCGTCGAGGGGATCTAGATTAGGGCTAAATGAGTTGGGGTAGCAACCATTCCACTGAAGTGGGAATGGAAAGCAAAGGAGGTTTGTTGATGGTATAATAGTGCACAAACCCATGTCAAAATCGGGTTTGATGCATTCAAAATCACAAGAGGAGCATTTTGGGTCACATAGTTTTCCAAAAAGTGGTCAAGAGCGGGATATTTATCTCTTTGGTTCTCATTTACTCCTCCCCACTGATTGCGGGAGGTAGAATACGGGTCAGTGGCCGCTAGATCAGGCCTGGATCCAAAAGAGGCATATCCAAGGGCTGGGATCAACCCCAGATCCTTACTTGGTTTCCTGACATGGAAAAAGTTCAAATAAAAGACAAAAATAATGGTTTTCAACACATTAACTTCAATAATCCATAGAAAATCATAGGAATGTCCAATTGTTCTCACACAACTTCACAAAAAAGTGGAGAATGTTTATAAAAAGTTTTTGAACAAAAAGATGAAGTTTGATGAATCAATTCGTTTCTTTTGACAATGTGATGATTGAATCCAATTGGGGGTGCTATAATGTGTATAAAAACTACATTGATCATCGTATTTCGTATTTGAGTCTCAACATTGATTATGAAGACAAGAAAAATGATTTGGGTTCATGAGTGAACATACATGGGTCAAAAGAGAAATTAATTCATTCTTATGCTAAAATCCACTTGGCACATCCTTCCCTCCTTAAAAGGAATTATGTCCCCAAAATTCAAAAACATCTTCAAGATTGGGATCATCAAAACCCAATTTGTATCCTCAAGTATTGGAGTATCCTCAACTATAAAATCAAAATCATGTCCTCAATGTCCAAGTAATCCAATAATCATAATTGGGATTCCATGTTCCGTATCATAACCAACTTGGTATCAATATCATTTCATCATCGAGTAATTGAGTATCAAGGTCAACGCATATATTGTTTAAAGTCATCATATGAGTCACAAATATGGAAAGCATCCTATTGATCACAAATTTGGACAAATAATATTTTAGGTCAAACAAATAGAGTATTTGAATCAAGTGTACAAGGTGACTTTCAATCCCATTATCTCAGGGTCCTGGTCTCTACATTGGCCTAGGTGGGGTTATACACCCATGATTTGAGATTTCATATTTCAACAATTTTGAGACAACATCATACTTTCAATATCATGATTTTGGATCTCTAAGTCAATGAGAGGTCCCACCCTAGTTCTAATGAGAGCTAAACCCAAATTCATAAATTGAGAGAGTCAAATAGTCATCATTTCAAAAATTTTAAGATTTGGGATTTTGAAGTCATTAGTCATATATTTAGGGTGATCTGTAGATCCAAATAATGTGAACATAGGATTTGTATCATTATTTGAGATTGATAATCTTAAGTCACAATTCTATTAATCATTATCAAGAGTCAAGATTTTAGACACCAAAAGTCATAGATCCAAAATTTGATCATATTTATAAATATTTCAAAGCAAGGTTTAGATTCCTATTTAGACCTTGGGGGAGATCACTCATCTATACTCAATTTCGAGCAACAATATTCAAGAAATATTTGAGTAACATATCAAGATTTCATTGTCATGCTATCTGAGTTTGATGAATAATCTAGACCTAGGTCTATCTATGAAGTCAACCACAAGCTATAGACAACATTGTCATATATCAAGGACATTATCACTATTCAAGATCGAGTATCAACCATGGTTTTAACCTATTAGTCTTAGGTTAATCAATCCAAATTGGGTGAAAAGGAGATACATTTGCAAACTGCAAATAATGAACAAGGTGAAAATTTAGAGGTAGTCATAATAGGGATGTGACCTTGGTTGGGGGAGTCATTAGTCAAATACCACCGTAATCTAGCACATTACTAACATTAGTCATGATCCACAAAGATTATTTAAATAGGTAGAGTATCAATGACCAAATCACATATATCAAGGCCATAAGATCAAAATTCAAGATAATAGGGCAATAATGTCAAGATTTGCATTCCTGCCCTTTCATGATCAAGGTAGTGATATAATTTGGAATTTGGTGCATGATTTAAGTCCATGCTCATCACATCCAAATTGAGATTACAGATGGGAATCAATAGTCAATAAGGGATGTTCTCTCCATATCAAAGTCTAATATCATGATTTTGTGAGTCATTAAGATTAATAATTGGATGGCATAATCATGATGTGTATCAAATAGGAATTTTTTTTGCTTAAATATGTTTAATCAAGTAGAGACCTCACCAACAATGATGAATAAGGTATAAGTCATCCTTATTTCACCATATCAAGATTTAGCTCAACATTGAAAGCATGGAGTCTAGTTTTAATTAAATCGAGTTTGCATGATATTAGGGTCATCATGAGTATTTGATTTCAAAATTTATTTTCATTGATGAAAAATCAAGTTTTCACATTAAGGTCAGATCATGGTATCAACTTTCAAAATTTAGTGATATTCATTTTTCCCATGCATAACTACCCATAATCGAGACATCATGTGGCAAAAGGTCACAAGAAAGGACCACATGAGGGGATGAGAAGACTACCTAACCTTCATCTAAATGGGTGGCTTAGGATAGTCCTTAAAGAAGAGATGAGATTCTAGAAGACTCTCTAGGGTTTCACAAGAGAACCATTAGGTCCAATTATGGATCAATTAAGGCCAGATAGAGTGGGGGATCTTAGCCACCGTAAAGACGGATAGGAGAAATTATGCCAGGTGCCCAAGCCTAGACACTTCAATTTTCACCATTATGGACTTTAGGGTTTCTTGTGTTTAAGAGACTTGAGAAGTTATCTACTTAAAGTATATGGGAGTGTGTCAGCTCTGATTCCAACTATCATGGAACCATTCTGACCCCAATCCCAATCCCACTGCCTAGATAGTGGTAAAGGGATTGAAGTGTCTGTCCCTGAGTGTTCAAAAGGATCAAACACAATGGCATATACAGTAAGAAATAATAACTCAAAAATAGGAAATTTAAAGTACAACTCACCCAATATATGATATATAGTTGGTTTATCCTTGTCATCAAAGTATGTGAGTGCAGAAGCAATATAGTAAAGGTTCCAATATTTTACCTAAAATTAGAAAAATCAAGACACAAAGTCAATCCAATTGCATGGTATGCTATACAAAGACAAGTAAAATGGTTTATAGCAAAAGAGTATACTTGATAGGACTTATATTAAAAAAGTATAACAAATGATTTTCCAAATCCAACATTTATTCGTCAAAATGTTTATTTCAAATAATTCAATTTTTATTACAAGTTCCCATTATGTTGTAATCGAGAAGCATGCATATATATATTTTTGTGTGACTCTATCACCCCAACACGATGGGGGAGGTCACTAGGATCCTTCTCTCCATATGAGGTAGGAGGCCAATGTACAACTCCCACATCTAAATGAGGACGTTGCTTGCACTCAATATCAAAATTATCAACATCATGATCATCATTAGTATACGGGCAGTCATAATGTGCATGTCATTTATGTTCTCATGTTTTTCTCAAAATATAATATAGGAAAACAAAAGACTAATCAGTAGGGAACAATATCTCAAAAAAGTATATATCCAAGTATACAATCAAGAGATACATAAAAAGTATCTTCAATACAACCAAAGAGGAGGTATAATAGCATACCTTTCACCGAAGACTTTAGAGTATAATCAATATATAAATCAATATGTCAACCCTTCGAGTCAGATCCTAAATCACAATGTTTAGATCAAGGGTCAAGATCATGATATTTGGAGATCATGTTTCAATATTCAAGATTAGGGTTACACTTTTCCTATGTCAACCTTAGGGTTGGTTCATTCACTTATAATCAACCAATATTTCAATATGTCAAACATTATTTCAAGTGTCAAGTATTTTCGAGTGTGAATGACTTACCTAGGTTTTATAGGATCATGTGTTTAATATGGTTTTCATGAAAAATATTCAAGTTATAATCAAGTCTTTATATGATCATAATGTTCTAACATCATTTGTGTTCAAGGTTAGATCAAGTTCTGAATAGTATAATGAGTAAATTAGAGATCAAGTTTTAGGTCAATAGATCATAATATTCCCCAAGATTCAGGCCAATCATAATATTAAGATGTCATCATCATATTCAAGATCGAATTAAGTCAACAAATATGGATCTAGATCACAAGTGGGTTAAGTATGCTTTTAAAGTCTCAATATAGATATCAGAGTAAAAAATAAGGGTTTTTTAGTGTTTAGTCAAGATTAACCACAAATAGAGTCGTTTAGACCAAAGTATAAGAAAAGGATCAAGATTTAGGTATATCAGTTAGCATTATTTTTTAATCAGGTTTCAAAAGTATTTTTAATGGGTTCACAAAGTTTTTTTGATAAAAATTGACTATTTATTCAAATTATTTGGAGTCAGGATGTATTTTCTAAGATTTAAACAATATTTGAACATTTTACTAATGTTCTAAGTAGAGAGGAGAAAAAATACCTTAATATGGACAATAAGAAAAAATTGGATCACTTGATCAGGTGGATGAGATTGTGCCACGTAGGTGAGGAGGCACACTTGGTTTAGGGTCCAGTCTAATCCTTGATTGGCCGGTTCATCCTTCTATTTAGCTGGTTTATTGGCAGCCTGGATGAGCCTTGGACCAGTTCGATTTTGCAATCGAGTCGGAGATTTGGGGACTCTCCTTCCCCTTCATTCAATGTTATTCATGAGCCCAGAACTAGGAAGAGGATTGCTAGTGTGGGGATACTTTGGGAGAAGGAGAGGTCGCTGGAGGAAAGCAAGGTGTCGTCCGAGTTCACCTCCACATCACGAGTTGAATGGGGGCCAGAGCATGGGGACAGGAGGCATGGAGAAGGGATGCCCAAAGAGGGTTGTGCGGCGTTACCGCTTGGAGAAGTGGAAGGTCAGGGATGATTTGGGGGGATCTCAAGACTGAGGGAGTGAGTAAGGGAGGGTCTCATAGTTGTGTGGAGTGGTGATGATCTTAGGAGGCCCATTTTATAAAGCCGAGGGGGTCTAGATTAGGGATAAATGAGTTGGGGTAGCAACCATGACCACCGAATTGGGAATGGAAAGAAAATGAGGTTTGTTGGCGGTGCAATAGTGCACAAATCCAGATAAAAATAGGGTTTGATCCATTCAACAATTGCAAGAGGAGCATTTTGGCTTGCTTAGTTTTCCAAAAAGTGGTCAAGAGTAGGAGATTGATATCTTTGGACCTCATTTTCTCCTCCCTATTGATTGCGGGAGGTAGAAGACAGGTTTGTGGCCACTAGATTAGGCCTGGATCCACGAGAGGCACGTCCAAGGGCTGGGATCGCCCCTGGATCCTTGCCTTGGATTGCTGACATGGAAAAAGTCAAATAAAAGACAAAAATAATGGTTTTCAACACATTAATTTTAATAATCCATATAAAATTGTAGGAATGACCAATTGATCTCAAATTTGGATTACATCTTCAAAAAAACGTGGAGAACCTTTATTAAAAGTTTGAGAACAAAAAGATGAAGTTTGATGAATCAATTCGTTTCTTTTGATAATGTGATGATTGAACCCAATTGGAGGTGTTATAACATGTATAAAAACTACACTGATCACCATGTTTTCTATTTGATTCTCAACATTGATTATGAATACAAGTAAAATGATTTGGGTTCATGAGTGAATATACATGGGTCAACAGAGAAATTAATTCATTCTTATGCTAAAATCCACTTTGTCACAGTTCATCCTTCTCACATGTCTACTCAAAATTCACTATTGTGAAACCGAGTTCGTCAACTACAACTTATTTATAGTTATCAACTAATTTACACCTAAATAATGGAACTCTATACTCTGTGTAGTCAAGTTCCAATATTTCTTCAATGGCAACACAATAATGCATCTTTTCTTTTACGTGGACACTAGAAAAATTCAATAAAGATGCCTTAAGGGTGACCCCACTATTTTGTATGACACTTTTATCATCTTCACATTTTGTGTAGTATGAAAATTCATTTATGTCAAACCCTTTGTGATATGTAACGTGGGTCTTTGGCTTATACATGAGCCATTTGATAGATTTTGTAACATTATTTGGTGTTTGAGATAGTTATTTGAATACTTACTTTTCAAATCACCTAGTCAATGTTCGATTATACTCTCTAGCAATCCACATTGAACTAGGTCCGGGAGAACTTTTCTTGAGCTCGTTGGTGTTTTTGGTGATATAAATACCCACATCATCAATGTTGTAAAATATTTAAGTGTGCTTGTTCCCACTGCTCATGCCTGATATTTATCTGTCATTCTCCCAAAATACATTTGGAAGAACAAATATCATGGTTCATGACATTATCAGTAGTTTTTTTGCAACTCAAAAAGTCATTGCAAAAGTCCATAACCTCCCTAGAAATATTGCCCTCAATGATACTCCCTCCGGGGCAACAATGGTTCCGAACATCACCTTTAAAAACACTCATGTACTACTCAAAAGGATACATCCAATGCAAGAAAACTAGACCCAATATTTTAACTTCCCTAGTCAAATGGACAACTAGATGTACCACGATATCAAAGAATTAAGGGGTGAAATATTGCTCATGTTGACACATGGTGACATCAACTTATCTTTGCAACTTATCTAGAATGTCAGAATCAATTACTTTTCTACATAGAGTGTTATACAAGAAGCAAAACCTAGTGATTGAAACCCTACATGCTTAGGAAAGATATATCGGATAGTCACAGGCAATATATGTTGCATTAAAGTGTGACAATCATAATATTTAAGACCTATCAACTTCAGACCCTTCATTGATAACAATCTACAGATATTGGCAAAGTATCCTTGTTGTACCCTAACATTACGCAAGCACTCACAAAAAGTTTTGTTATCCTTTGTAGACAAAGTGTAACAAGCTAGAGGTAGATATATCTAGTGAACTTTGGAAACTAATTTGTTAATTTTTTCATTATACCCATTTCACATAGGTCCATTCTAGATTTGATGCCATATTTAGTCTTACTAGGTATATCAAACAGAGTGTCAATAATGCTATCACAAACATTTTTCTCAAAATGCATGACATTGATACAATTTTGAATCGTTAAAGAACTCCCATAAGGAAGATCCCAAAATATCAACCTCTTTTTGAATAAAGACTTTTCACATGTGGGAGTAATACACAGTTTCTTGCCAAAATGATTTACAATGTTGTTTACTCTTGTATAAACATTCTCTCCTAGCATAGGTTTAGGGATTCTCCGTACCTTAGCTGAGCCATTAAATGTTTTGTGCAACTTTTGGTAATGATGCACCATCGGTAGAAACCTTTGATGACCAAGATATATAGTGTTACCACCATGTTTTAGTCTGATAGAATCTGTATTTTGCTCATATATAGGACATGCCTAGGATCCTTTGACACTGTATCCAGACAAGTTCCCATAAGTAGAAAAGTCATTAATAGTGGAAAATAGCATAACACACAAGTTAAACATCTCTCAGTGCAAAGAATCATAAATCATCACACATTGTGAACATAGTTTCTTTAGGTAACGAATCAGAGGTTTAAGGTAAACATCAATATCATTGGCAGGTTTTTTGGGGCCTAATATAAACAATGAAAACATCAAATACTTATTCTTCATACACAACCACATAGGGAGATTGCATACAACAAGAAGGATATGCCAAGTACTATGTTAGTTGCTTAATGTTCCATATGGATTCATCCCATTAGTACAAAGTCCAAGTCTTAAATTCTTGGCTTCTTCACCAAATTCAAGATATAATAAATCATTCTTCTTCTATTTCTAGGAATCAGACGCATGTCGTAGAATACCATCATTGCTTTTCTTTACCTATGTGCCAAGATAAATTTTGTGCTTCTATAGAATTAATAGGCAAACATTAAACCTGGGATATTATAGGAAGATACCACATCACCAGGATAGGGGACTTGGTTTTGGTCTTACCCAATGTCGTCCTTTTGTACCTAGATGCCCCACACTTTAGACATTATTTGAGATTGAAATAGTCATTCTAAAACAACATACAATCATTCGAACATGCATGTATCTTCTTCGCCTCCATTCCCATTGGGAGCAACATAATTTTCATTTTTAATGTTGATATTGGAAGCTCGTTGCCTTTCGGGAGTCAAAATTATACTTTCTTTGTTGAACTCTTTGAAGGCTAACAATTGATAAAAAGGAGTTTTTTTGTGTTCTATTAAAAAGAAAGTATAATTTTGTAACAATGGATGTAAAAGAGAGGAAAGGAAGAAAGGCCACTTTCCCTTTGGTATAACGACTCTAAACTTGGCACCTAAGTAATTAACTTTGGAAAGGGTACCAATATGTCACACAAAGGGATCAATATTGACTAATATGATTCAATATCAGTAAGTAATGGATTACTTCACAACCAAGAAAGGAAACACGTAATAGAAGGTTTCCCCAAGGATTAATGGAAAAGGGGATTACCAAGAAAGGAATATAATTTGGAAGCCTCCGGGACGCTATTCTTAAACGTTGTCCTGATAGGATTAAACCACCGCTTACGGCTAACATCTATAAGCACCCAAGAACGAAACAACTTTCTCTCTGTTTCCTTGAACCCTAGAAGTTCTATGGGTTGTCTATATAAGCCAAGAGCCGCGAGGACCATGTGCTGAGTCTGTTCCTTGTCGACAGTGAGAACCACATGGTCGGTGACCAATGGGTCATTGACGGATCTAACGAGAGCTGCAGAGGCGACCATAGTCAGATGCCGTCAACCTATCAAGGGCAGGTCGGCACTAGGTCGGATGTGCACCACGACAATGGAGGCTAGCAAAATGGAGAAGACCCCTCCCGTGCTTGAACACGCCTACGCAATGAAGGAGTGTAGGTGGTTTTGGTTGCCGATCCATCGTCGGAGCACCCAGCAGCTGCAAGCTTGAACCTGTGCACCCAGGAGGAAGGAACATTGATTCCCCACTGACGGGGTTTGGAGGTAGAGAGCCATGGCGGCGCTGGGAGGAGATGGTGTTTGCCTTGACACCTCAAGAGACCGAGGAAGGAGGGCAAGGCGGCTTCAATCCGACCAGCGGCCGACCTGAGAGATTGAGCCCCAACAGGGCGTCAGGCGGCGGGATTGGAGTAGTGGCTCCCTGTCGAGCTAGTGGACCTCCATAGAGGTCACCACCTGAGGTACTGCAAGGAGGAGGTAAAGTCGCGCAGAGGCCATGGCCTCGCTGCGTAGCCAACGCACGACAGAATGGCCCGCGGCTAACGTCTGCATGCGAGGAAGGAGAAAAGGGAAAAAAGACCTGAGGGTCCCTGGTGCTATGCGTCGCCTACATGGACTAAGAGGTAATTTTAGGCGTTTTATTTATAGCTGATGAGAATAACAAAAGGGAATAACAAAAGCTGATGTGGCATCGTCTGATTGGTCCAAATTCAATTATCTTGCATAATATGTACTTAACTATTGGTAGGTCGATTAAAGACATGCTATATATGAAAATTTTTCAGGAGAAGGAGAGGAATCCAATAAAAATGATACGAAATCCTAATTCCATTCCTAATTGCAAAAGTATATTAAGTTGATGAAAAAGTACATTAAAGTTAGGTTAAAAACCCTAATTGAGGTTAATGATTGAATCTATGATGCCTAATGGGTTAGTTTGAGTAATAATAACATGTTGAATGATAATGTTAGATTCAATCTAATCTAGAGAGACATTGCATGTTTTAGGGTTTTAAATCAAGATAACGTGATAATGCATCTAGAAACCCTAATTTGGGGTAAAAGAGACAGAGATCATATTTAATTTGAAATATGTGGAAAATGCTGTTAAAAGACGATCCTAAGCATGTTAGATGAGATAATTAGGGTATATGAGTAATGGCATAGAATTTGGGTTTAATATGGTAAAAGATAAAGGGAAACCCTAATTGCAAACAAAACCCTAAAATGGATATGGAAACCCTAGGAAGAAACTTCAAGTTGAATTGAAAGAATCTTAATAAAGTGTGTAGTAAATAGAGTACATGTGTTTTTCAGGATTCTTGATTGTCTGGTTGAACTACTTGCTTGGATGGATTTCTTGGTTGGAATTGATATTAGCTTGAGAAACCTGCAAATCAGGTATATGGTTACGTTTACGAATAATCGCTATAGTTTCACGGCGATTCTCAAAGTTTTATCGGTTTCTTGAAATTAACTTTTGGATGTCTATTTATTTCATGCAACTATAAAGTGACTATGATTATCACTATAAATGTGCATATATAACTGGCTAGATCTGAGTCCACCTCTGTTGCTTTGAAAAGGCTAAAAAAAAGGGGTAATCCTAGAGCAAGGTCTAGGTTACCGTGAGTTAGAAAATGGGCTACCTACGTGTAGTGCCATGAGACTCTTTAGCATACCCTGAGTTAAGGAGTGGTCTACCTATGAGTAGTTCCATGTGACTCAACCCTAGAAACTGGTTCACTTGATAGGTGGATCATGGGGGGTTTGATGGGGACAACACAGAGGATAGGGTACTCTTGGATTGTGGGGTTATATCTAAAATGTAATCTTGGTTGTTAAATGATTAATTGAATGATTACATTGTTAACATATTTACATGATTATTGTTTCCCCCACATACCAGCTTCGGCTGACCGACATTTTGTTTGTCAGCATTTTAGGTACAAAGCTAAAAGGACAAACAGTAAATCGTCATATTGTGAAATACATGAATTAAAATACAAGGAGGATTAGTTAGAGTAGTTTTCATATGTGGATAGAAGATTAGAAATCCAAGTTTTCAAAAGGTATGTAAAAGTTTATTTTTTCTTACAACTTTCCAGTTTAGTCTGTTAAAATTTAATAAGTGTTCTTGGTTAATTTCCGAACCTTTAATCCGGAAGTTATGGGTGCGGCTTCGACCTCTCGGTCTCCCTTAATTGGGGGTTACCGAAAGGTGGGGTCATAACATTTGGTATCAGAGCGTAGGTTCCTCAGTTAACCATTAATAATGATTAAATTTTACAAACTCAATAGAACCCAAGGGAGTTATTAGAGGATTATCCGAAAGATGGAGGTGTCTAGAAAAAGATCACAACCGAGGGCTGGCAATATTTTCCTCTGCACCGCTAGTCGGAATACGAGGACTCCCGAATCCGTGTGACTGCCTGGCCAAAGTCTTAGGGTATGAATCAAAATAAGATACCTTCAAGACTTTCTCATCTTATTCATCCCTTCTGAACTCAAATTCTGTTAAGGACCTTAAGGATTAGGGTTTTCTCTCTCCTCCTCACCCTCTTGAGGTATGGGTAAGGTTAATAAGGACTAAAAGAATCCTCCACCAAATCAATGAAAAAGTATGTAAATAAGATGTCATGGACATAAGCTTAATAGATTAAGCATAAAGGAATAGATACATGCTTAGATCGTATGACATAAGTTGTCATGTCCTCAGAATAGACCTGAGGCTAGACCTTCTTGTCAGGAGGATAAGTAAAGAGAGTTAATCTTAGAGATAGAGATCTCCATTGCAAGTAGAAACCTGCCACATCTCCTGAGGATGATGCTAACCCTAACCCTAAGTGAAGGTTAAAGAGAGAGATGGCATGACGAGTTAGACCAGGTGTTTGGATGGACATGCCTTAGATAACGTATGAGCTATGAGAGGTTGGATGACCTAGTACCTCTAGAGACCCAACCCTGGGAAGGGTCATGCATGTTAGAGTGAAGGATAGCTCCTTCATTGATGAGGTTAGAGAAGAACCTATGGAAACCCCATGAGCTTATATGGGCATAATAGGCACCCTGAATGTATCTTTAATGTGAGCAATAGGTTGAAACCTTGTCTAGGAAAGTATGAGGGAATAGCTTATGAGATAAGCATAAAGATCTATGGATAACCATGAGCAAACATAGGCTTCACCATGTAGGGGTATGCTTGTGGGTTTGATCCCTCTCGGAGAGAGGACCTCTCGTATTAAGGTTGTTTGTGGAGTTAACTCTAGAGAGAGAAAGTAGGAACCAAGCGAGAAGGTTGGAAGCTTAAACAATGAGATATGAGGAACAATGGAAGTCGAGGATGATGCGACCTAAGTGGATGATAGTGGTTGCCTCGTTCATGATCCCTGGAGATGGATGATATCTTGGTGTCCTTTAGAGAAACCAAACCTTAAAGAGAGAGTAATGCTTCAGGTACCTATGTTCCTATGGTATAGGTGTTTACCTGCTAATTGGAGACAAGGAGTGCCTTAGACCCTAAGGAGGCTTAAGTAGTGAGTGGTGAGGCTTTATACCTAGTTGGTTGTTCTTGAGGAGGACTCAACTCTGAGGCGGTGATCATATAAAAGGATGATGGGAGTACATGACATACCTTGGACATGCTTGATTCGTGGTTAAGAGATTGAGCATGCAGTTGGATACCCAAAGGAGAACCTAGGGTTTCTAGGCCTAAGAGGGGAAGATGCTCATGATGAGATTTGAGTCTCTATAGTTCGAGCATGATACTCCTCATGTGTAGAGGAAAATGAAACCCCCTTAAGATTAAAGGTAGGGTTGATGAATCCCTCATATCTAAGTTGGTGACAAGGGAAGGTATGATCTTAATCCAGTGTTGAGGATGAGAACAAGTATGACCCAACATGGTTTAGTAGGTGGTCAACTTGTTCCTTAGTACCTTACTAGGGTTAAGCATGCTCATATGGATGTAAACCCTAAGGATGGTTGTGACCTTGTTGTCAAGAAATGTAGTTTCCTCCCATCCTAGGAGAGGGACCCTTTGGTAGGGTATATACCGGTTTTGTTGGTTCAAGTTAACCTAAAGAGGTCTCATAGGGTCTTGAGAAGTTAAGTGAAAGGTACATGGTATGAGAATGAACCTATAAGACCCATAGATATCCATCTCTACGTGCATGAGGATGTGTTACCATGGAGGTAACCAGTATGGGGCCTGACCAAGGTAGGCATGTCACCATGACCCTTATGAAAGGATGAAAGTCAACCCATGAATACAGCGAGAGAGAGATGAGAAAGGCTTGGGTAAGGTTCTAATTTGGACATGTACTATGTTAGAATCCTAAGTCTATCCTAGGGTCAGGTAGGGATAAGACCGATGGAAGAAGGAGTTGCCTAATTCCCTAGTTGCACATGACCATAGGGTCGGGAGGTAACAACTATCATTGTCCGAGGGCCATGGGTTAGGAGATTGATCACCTTCATGAACTCATGAGACCCAAAGGGCAGATGAGTAGGGCACTCTCTAGAATGCAAAAGGGAAGAGGGATGACCCCAAAAGTGTCGGCACCCTATAGACCTAGAGGAGATGACCAAGGATTATGTGTAAACCCAAGTAGGCTCGAAACTAGTTTTCCATGGAGGTAACGTTGATATCATGATGATTGTGAGGTAGAGACGTAGGTGTCACGTTTCAACCTAGATTTGAAGGTGTAATGGAAAGGTGGGATGTACCATCTCTACTCTTGGAACAGGAAGAACTCTATATTTGGACTGTAGCCAAATGCTTATTTCTTCTTATTATGGGAGTGAGAGATAGGATAGTACGCATGCCATACACCAAGGATAAAGATGATGTAGGTTGGAATGTTGCCACGAGATATGGGGATAGAGAAGATAACAAACCCTGGTAAAGTGAATGATACATGGATGGTTTGCAAAACACTAAGAGGAATGAGGTAGTCATCTTATAAGGATGTTTGTAGCATGAGCTATGAGTTATACCAGGTTGAGTTCAAAAACCAAATGAATAAGCTCGGAATGTTCTTGATGAAGAAGGACTTAGGGTTAAGATGAGATAATAAGTGGCATACAGGAAGGTGTATGTCATCAACATTACCCAATACATAAGAAGGTGAAGTAGTAATGGATGCTCTGGTTGAGATATATCTGCCTAGTTTGGCTAGAAGAATTTGTTAGACTAACTCTAAGTTTGGGAAAGAAGATATGGTTGGCTAACACTAATGTAATGAGATCAGTAATGGTTGTTTGGTTAGCCAGTCTAGTCCTTGATGCCATGAAAGGATGGTGGTAGAACCTCATATGCACTTCTTTGGAAACGAAGGTGATGAAATCCTGATAAAATGGCTTAGGGTTTTTGAGGTATTGATATTGAAGAATAATGACATACATGAGATCATGATACCTCGTACTACAAAGATAATAAGTGACAGTGGTACTTTAGATACCTAAGATAAAGTTGCATGTGGTACATGGCCATGCAATCCGAGGGTGATGGACGAACACCAGTAGCCCAGTTCATTGATATAAAGGAAAAAGAGTCCCCGAAAGAGAAAGGGAGTTCATCACTATGGATGTTGTAAGTCTCCCCTGGATCAAGGAAGGTCGAGATGCAATATGGGTTATGGTAGATCGCCTTACCTAGATGACATAAGAAAGCAAGAGTTCTATCAAGGGACAGATCTGATTGAACTATACATGAGAGAGATGGTTCAACGACACCATGATGCGAGTTTAAAAGTTCTTGAGTTTGATCTAAAGTTTTCCTTCCAAAAGGTGGAAGTAGGTACATGAAGAACTCGATGTTAGTACGGTTTATCACCCCTAACTATGGTTAGACTAAAGGGTCTGATGAAAGCATATGTTCTCATTCAGGGTGATAGCTAGAGACAATTCTTGTCCTATGAAAGATGTGAAGATAACCACCATATCCAGTATCAGGATTTAAAGAAGCTCTGTAAGAGAGGTTGTGTCGGTCACCACTTCAGTAAGGTGATGTTGGTGAAAGGACCACGTGATGGTTAGAAAAGGACTACAATGTGTGTAGATGAAGTCGCTTTGATTGTGCAATGGCTGAAAGGAGCCTAGAGACGACGTGAGTCATGAGCAGATGCAAAGTAGACTGACATGCAATTCACTGTGGGAGAATATATAACATGAAAATCCGACCCCTCTAAGTCATAGCTAAGAGAGCTGAGTCTCCGATGCATGGGTTCTTTTAACATGGTTAAGTGGAAAAGTTTAAGTTTGACCTTACCCCTCAGGATAAAGTAATGTGTGATAAGTTCCATGTGTCCAAATTTAGAGCGTTATGTGAGGTACCCAGACCATGTGTTGAGAAATGAACCTAGTGAGCCCCAAGGGAGGCTGACATGGCCTGAGTCATCTATGCAGTTTATAGACGCCAGGATGAAAGAACTCAGAGAAAAGAAAATGTGATGATAAAGGTTCTTTGGTAGCACCATGGGTATGGTAAAGCTACATAGGGGCCAATGATGAACATGGAAAAGTCTTATCCTGAATTGTTTATTTGCTTGATAAGAATTTTAAGGACAAAATTCCTATAAGGGGGGAAGGATGTTACAACCCCAATTTTGGGTTCATTTGGTGAGAAATGTAATTTCTCAAATTAAAGATATTTGAACAAATAATGGTATAATTTGTTTTGAATAAATGGATTTCATTTACAATAGCCTTGATGATTGTTTTGTGGGATTTATTGGCTATTGGGCCCAAATAACAAGGAAATGAAGAAAAGAAATTCAATTATTAAATTAGTAAATGAATAATTGAGTTTTTGAGAAAAGAATGATGTGGAAACATCTGGAAGGCAAAAGAATGTAATACAGGGTTGGATTTCGTGACTCTTGGGTTCCTTGGGTTCCAAGGAGTCCAAAGTTGCATAGGAAATGCAATAAGAAAAGAAAAGATCAATTAAGTTTTTATTTATTAGGAACGAAATTGAAAATAATGGTAAAATGTGGAAAACAAGTGAAAAGAGGTGCAATTGAGTTATCCTTAGTGGGATTTCGTATCCCAAGGATTCCTAATGTTAAAAGGAATACTAATGATGAAAATAAAAGAGAGATGAAGAGAAATCCTCAAAAGGAAATATTTTAATAAGAAATCAACATGATAATGAGGATTAATGCATTTAGATACATCTAGAAGGATAATGAGTATCCAATAAAAACGATTTCAAAATATTAGAGTTTTTTGGGGTCCAAGGAGCCCCAATGGAGAAAAAGGAAAGAGAAAATACCAATAATGCAAAATAAGAGGATAATGTGATACAAAATTAGTGGATTTTTTGGTATTGATAAAAAGGAGTTTTTTTTTGTTCTATTAAAAAGAAAGTATAATTTCGTAACAATGGATGTAAAAGAGTGGAAAGGAAGAAAGGCCACTTTCCCTTTGGTATAACGACTCTAAACTTGGCACCTAAGTAATTAATTTTGGAAAGGGTACCAATATGTCACACAACGGGATCAATATTGGCTAATATGATTCAATATTAGTAAGTAATGGATTACTTCACAACCAAGAAAGGAAACACGTAATAGAAGGTTTTCCCTAGGATTAATGGAAAAGGGGATTACCAAGAAAAGAATATAATTTGGAAGCCTCCAGGACACTATTCTTAAACGTTGTCCTGATAGGATTAAACCACCGCTTACGCCTAACATCTATAAACACCCAAGAACGAAACAACTTTCTCTCTGTTTCCTTGAACCCTATAAGTTCTATGGGTTGTATATATAAGCCAAGAGCCACGAGGACCATGTGATGAGTCTGTTCCTTGTCGACGGTGAGAACCACATGGTCGGTGACCAGTGGGTCATTGACGAATCTAACGAGAGCTGCAGAGGCGACCATAGTCAGATGCCATCAACCTATCAAGGGCAGGTCAGCACTAGGTCGGATGTGCACCGTGACAGTGGAGGCTAGCAAAATGGAGAAGACCCCTCCCATGGTTGAACACGCCTACGCAATGAAGGAGTGTAGGTGGTTTTGGTTGCTGATCCATCGCCGAAGCACCCATCAGCAGCAAGCTTGAACTTGTACGCCCAGGAGGAAGGAACCGGGCTTCCCCACCGATGGGGTTTGGAGGCAGAGAGCCATGGCGGCACTGGGAGGAGATGGTGTTTTCCTTGACACTGCAAGATCCCGAGGAAGGAGGGCAAGGCAGCTTCAATCTGACTAGCGGTCGACCTGAGAGGTTGAGCGCCAGCAGGGCGTTAGGCGGCGGGATTGGAGAAGTGGCTCCCTGTCGAGCTAGAGGACCTCCGTAGAGGTCACCACCTGAGGTGCTGCAAGGAGGAGGTAAAGGCGCGCAGAGGCCATGGCCTTGCTGCGCAGCCAACGCGCGACTGAACGGCCCTCGGCTGACGCCTACCTGCGAGGAAGGAGAAAAGGCGAAAAAGACCTGAGGGCCCCTGGTGCTATGCGTCGCCTACATGGACTAAGAGGTAATTTTAGGCTTTTATTTATAGCTGGCGAGAATAACAAAAGGGAATAACAAAAGCTGACGTGGCATCGTCTGATTGGTCCAAATTCAATTATCTTGCAAAATATGTACTTAACTATTGGTAGGTCGAATAAAGACATGCTATATATGAAAATTTATCAGGAGAAGGAGAGGAATCCAATAAAAATGATAGGAAGTCCTAATTCCATTCCTAATTGCAAAAGTATATTGAGTTGATGAAAAAGTACATTAAAGTTAGGTTAAAAACCCTAATTGAGGTTAATGATTGAATCTATGATGCCTAATGGGTTAGTTTGAGTAATAATAACATGTTGAATGATAATGTTAGATTCAATCTAATCTAGATGATACATTGCATGTTTTAGGGTTTTCAATCAAGATAATGTGATAATGCATCTAAAAACCCTAATTTGGGGTAAAAGAGGAAGAGATCATATTTAATTTGAAATATGTGGAAAATGTTGTTAAAAGACGATCCTAAGCCTGTTAGATGAGATAATTAGGGTATATGAGTAATGGCATAAAATTAGGGTTTAATATGGTAAAAGATAAAGGGAAACCCTAATTGCAAACAAAACCCTAAAATGGATATGAAAACCCTAGGAAGCAACTTCAAGTTGAATTGAAAGAATCTTGATAAAGTGTGTAGTAAATAGAGTACATGTGTTTTTCAGGATTCTTGATTGTGTGGTTGAACTACTTGCTTGGATGGCTTTCTTGGTTGGAATTGATATTAGCTTGAGAAACCTACAAATCAGGTATGTTGTTACACTTATGAATAATCGTGCTAGTTTCACGGCGATTCTCGAAGTTTTATCAGTTGCCTGAAATTAACTGTTGGATGTTTATTTATTTCATGTTACAATGAAGTGACTATGATTATCACTATAAATGTGCATATATAACTAGCTAGATCCGAGTCCACCTCTGTTGCTTTGAAAAGGCTAAAAAAAGGGGTAATCCTAGAGCAAGGTCTAGGTTACCGTGAGTTAGAAACTGGGCTACCTACGTGTAGTTCCATGAGACTCTTTAGCATACGCTGAGTTAAGGAGTGGTCTACCTATGAGTAGTTCCATGTGACTCAACCCTAGAAACTGGTTCACTTGATAGGTGGATCATGAGGGGTTTGATGGGGACAACACAGAGGATAGGGTACTCTTGGATCGCAGGGTTATATCTAAAATGTAATCTTGGTTGTTAAATGATTAATTGAATGATTACATTGTTAACATATTTACATGATTATTGTTTCCCCCCACATACCAGCTTCGGCTGACCGACGTTTTGTTTGTCAGCATTTTAGGTACAAAGCCAAAAGGACAAATAGTAAATCATCATATTGTGAAATACATGAATTAAAATACAAGGAGGATTAGTTAGAGTAGTTTTCATATGTGGATAGAAGATTAGATATCCAAGGTTTCAAAAGGTATGTAAAAGTTTATTTTTTCTTACAGCTTTCCAGTTTAGTCTGTTAAAATTTAATAATTGTTCTTGGTTAATTGTCGAACCTTTGATCCGGAAGTTATGGGTGCGGCTTCGACCTCTCGGTCTCCCTTAATTGGAGGTTACCGGAAGGTGGGGTCGTAACAGTAAATTAATACTCTTCTTCCTATTTTCCTTTGAATGTATCTCAAGGTTTCCCTTTTAGAATATATTAAGAAATAGGATAGATTTAATCTTTATTTCATCGTGTGAAGACGTTCTGCATAAAATGAAATGACCGGCTTGTGAGACGACCAATTGGTTGGTGAACCAAGGAAGCCAGACAACAGGAGGATGAACCGATCGATTGTGGCCCAACCGATCGACTGGTGGTGTCCAGACATTAGTTGAACCTGAAGACTAGAGAACCAGTTCAAGAGCCTAATCGAGTGACCATGAGACGATCAGACCATTTCAAGAGTTGAATCAATCAACTCAGATTCATTCAAGCATAGATCTTCACCAACAACATGTTGCATATGATGTGGACCATAGGTGGTAGTAATTCTTTTTATCTCTAAGGAATTACAGTAGTATGGCCATAACCATCGCTTGTGTTTATTATTGCATTTTTTTGTTGCGGTTATAGCATGTATATGATACATACTATAAGTATGTGGTGGTTGGATATGCATATATATTTATATATGAAATCCATCAATATAATACTAAGTCTTATATGCCTTCTATAAGCATCATACATGAAACATTTGATCAACCAAGCATAGGTTATGCCCAAGCATGGTGCGTCGTCCATCTCGTGGAACTATGATGGTAAATATGTAGCATCTGTCCAAGGAGGGTGCATTTTTATCGTGTTGGCTTTTGGGTCAGGCTTAACTGAGTGTACTTAATGGGATTAAGTATTAGTGGCATGCAGATGACTATGGCAAGGAGTTGCACATATCATCTATCCAAGAATTTCATATGATGTAATTAGCAAAAGCTACCTACCTTAATAATTGACTATGGACGTTGGTGTTGGTCAAAATTAGTTTAATTATTTTGGATATTGTCTCACTAGAAGATTGTACGCTGCAATCTTTCAAATTGATATATGACGGTTATAAATTTGAACAAAATAATGGGAAAGATAATTAATTAAAGATGTACTAATATCATTAACTTATCAAATCAAAGAAATCAAAATTGTTTTGAAAAGTTGCATAATTTTTGTTGTAGACAAACACAAACACATTATTCTTGCTACCAGCCCTTAAGAAGGACAAACTAAATGGGATTTACTTCCACTTTTGGTTAAGGACTTTGAGAAGTGTTCTCAAACATGAGAGAAATCACTATGTCCTTGAAAATCCATATCCAGATGAACCCCCTCCAAATGCGCCTATGACTAGATTGGATGCTTACTTGAAGTATGCCAATGATGACATAGACATTAAGCACCTTATCCTATATTATATGAACTCTGAGTTTCATGAATAACAACATAACATGGACATTCTTAATATGGTAGCACATCTTAAGACTCATGTAAAGCATGTAAGGTATAATGTCTAGAAAGTGTTGTTTGAGTGCAAACTGATAGTGGGTGATCTAGTAGAACCCATGTTCTCAATATGATTGGGAGGAGAGACTTGTATTTCTTTTTGGTCAAGAGTTGAACACAAATATTAATCATACAACCAGTTTATCAAGTGTTAGTACTTGAGTGGATTGGCTAAATTCCTGTCAGAACTACTTGGCATGTTGATGTCAAAATTTGAATGAAGAAGGACAATTCTATGATGTGATCATCTGAAGTGAGTCCAAGGAAAAGGCAAAGCCCAGAAGAGCTCTAAGGCTAAGCTAAAATCCAAGTCTTCTACAGTCAAGACAAAAAAAGGATAAGTGTAAAAGTAATATGTCCTTTTCACTTAAAAGTTTCCAAGTCTTCTACAGTCAAGACAAAAAAAGGATAATTGTAAAAGTAATATGTCCTTTTCACTTAGAAGTTAAGGAAAGGAAATTCCATTGTCGCTAGTTGGACACTGGTAAAGGAATTGCCCTCTTTATATAGAGGATCTCAGGAAGAAGAAAGAGATAAAGATCTCTAATTTAGGACCTGAGAACAAGTATGCTAAAACTGTGCAGAGAAAGGGTTGCTACCATAATAGTTTGAAGCGGACATTCATAGGCACATAATAGAATTGTCAATTTCTATTGTATACCTGCCATTGATAAAAACATCATGTATATTGTATAGACAATAATTGATGTTTAATCGAAATTTCATATGTCTCAAAACCTATACTTGATAGTCGTAGAGACAAATGTGTATGACACATATACTGAATGACATGATAACTCAAGCATTAAATACCTATATCATTTTCATCTAGAGTGCATAAATGAGAAATACATATCTAGAATCCATATGATGGTTATCTAGACTCTTGTGGTTATTAAACTAATAGAGACATGTATATCTTATTTGGTGACTAAAGAATCTTTACTAGATGTAGTGGGAGAGCGACTATTCTATTATGGCTCATACATATGGATGTATATAGACTTTTTAGAATAAATGCTAAGGTTATTTACCAGTACCTCATTATATATACTTATGTTGTTAGTAGATATGATAATTGTGTGAAATACAAGTATGAATCTCTTGAAGTGTTCAAAAAAATTGGGAATGAAGTACGTAACTAACTTGGTAAAAGTATACAGATACTTCGATGTTATCGATGTTGAAATATTTTAAATAGAGATACCTTGATAGTGTATCACAATATATTCCACCTACAACATAATGATGTGTCACAAAGAAGGTGTCACACCTTGTTAAGTCATGGTGTGATTATCAATAAAATCTAGTTGATCCACCAATTTCCTTTTGGCACATGTTATACACTAAAACAATGTTCTGTCTAAATTGGTTCAAAAGTCAAGATATGAGATATGGCATGGGAAGTGTCTTACTATGTCTTTTATAGTGATTATGATTTAAAGCTTATGAAAGAAAATAGTTTCTTGATAATATTTGTCCACAAATCACATAAATTTTATTTTGTTAAAATACTACTCTGGTCCCAATCTGACAACAAAGTGTCTATTGATCAGGATGGTTGTATTCCTAAAAGGGAACATAGTTTCAAAGGAATCAGTGGGAGTAAAAGCAGAAGTCAAAATGTTCAAGACAAAAAAGAAAACATTGAACCTAAAGAGGTATTGTAGGAATAATGAGAATCACAAGTTGTTATGGAATCTCAAGTGCCTTATGTTGTTGTAGTAGAACACACCTTAAGCTTGAAAGATTATGACATCTTATGGCTTAAAAGGTGGTGAGTTGGTCACATATGATGATTCAAAAAGTAACTATGATCTATTGAGGAACCAAAGTCTGAGAAATTTCTCGAGGCCGTAAGATCCAAGATGGAGTCCATGTAAACCAACATGGTATGACCTTAGTGGATCCACCTGAAGGGGTAAAACCCATATGGTGCAATTGTGCCTTCAAGAAGAAGAAAAAAAAGGAAAGGTAGATTGGTTGCAAAGAGTTTCAAAGAGTTCAACATGTTAAACATTATGAAGTCTTTCACCAGTTACCTTGGTTAAGTCCATCAAGATCATGCTTGCTATTGCAACTTAGTATGACTATGAGATTGATCATATGGATGTTAAAACCACATTTCTTAATTGGAATGGTAAAGAGGATGTATACGTGATACAACCTAAAGGTTTTCTAAATCCAATAATGCAAATAAAATCTAAAAGCTACATCAATGGGATTGAAGCAAGCGTCTTAGATATGGAATCTTAAATTGGATAAGACATTCATAGTGTTTGACTTAAGTTAGAATGAAGGTGAAATTTGTGTTTACAAAAGATTTAGTGGGATCATATTTATATTACACATAATGATCGGGAATAAAGTCCTTATCCTAAAAATATTAAAACCTGGAAAGGAATGTACCTTCTCTGAAGGGTTTGGGTGAAGCATCCAATGTGATAGGAACTGAGATCTATAGAGATAGATCTGGAAAGCTTCTTGACCTAAGAAAGAGCACACACATTGTCAAGATGTTGACAGGTTCAATATGCATGACTCATTGAGAGAAAATGTGTGCATATTACATGGAGTTAGTCTCTCTAGAGACCATTTTTTCAATTCTTGTGAAGAATGGGAAGACATGATTGAGAAGCCATTGGATCTATCATGTATGTAATGTACTCATCTCATTATATCATATGTATTAGACATGTTGAGAGGATATATATACTTATCTGGAAATCACATATGTATTGAACATGATGAGAGAGTATTTGTCAGATCCTAGTGAAGGTCACTAGAATACCATAAGAAAAACCATAAGTACTTAAGAAAGCACAAAATGGATTAGTTCCTTGAATATGGTAATTGGGAAGAGTTGGGTGTAAAGAGTTACACCAATGCAAGCTCCCAATATGTCCAATAAAATAATAACATTTTGTGTTTGACCTTAAAATGAGAATCATAAGTTGGAAAGGGTTCTGAGCTAATAACAATTATTTAAATCTACAATAGAACCTGAGTATCTTTGTGTTATGAGAACATCAGAAGATATTGAATGGATCAAGATGTTCATGTGAATGAACTTATGGGAGGTTCTAACCATTGATGACACAATAGAAATATTGTGACAACAATGAAGCTACTAGGTAGAGAAGGAATCTTAGATTGCATACTACGCCACTTCCATCTAATTCAAAAAGTCACACAGGGAAGATATGTGAAACTTGCAAAATACCGACTTGAAGCCAATGTTGCTATACTCGTTATAAAAGCACTAGTGTAGTAGAAACATGATGGACATGTTAACATCCCTTGGAATAAGATTCGTGGGTGATTGTCTCTAAGTGCATGTGGGAGTCTGTTGGTATGAATGTGTACAGAGCCAATCATGTGATGATTGGAATGTGACATTAAATATTTGATTTGATAATAATAAAGGTAATTCCATCTAATATGTTTCTCTCAAAATGAGATAATGACACAGACATAGTAGATGTATAAAGAATTATGTTACTCGATGATGTATGTCTTCTAGTATGTGACTTGAAAAATGAGATCACAAGAATGTTAACAGTACATGCATTCTTGTTATGTCCCTAGTTAGATATTACTATAGAAGAAAAATACTATACAATAATGTATAAGACTATAATGTGTGTTGACTGATGATAGAGTCTCATTAGTTATGGTATGTGACATCAAGTTAAGCACACAGATACATGCTAGAGAACAATATATTAGATATACCCACCATGAGAGTAATACATGGAGACCATGGAATGGTAGTCAAGATAAACCTCTCATAGTGATAAGTGGTGATTGTTGTTCTTAGACCTGAGGTCACTACATTCATCACATGTCATTTGTTATACTTTGACATCATCCAATGTAAACCTGAATAAGGATTGCCATAATGGTGATTATTGGGTAACTGTGACACATGGAGATTGAATGTGAGTAATGTAGATAGGATTTGTCCCTCCTATAGGAAATTGATATCCACTACCTATTGATAAGAGAGACTGAGAAATGTATGGTTGTACTCATGTGATTAAACATGTCATATGTGAAATCATGTGCATCTCATACAATTTGCTCTAGTTCAAGGAACATGGATTGAATGTTGGGAGGATGGCGATTCCATGCCTCGATTCAATCCCAATATCAGAGACAAAGGAACTATACAATCACGCTAACATTGATCACAAATTGTAGGTTGAATTTGTGATCCAGATTTCCTAATTACTTAGGTAGCAAAGATGTGTTTCTAGATGCTACTCTTTGCTTGTGATGTCATAAGTTTGTTATGGACCTTCACTGCCAATGTAATTCTGGACATATAGGGTCACACACATATAAATGCAATTGCATTAAAGGAGAATATTCATGAATGATGTTTAATTTGATTTCTAATGGTGTTTAGGTATTCAATTAAACAACTAAGGTTCAAAATTGACTGAATGGACTTTGAATTGACCGGTTCAAGTGTTGAGCCAATTGGTTGGAGTGTCAGGTCAATTGGAATCAACATTGACTAATTAATGGCTAAACCAAGGAATGAGACAGTTGGTTCACAAAGTGAAATGATTGGTTCACATATCCCAACTGATGATTCATGGGATCCCAATTCGGTTGTCAACTGGATTGGTTCAAGGATTGGTGTTGACATCATGCTATGCATTAATCGTGCATTGATTACCAATTTGATTTAGAATAGGAAACTACATGAATTGACCGACATGTGCACCAACCGACCGGTTTGGTGTACGAATCAATTGGTTCGCTATGCACATGTTCTAGAAAATTTGTTAATTCGACCTTTTCGACTCTCGTAATGATTGTCTTGACCCAACCTCTCCTATAAATAGAGGGGTATTGGGGCTTCCTAGACAAGACAATTGCCTCTGACAATTTTTTAATCTCTTTGGTTGTAGTAACCAATAGAGATATCAAGCAAATCCTACCCAATAAAGGGAGGGATAGCAAGGGAGAGTGTAATGACCCCATTCCCTAACAACTCCCAATTAAGGAAGGCCAAGAAACTAGAGTAGTAATCATATGGTTTTGCACATAATAAAAAATAATTAATAAATTCTACTAACTAAACTTGGTATAGGATAAAAAAATCTTTTTCAAAAGTTTAGAAAATATGGGTTCTAGAATTTATTGAGAAATAAACCATCTATTATCCTCTGGGCCTTACTTCATTTATTTTCTTTTAATGCCTTCTTTCTTTGACCATCCGATTTCCCACAAGATTATCCTAAAAACGCCGAAAATCAAAATGGCAGTCAATATGACAAGTCATACCAGTATGTGGGGGGGGAAGAAAAATTTCACAAATAATTCTAACAACATAATTTAATAAATAATGTTTAACAAACTAAATTTAACATTTTCACCATGACTACCTGATAACACCAAATTTTGTGTTGTTTTTGGCCCTTATTTCTTTATCAAATCTGCCCTTTTAAACTGTTTTCCTCTCCTTTTTGTCATGTTTTTGCATAAACAGGCCACGCTACACTCTTAACTCAATATTATCATCTTTTGCAGAGTTTTCCTCGTTTTTCAACTCATTTATTAGCAAAAAGGCCCGTCCCGGCCTACGAACGTGTTCCACCTGCATCGGCCTTCTTACCAACCAGCCGACCGATACGCTCGCTGCATGACACAGGGCAGCACGATACACTACCGCGCGACACGAGGGTGCCACGTAAGAAGGAGCGGATGAGGGATACACCATTTACCCGACAGGGAGCTAGACTCGCCACGACTACTGAAGAGTGTCACGTGATACAGGCCACCCACCGGCAGGTGCCACTCGTCACGATGACCGACACACACTTACAACCCGACATCCTTGTGCTGAGCGACACACATATCGGGCATCCCCGAATCCACGATGATAGAGCTAATGAAGGACACGTGTCATCCGGAGAACCACAACTTCCCCCAACCGCTGCCTATAAATAGCAGCTACAAGACTCTAATGGGACGGGTCAGAATCTCTCGAAAGCCAACTTGGGAAAGCATCTGGAGCTAGTGTGTCATGCCTCAGAGGTGTACCAGGCGACACTAGGTGAGCACTTCCCCAACCCGAGAGGGAGGGAATGGTTCACTTAGGATCGGCCCCAGGCACCGCTGTAGACCGATATCAGCCAACAAGGACACCCGATATGAGTACCCGATACTCTAAGCAAAACTCTGGCCCGACACGATACCAAGCCCGATACGCATCACCTGTCATGGTGTGTCGCCCGAGAGGGTGCCGCCCGACACGATCATATCGGGCATGAGCGCCCCGCACGATACGTCTGCCCATCATAAGCGTGTTGCCCGAGAGGGTGTGCCGCCCGACATGGGCGTATCGGGCATGGCTCCCACCTGGTATCAGACTGGAGGGATCTTGTGGATCTGCTATCACCTATCGCCCTTCTAAATCAAGAAGGCGACATTGATCTTTACTTATTTCAGTCATTTACTTTCTTTACTTATGCAATGTAATGAGACCCTTTATGCTAATGGAATTAGAAGAGTTTTAATTATTTGCTGCTTTATGTTTGGTCCCTTTTGTTGGATGATTGTTTTGTTTAACATCTGAAATCTAGCTTGTACACTTGCATCACGTTTCTACTAGCTACCGAATCATGTTTTCCCGTGGCAGCAGCCTCGAGAGAGGTGTTGTGGCTCTAGTGTTTGGTCTGATACGGGAGTACGAGAGTGCCCAGGATCGAAGTTGCTTTAGTAACCTGTCCACTCTAACTTAAGAGAAGCAACCTCGAGAGAGGTGTTGATGCTTGGTTAGAGGTACCCGCTTCGAGAGAAGGGGGTACATGATGTTTCTGATGCCAATTGTTTTACCGAAGCTTTCTCCTTCGTTCCTTACTAAAGCAATAGTGTTATCCTCTCTATTTCCATTACACGAAAACCCTTAAAACCTTAATTTTCCTCGTAGCTCCAGTTGGAGATAGTCTTCTTTTATTTTAATCGCTCTTAGCCTGTTGTTCCGTTGGGGAACTTTATCATCTCCTCACCCATATCGGAGTGTAACGTGTCGATTCTGCATTCCCAACACTACCACCCTTGTCCCTGTGTTCGACCCCGTATATCTACTTCGACCCTGTAATAAAGTTACGGGGGCCTAGAAGGTTTCAAGTTATAAATTTAAAAGTCTGACTACTTCAAATCCGCTCCCCTTTTCGGACGCGTGATTTAGGCCGGTCAACTTTTTGGCGCCGTTGTCGGGGACAAGGAAAAACAGCACTGTTGACGAACCCGAATCCACCAACTACACTCCAGTGCCTCAAGCTTAGAAATGAGCTTGACAACACTCTCTTTTTCCTTTTATATATTTTAACCTGAAATGAGTAGTTTGTATTATTAATATATGTTTTCTAACTTGATTTCACGTGCTATTCAGGTACTCGGAAGGGAGGCGTTCTGCTCAATTGAGCACCGACATCACCAGACATGCCGCCTCGCATTGAACCACCTCTTTCAGATGGTGAGTGACACACGAGAGCTAGACCTCACTCACCTCCACCTGAAGACAATGACCGCTACGACGACAATCATCAACATGAAGACCCTGAAATAGAACAGTTTGAGGATGACCATCACCGGGAGATACGTCGTCATCATTAGAGGTGCAGAAGGAATCAAAATAATCAGGAACAGAACCAGGGAGACAATGACAGTGACGATTCCAACAAAGAAGAAAAGGCCCTCAGGGAGTTAGCTGCCACTAAGGCTAATAATTCTAGACGTCCTGTTGTCATCCCGAGATTCAACACAACCAACTTCGAGCTAAAACCATCCATCATCTCTATGATCCAGAACAAGAGCTTTAGAGGGAATTCGAAGAATGATAATCCCTATCACCATTTAGATGCTTTTAAAAACATCTGTGACACCATCAAAATGCGGGGAGTCCCACAGGAGGTGATTTATTGCAAGGGTTTCATCTTTTCTTTAGAAGATAAGGCTCTATCCTAGTACCTCAGGCTGCCACACCAAGCTCTTAACGGATGGAGTGCACTGGCAGATGCCTTTGTAAACAAGTTTTATCCTACCGAGAAAACTGTCCGGAATAGACAGAGGGTCACATCTTTCATGCAAAAGCCAAACGAGAATCTACATGATGCCTGGGAACGGTATCAAGAATATTAGAGGGACTGCCCTCATCACAACTATAAGAAGGGTTTCTTGATAACTACCTTCTATAACAGTCTAACCCCTGAGGAAAGGGTTTCGCTGAATGCAGCAGCAGGTAGTGACTTTTTGGGGAAGAAGCCTAGCAGATACGAAAAGATCATCAAGAACATGGCCGAGTTGCAAGCCGGCACCGACTACGATAGATCAGATAGGGAACATGCTAAGAAGGCTAGTGAAGGACCTTCAATTGAATCCAAGGCTCTAGAAACTATCACCTCTCAGATCCAGAGGATAGCCACTGATGTCAAACAGCTGAAAGAATCAAGTGGAGAGGGGAAGAAACAAGTCAAAAAGGTCATGAAATGTGTCACCTATGGAGAAGGTGGACACAGGGTAGATAACTGTATCTACACCCGACATGACGAGTCAACTGAAAGTGAATCCGAGGCTGAGGAGGCTGAGAACGTCTCTTTCATTAGTTTCAAGAGGCCAGATCATCCTGGTTTTAGTTATGGCAATAAGGATGCGGCCGAAAATTCGCATCAGTTGCATAACCCCACCAAGCAACCCCATGTTTTCGAGAAAAGAGGAGGACAAATTCAGTTCACCAGAACCACTTCCTTCCAGTCAAACAAGGCAAATTTCCAAGGACAAGGAAAGTACCAAGGTCGCCAAGCGGCAAACACTAGTCAAGGTCAAAGTCAAGCCAAGGAGCAAGGTCAAGAAAAGGTTTCGAACCAACCAGATTTGGTTAGACAATTATTCGATTTTGTAAAAAGACAAGATACCATCAATAACCAGCTGGCACAGAGTGTGCTTTCAAATTCAGGAGTTCTGAACACAATGTAGGTTCAGATGGCGGACATGTAGATGCACCAATGCCAAATCAATCAACAGTTGGCCCAGATGGCCGAATTGATAAAGAATCCCTCGGGTAAGATACCCTCCAACACCGAATCTGCCAAAATGGCAGTGATGAGATCAGGAAGGACAGTAGAACGTCATGAAGAAGCCAGACCAGAGGAACCTGAATCGAGGACTGTGGATGCAAATCCCGTGGAAGACTACAATCGACAAACTCATGACAGAGAACCTGAACTAAGATCCTTTGAGGAGTTATCTGGTAAGAGAAGCCCTTACTCTCCCAAGTTGCCTTTTCCTTACAAGATGATAAAGGCACACCTTGAGAAGTGCCACGAGAAGTTCATGGAATCAATAAAGAAACTTCATCTCGAAGTACCTTTTTTGGATGCTTTAGAAGAGATGTCGACTTATGCTAAGTTTTTCAAAGATTTTATTACCAAGAAGAGAAGAGGAGGAAGAATCGAAACTGTGCATCTAGAAAGTATGTCCTCTGCTTTTGTTAAATCAGATTTTCCCAACAAAAAGAAAGATCCAGGGGCTTTCACCATTCCTTTCGCCATTGGAGATAACATCAAACGAAAAGGTCTCACAGATTTAGGGGCTAGTATCAGCCTTATGCCCCTAAGCTTCATGCAGAGATTAGGTTTGACTGAAATGGTCAAAACCAATATGAGAATTGAATTAGCAGATCATACCTTTAAAAGGCATGTTGGTGTTGTTGAATATGTACCTATCCGGGTAGGAAGTTTCTTCATTCCTTGTGATATCATTGTCATTGATACCATGGAGGACCCTGGCTTTCCTATCATCTTTGGACGTCCTTTCCTGGCTACAGGAAGGGCGTTGATCGATGTTGCTGAGGGAATAATCACTCTAAGGGTCAGAAACGACCACTTAGACTTCAAGGTAAAGGATGCAATGAGAGGACCATCCCTGTTAGAGTCTGCTTGCTTTGCGGAAAGCTACTACCAGTTCTGCGAAGAGGTAGAAGAAGATATCTTAATGGTGGACCCTCTTGTGAGGGCGATAAGCAATCAAGATTCTGACTCTAAAAATCCAGAATTTGTGGAGTTTCTCAGCTATCTTAATCTGTCTGATGAAGACCTGAGCAACGAGGATGAGGTACTGGAAAATGTTAAGTTTGCCTCTCTTAAGGAGGCTCCAGAAGAAAGGTCACCCAAGGCCAAGCCTGAGTTGAAGCAGTTACCAGAAGGGTTGAAATATGAATTCCTAGATCGAGAGGAGAGGAATCCTATCATCGTCAATGCTCATCTTACAAAAGACCAATTGGACAAACTTCTTGGGGAGTTAAGATTCCATAGGCGGGCTATAGGATACTTGGTAGAAGATATCAAAGGCCTTAGCCCTAAATTGTGTATGCATCACATCAATTTGGAGGAATCCGCCAAACCTCTGGCTCAACCCCAGAGAAAATTGAATCAAATGCTGAAGGATGTCGTTAAGAAAGAAGTAATCAAGTTGAGGGATGCTGGGATCATTTACCCGATCAGTGATAGTAACTGGGTAAGCCCGATCCACGTAGTACCCAAGAAGGGTGGTATAACAATGGTAAAGGGAGATAAAGGCGATGAAGTGGTGGTTAGTACTGTCACAGGATGGAGAATGTGTATTGACTACCGGAAGCTAAACCAAGCCACTAAAAAAGATCATTATCCTCTTCCTTTCGTTGACCAAGTTCTTGAAAGGTTAGCGCATCATGACTATTTCTATTTCTTAGATGGTTTTTTAGGATTTTATCAGGTCCCCATCCTGCCAGATGACCAAGAGAAAACAACTTTTACCTATCTCAATGGCACCTACGCCTTCAGGAGGATGCCTTTCGGCCTGTGCAATGCTCCCGCAACGTTTCAACGCTGCATGATATCAATGTTCTCAGATTTTCTGGAGGACATCGTGGAATTTTTCATGGACGATTTTTCTGTCTATGGAAAAGACTTCGATATCTGCCTGAAAAACGTGTCTTTGGTTCTGCAACGATGCGAGGAAAAGATTTTGGTTTTAAACTCGGAGAAGTGCCATTTTATGGTACAAGAAGGCATCGTACTGGGACATAAAGTTTCGAGGCGTGGCACCGAGGTATACGTTAGCAAGGTTGAAGCCATATCCAAGCTTCCTCCACCAAAGTCTGTGATGGGAGTGAGGAGCTTCCTCGGGCATGCCGGCTACTACCGAAGATTTATAAAAGACTTCTCAAAAATCTCAAAACCATTGTCCAACCTTCTGGTAAAAGATGTTGAATTCATTTTCTCTAATGATTGTCTAATCGCTTTTCAGGCTTTAAAGGATGCTCTTGTCTCAGCACCTATCCTCCAAGCTCCAGACTGGGGTTTACCTTTCGAGCTTATGTGTGACGCCAACGACTATGCAGCAGGAGCGGTCCTGGGGCAGAAAAAGGATAACAAGAACCATGTAATCTGCTACGCTAGTCACACCCTGGATGAAGCTCAGGTAAATTATACAACTACAGAGAAAGAGATGCTCACAATAGTCTTCGCTTTCGATAAGTTCAGATCGTACCTCATTGGAGCAAAGGTTAAAGTCTACACAGATCATGGGGCTATAAGATACCTCATGCAAAAGAAAGATACAAAGCCCAGCCTATTGAGGTGGGCCTTGTTACTACAAGAGTTCGACCATGAGATAGTCGATAAGAAGGGTGCAGAGAATGTGGTCGCCGGCCACTTATCAAGAATCGTTGTGGAAGGACAGAAGGAACCACCTATTAATGACAATTATGCCGATGAAGCTTTGATGATGATTGCAACCAAGGAAGAGAGTTTACCCTGGTTTGTAGATATCTGTAATTATCTTGCCTGCGGAGAACTTCCCCCTGCCATAACCTATAACCAAAAAAAGAAGCTCTTCGTGGATGTAAAGAATTACTACTGGGACGATCCTCTCCTTTTTAGAAGATGTGAGGATAACTTGTACCGAAGATGTATTCCCAAAGAAGAGATCCTAAACATTCTGAAAGAGTGTCATGCCTCCCCTTATGGAGGACACCTGGGTAGCGAAAGGACCACTGCTAAAGTACTACAATCAGGTTTTTACTATCCCTCTTTGTTCAAAGACGCTGCAAAGTATGTAAAAGTATGTAAAGAGTGCCAATTGACGGGAAATATTGGACAAAGAAACGAGATGCCAATAGAAAATTGGGTTGAAGTGGAGATCTTTGATGTATGGGGGATTGACTACATGGGATCATTTCCCCCATCAAAGGGATATCAATACATTCTAGTGGCAGTGGATTATGTATACAAATGGGTAGAAGTTGTTGCAACTCAAACGTGCGACGCTAAGTCAGTGATCAAGTTGTTTGAAAAGACAATTTTCCTTCATTTCGGTGTACCTCGTACTGTAATAAGCGAAGGTGGATCACATTTCAGAGAAAGACAGTTTGAAGCACTCCTGCGAAAGTATGGAGTTAAACACAAGGTCGCTACGCCCTACCACCCACAAACTTCTAGGCAGGTAGAGGTTTCGAATAGACAAATCAAGCAGATTCTAGGGAAAACTGTCAACCAGACGAGGAAAGATTGGTCAATGAAGCTTGACGACACACTTTGGGCCTACAGAACAGCCTATAAAGCGCCCATTGGAACCACTCCTTATAAGTTGATCTATGGGAAATCCTGTCATCTACCCCTTGAGTTGGAACACAAGGCCCTTTGGGCGATTAAGTTCTTGAACATGGATCTAGAGAAGGTGGGAGAGAAGAGATATCTGCAGTTGCAAGAACTCGAAGAATTGAGGATGCATGGTTACGAGAACGCAAAGATCTATAAACAGAGGACGAAGGTGTGGCATGATGCCCACCTGAGGAGGAAGGACATAAGTGAAGGTGACAAAGTTTTATTATTGAAATCTTCCATTCGTCTTTTTCCAGGTAAATTACAAACGAGGTGGTCCAGACCTTTCACCGTATCAAAGATATACCCGTCCCGAATGGTGGAGCTATATGACAAAGATGATCCATCCAAGGTTTTTCAAGTGAATGGGAACAAAGTGAAAAGGTTCTATGAAGACGAAGCTTTCGTTAGAAGGATAGAGATCAACTTGAAAGCTATGGATACTACTGAAGGTGAAAAGTGAAGGACCTGGAGCTGTCGAGCTGGCAGCGCAAACTACAGGGCTCCTCGGGAGGCAGCCCGAGCTTTTAATTTTCCTAGAATAGGATGTTATTTACTTTCTTGCAAGAAAAACACTATGAACATTTGGACTGTAATAAGGCCCGAGTCAGTGCATGCGTCACGTGCGCTGACTCTTCTATTTTATGGGCCACCGCTCTGTTTTATAAGCATTCATGAGTAATACTATCTGAGGCCGGGAACTTAACCTTAGGCCAATGATGTTTTACCCATCAATCGCTTTTTCCTTCGCTTTGTTTTTTTTAAGTTTTTCATCTAGATTTTGTCCTGAAGACCGTGTATCGGGCAAGAATACCCTTTTTCCTGATCATATCAGGCAAAAACTCAGCAGACACGTAGAACATGCTCGTATCGGGCGACGGTATATCGGGCATCGCATAAGCCGTGTCGGACGACACGCCCAGATGGCGAGCACCCGTATCGGGCAAGATGAGTAATTACCCTTGATTAGACGGATGTGATTGCTCGTCTCGGGAATGACTTGTCTCAATGGCCGACACGCATCCCGAATTTACCCGTTTTCCCCCCAGATGGGATTGCTATATATAGTACGAAGGTTTTACCGTGTCGGGCTACTGCATTTACTCTTCTAACTACCCGTATGATGCAGTAATTTCTCCCTTTTGCTCGTGTGTCGTCCAGCTAACTTTTGCTCTCATGTCGCGCAAGGTAGCTTCAGATAGCAAAGGTATAGCCTGACATCCTACTTGCCCGACATGAACTTAATATCACGCATAGCGTATCAGGCTGATGACTTTAGTTGATTTTCTTGTATCGCCCGACACATGTGTCGCACGACACATCTTTAACACACGCTGCCCGATACCCTATATTGGGTGATAACCATGTCGCCCATCCTTATGCCACCTCGCTTGTTCTTGTTGTCGGGCGACACATTTTTATTTATTTGGAAGAACCTATCGGACACTTTGTTTCACACAACCGTATCACCCATGTCGGGCAACGGGTATGACGCACAACTTTTCTCCGTATCGTCCAGTTTTGTATCGCCCAAGATGTTCTTTTGATGGACGACACCCAGACCTCGTATCGGGCATGAGCCTGCTGTGATTTCGTCGAAAGCTTCATATCACCCGATACAAGCGTATCGGGCAAACGTCATATTGCCCAGTGTTGAAGCCCGATATGGTGGTGTCGGGTAGCTTTTGTATCGGGCTGAATTTTTTTATCGTGCAATCAGATTTCTCTTAAAAGCCGGTATTGATTTTTAAGTTTTGCCTACCTAATATCGGAACATTTAAATGATCAATGAACTTTTTTAATGATAACATAAATGGCTCGTACAAAGCAAACCATCATTCTAGTTGAAGAACACGACAAAAGGATCGACACTGAGGTCGCAGCTGAAGCAACAACAGTCGGGAAGAAATGCCCGAATCTCGAGGCAACTGGGCCATCAACTGCTGAGAAGAGAGTAAGGACGGAAGAAGTAACAACTCCATTTTTTTTCTCAGAGGATGCAACCGGAACAAGTGCAAAGCTCTCAAGAAGGAAATGCAAGGCTCGTGTAGATTATGACGATGATGACCGACCTAGGAGGGCTAGAACACGAACAAGAAACCGACCTATGGTAGACAGAGAGCTCTTGAAAACACTTGTGGATACTATATCCAAAGAAGATGCCCCCCATGAAGAAGGTGGCTTCATGACTGATGAACCCAAAATACCCACATTCAATCCAGAAGCCACTGGAGAAAGACTTCCACTGATTTTCTCTTTTGGAGATGATCCTAAACCACCGCAGAAGATAGACTATGATAAGGAAATGGATAAATTATGGGATGAATATAACTTATCCTTGAGGTCCATTGATATTTTTTCATACGATAGTGAAAAGGATGAAAAAAACAATCTGAAACAAATCATTCTATTCATTGTACTCAAGAGAAGCATTCATATATCCTTGATAACGAGTTTGGAATAGTATGTAAATTCTGCTCTGCTGTATTGCTAGAAATGAGGAATATATTGTTGAATTTTGCCATCAGCTCCAGCATATACATCAAAATGCTATTGTCTGATAGAAAGGACGGCTCAAAGTTAGATCAACTCTTCTCTCAAGATTCAGACCATGGGTTTACTGATTTAACTCATCTCTCTACAGGGACAGTCTGGGATCTTGTTCCAGGAGCCAGAGAGACCATGTATCCTCACCAACAAGAAGGATTTGAGTTTATCTAGAGAAACCTAGCTGGCGATATCTCTCTTGATAAGATTAAGAACTCCCCCAATACTGATGCTATAGGAGAATGTGTGATTTCTCACGCTCCTGGAATAGGGAAAACTCGTCTTTCGATCATGTTCCTCAAGAGTTATATGGCAGTGTACCCAAATTGCAGGCCAGTGATTCTTACTCCCCGTAGTATGCTAACTATGTGGGAGAAAGAGTTTGTCAAATGGAAAGTTGAGATTCCATTCTTCATTTTAAACAAAGATGACAATGCTACTAGCACTCTTCCTATGGCCAGTTTAAGGTCCAAAGGTGTGTGGCAGTTGCGCCTTATGACGTTATGTGAATGGATCAAAAGAAATGGCGTTCTCAGAATGAGCTACGAGTTATTTGAGAGACTGGTTACCCAAGATTTGAAAAAAAATGTCCAGAGGATGCACAATTTAGCAAGATTCTGATTGAGAAACCATGATTATTCATTTTAGATGAAGGTCACACTCCTAGGAATGAGATGAACAAAATCTGGAAGGTACTAAAAAAGGTAAAAGCAGAAAGGCACATAATACTGTCTGGCACTCCCTTCCAAAATAATTTCGGTGAACTTTACAACACACTTTTCTTGGTGAGACCAAAATTTGCTTAAAATATAACAGTCAAAGAGCCAAATTTTAGGCCTGGATTTTCTGGAAATTTTCCTATCTTTGGGGCTACCAAATCAAGAAAAAGTATTGAAAGAGATAAGTGGACTTCTCTGACTAGTTCAATAGATGATGAAAGTTTAAATAAACTGAGATTGATGATCAATCCTTTTGTTCATGTTCAAAATGAAAGTATCTTAAAAAGTTTACCTGGTTTAAGGGAATGCCTAATAGTTTTGGAACTTCTTCCTCAGCAAAAGCGCATGACTGATCTCATTGAATCTTGCAATTCTGAACCCACATTTGCCTTTTGGTACAAAATTTCTTTGGTAGCCATCCACCCAGCACACTGTGCTACTGGCAAACTAACTGTGGCATCTTCGTCCTGGAATGGATATCAAATAAAGATACGCCTGACCAACTGCACCACATCGAATACCACAGCAAATGAGGAGAATATGTGTGGGAGCTTCTATCTGGCACAAGCGCGCTCACTAGCTAACCCTCACTGACTTAACATTACCCTACCTTATCTACTTCACAACTCTGGGATAGAGTGTGGAGTAAGTTTGGGGGGGTACCATGTACCAATGAGGGAGGTATAAAATAAAATTATTTCTTCAAAATCCACCCTTTTTGTTCTTTTGTTCTTTTTCTATAACATGTGTACATATACATATACATGCCTCATACAAAAATTTTGCTTATTTTGTCTCCATACATATGTACCAAGACACTGCATAGTAAAAACCTGATACGACTTCTTGCCAGATTGTTTTCTATGTGCCCAAGGAGATGTAGGTTTTGTTATGTCTTTCTGATAATGTAGCCTCAAACGACAAAAGACTATGACTTTCCACGCCAAAATTTTTGAAAAATAATCTCGCAACAGCTAAGAGATGTGTATGCAGAAGGAAAAAGTTGCCCAAACAACAAAACAAATTCCTCTTGTTTTCCTTTACTTAACAAAATCCCCCCCCAAAAAGAGAGAGAATAGCCTTATGAGAGTGAATAAAAGCATGAGAGTTGTTCCAAATAAAAAGAAAGAAAAAAATATATACACACTTGTTTTCCAAAAGTACCCATGTTTAGGCATGGTAGATCTGGGGCAGTGGTACGTAGGATGTGAAATCACTGCTCTAAAGCCAACTGGCTTGGACTGCAGGGACCACTCGCCCGCTAACGGACCCGTACCTGGATGGACTGATGGGAAATAAGAAAAACCCAAAAAGCCTTAAGCCTACCAAAACACACAACTTTTTGTTCCCAAAAGCTGTTTGGTGTGAGAGCTAACTTCGCAATCATGCACCCAAATCTCACCGAAGCTGTGGAGAAATTTTTTGCTTAAATAAGGCAGGAGAAGTAAAGTCTGTTGTTCGTGGTCGGGCCGTATTCTCTGTAAGACATCTCAATGCTCGCTTAAACCCATGGTCTGAAAACTATACCGGTCAAGAAGAAGCATCACAAAACAAAGTTTAAAGATTGATTGAGGCCAATCAAAATGCTAAGTTTGGGGGAGTTGATAACTCCAAATTTTGTGATGTTTTTGGCCCTTATTTCGTTATCAAAACTGCCCTTTTAAATTGTTTTCCTCTCCTTTTTGTCATGTTTTTTCATAAACAGGCCACGCTACGCTCTTAACTCCATATTATCATCTTTTGCAGAGTTTTCCTCATTTTTGAACTCATTTATTAGCAAAAAGACGTGTCCCGGCCCACAAACGTGTTCCACCTGCATCGACCTTCTTACCAACCAGTTGGCCGATACACTCGCTGCCCGACACAGGGAAGCACGATACACTACCGCGCGACATGAGGGTGCCACGCAAGGAGCGGACGAGCGATACACCATTTACCCGACAGGGAGCCGGACTCGCCACGACTGCTGAAGCGTGTCACGTGATACAGGCCACCCACCGGCAGGCGCCACTCGTCACGATGACCGACACACAATTACAGCCCGACATCCTTGTGCCGGGCGACACGCATATCGGGCATTCCCGAATCCACGATGATAGAGCTGATGAAGGACACATGTCGTCCATAGAACCACAACTTCCCCCAACAGCTTCCTATAAATAGCAGCTACAAGACTCCAATGGGACGGGTCGGAATCTCTCAAAAGTCAACTTGGGAAAGCATCTGGAGCTAGCGTGTCGTGCCTCAAAGGTGTACCGGGCGACACTAGGTGAGCACTTCCCTGACCCGAGAGGGAGGGAATGGTTCACTTAGGATCAGCCCCGGGCACCGCTGCAGACCGATATCGGCTAACAAGGACACCCGATATGAGTACCTGATACTCTAAGCAAAACTCTGGTCCGACATGATACCAAGCCCGATACACATCACCTGTCACGGCATGTTGCCCGATAGGGTGCCGCCCGAAACGATCATATCGGGCATGAGCGCCCTGCACGATACATCCACCCATCATAATTGTATCGCCCAACAGGGTGTGCCACCCGACACGGGCGTATCGGGCAAGGCTCCAGCCTGGTATCGGGCTGGAGGGATCTTGGGGATCTTCTACCGCCTGTCACCCTTCTAAATCAAGAAGGCGACATTTATCTTTACTTATTTCAGTCATTTACTTTCTTTACTTATGCAATGTAATCAGACCCTTTATGCTAATGGAATTAAAAGAGTTTTAATTATCTACTGCTTTATGTTTGGTCCCTTTTGTTGGATGATTGTTTTTTTTAACATTCGAACTCTAGCTTGTACGCTTGGATCACGTTTGGACTAGCTACTGAATCGTGTTTTCCCGTTGCAGCAGCCTCGAGAGAGGTGTTGTGTCTCTAGTGCTTGGTCCGATACGGGAGTACGAGAGTGCCCAGGATCGGAGTTCCTTTAGTAACCTTTCTACTCTAACTTAAGACCAGGAGCCTCGAGAGAGGTGTTGATGCTTGGTTAGAGGTACCCACTTCGAGAGAAGGGGGTACAGGATGTTTCTGCTGCCACTTGTTTTACCGAAGCTTTCTCCTTCATTCCTTACTAAAGCAATAGTGTTATCCTCTCTGTTTCCGTTGCGTGAAAACCCTAAAATTTGATAAACCCTTAAAACCTTAATTTTCCTCATAGCTCCAGTTGGAGATAGTCTTCTTTTATTTTAATCGCTCTTAGCCTGTTGTTCCCTTGGGCAACTTTATCATCTCCTCACCCATACCGGAGTGTAACGTGTCGATTCCACATTCCCAACACTACCACCCTTGTCCCTGTGTTCGACCCCGTATATCTATTTCGACCCCGTAATAAAGTTGTGGGGGCCTAGAAGGTTTCAGGTTATAAATTTAAAAGTCCGACTACTTCAAATCTGCTCCCCTTTTCAGACGCGTGATTTAGGCCGGTCACTACCCAACCTAGGTTTTGCCACCCTCTGTCATAACTCCTTAGGGCCTCATAATGCAGTATTCATTGTCTTCCCCTATCCAGGTGAATGACTTCATCATGTCTCCTCTATCCAGGAGGGAAATTATCATGTCTCCCCCTATCCAGGAGGGTGACTGCTCATATACCCCCTATCCAGGCTGGTACCAAAATATGCCTTCCCCTATCTAGGTGGATGGCCTTTCCATAGATCCAGAGGTGGCCTAGATTTTAGCTAGTCATGTCCATATATAATGTGATAATCATAGTCACTTTAAGGTTTGCATGGAATAAAATAAATAAGAAAGCATATAATTTCAACCATGCGAGGAAAACCTCCAAGAAACTGCATGAAACTACAACAAATATCTTAGGCATAACCACATACCTATTTCAGGAGGATTTGCAATCCAAATAGGAATAGAAAAATTAACCACATAATCATGCAAGTCAACCTTCTCTTAAGCACGTCGGGGGCATGAAGGTCTTTCCACCACAACCGTTCCTAAACCTTGGTCTATTCCTTCTTCCCGAGCCAGGGGTAAACTCACATGTGGACTTTGCGTTTCCCGCCTCCCCAGCTCCAAGCGACGATGATTGATCCTCCACCTAGGCACCACAAACCACCGTACCCTTTAATTGTTCCGGAGGTGGTCTAGGATGGCGGTGCAGTGAGGATGGATCTCTGGGGAGTCATCAGCTAAGACTAGGGTAATAGCTTCTCTACCTTGGGAAATTGAGGGCTGTGAAGCAATGGGTAGTTTATGGGTGATCTTCAGGATCACTCAGTAGGTCTGTAAAGGTATTATACAACCCCTTTATATACCCATAGATGTCAGTAGGGTCCAAAGGTTTGGGCGAACCTCCTAGAAGCCACCAAACATGGTAAAACTTGGGGTAGGTCGGCTCGACTTTCTCTGCCATATTCAACGGGAAAGCCAACTAGGGTCGAGGAGATTAGGATTGTAAGAAATCTCCTCGAGATTTCAGGTTCCCACTGTTCATGTTTCCCAATCTGACTCAAGATAGGAGATGAAAGTGCCACCATTGCATCAGTGATCTGACGGCTCACATCTTGCATGTTAGAAAAAAAATCCTATTAATAATAAAAAATGGTGACATTAATAGTATTCCATTATATTATCCACACTTTAGCTATTTTTTCAATAAGTCATATCTCCTAAACCATTATTGTTTTTAATCCCAAATTTTTAGGGAATGTTCTTGATGCCATAATCTACCATTGGACAAAATTTGGGATCAAAACTAAAAAATAATAACTCTTTTTCTTCATATCTAAGTCATGCACTTAAAAGGCACATATAATGCATTAAAGCTCATATTTTCTCTTTCTTCCTTTTCTATTCTCTTAATTTCGACTTTTCTAGATATTAGAAGGTAAGTGGTACTAAAACCATCCTATTTTGGCCATTTATGCCACCTTCTAGAGAATTCCATATTTTTCTTAAATAAAACATAGTTATTTACTTTCTTCTTTCCTTTTCTCTTATTATGGATTTTCCTTTTGTTCTTTGTCCTTCCATTGACTTATTAAAATAGGTAAAAGCACAAAATTCATAATTCAAGAAAATTTTACAAAGAAACCCAAGTTGTAAAATAATGCACACAAATTGTCAAGAAAACCCTTTTTATTAAATAATTGCATAATAATACAACCAAATTGGGGTTATACCATCCTTCCCCATTTATAATATTTTTTTCCTCAAAATTCAGCTAATCATACAAATAATTCGTGATATGACCTTTCCAAGTTCGTCATCAGCTCCCATGTGGCTTCATCCTCTCCATAGTGCTTCCAGAGAACCTTTACAATCTCTATCTTTTTGTTTCTGAGTTCTTTCACCTTTGTATCCAATACTCTCAAGGGTGAATCAGGTTATGTCAGGATCCCCTAGAGCTCGATAGGTTCAATGCTCAACACATGGCTTGAATCCTTCACATATCGCTTTAGATTGGAGACATGAAACACATCATGCATCATGTTGTATTGTGAGGTTAGGGCTACACAGTATGCTGCTTCAGCAATCCATTATAGAACATCAAACAAACGCACGTATCAAGGACTCAATTTTCCTCTATTCTTGTCTTTAGCCAGGAGGGGCCAGATCTTCAGAAACACATGTTCACCTATACTGAAATGTAGATCACTCTTCTTTACATCCGCATACAACTTCTGTCGATCCTAGGATTTCTTAAGCTTCTGCTTGATTGAAGAGACTTTGTCAACATAAATCTGACGTTCCTTTGACCTCAATAAAGTCCTCTCACCCACCTCATCCCAGTGAAGTGGTGACTGACACAACCTCCCAAATAGTGCTTTGTATAGAGGCATCCCGATACTGGCTTGGTAGCTATTATAATAGGCAAACTCAGCTATAGACAAGTATTGGCCCCATGATCCACCCCAATCGAGCACATAAGCTTTGAACATATCTTCTAAAGTTAGGATCATTCTCTCTGACTGTCCAATAGTCTAGGGGTGGTAGGTGGTACTAAATTTTAGCTTTGTGTCATGTTCTGCATGCACCTTTTTCCATGCAGACATACTATCTCCTAGATATATAAATCGGCTAACTCTGACACTTTGATAGTAATCTTTAAGGTAAGGAAGTGTGCTTGCATGGATAAGCGGTCCATCACAACCCATATAGCATCATGACCTTTCATGGTCTTGGGGAGACCCACCACAAAGTCCATGGTGATCTGGTCCCCTTTCCACTTAGGAATCTCAATCGATTGTAGTAATCCTCCGGGTCACTGGTGTTCACCCTTCACCATTTGATACGTGAGACAATTGGCCACATACGCCGCTATGTCCCTCTTCATTCCAGGCCACCAAAAATATCGTTCCAAGTCCTTAAACATCTTGGTAGTGCTAGGGTGTACAATATACTTAGATGCATGAGCTTCTTGTAGGATATGAGTCTTCAAAGGTGACTCCTCAGGAACCCAAATACAATTCTTGTATCAGATCCATCCATCCACATCCACAGACAAGTGTGTCTGAGGTTTCCCAAGGAAACCTCTCATCTTTACAAGCTCTAGGCTGACCAGTTGGGCAGTTGCTAACTCAGTTAGCAAGTCAAGTTTTACCTGAATGTTAGCTAAACGAATTCAGTCTTCTAACAGTTGTGATGCCCATTTGGCATACTCCTCCAGTTACCTCCATTGAGTGGACAAGGTAGTGACACATCTAAGTCATTTCTGACTAAGAGCATCTTCCACCACATTGGCCTTTCGTGGTAGGAGACCAAGTGGAAGAGTCCTTGCCTAGATCTTATCACCATCTCTTGCATGATGGTGTTTCATGTAGCCCTTCTTCATGGACCAGTGTCACCTTAGGTGGTGACACCTCTTCCATGATCTCTCTCTCATCCCTCTTGTATATAAAATCATTTCTCTCCATGCAAGAGGGCCTTTTGGCCATCTTTTCTTTCCCTCTTCCTTGGTGGACAACCTTAATAAGCTAAGGAGCTAGAGGAGTCTCTCTTGGAGCTTGGTGGATGAGTCCCAAGCTTGTGGTTCTCCAATCATCTTCTACCTTGGTAAGCCATGGTTCCCAACTTTCCTTCTTTCTTCTTCTCATCCATGAATCTTGGTTATCTTTCTTTCCTCCTGGAACCCTCTTAACCTTGGTATCATCTTCCTCCTTGTAGGTGTGGTGGTGACCGAGTTTGGAAGATCATGTTCTACCTTGAGCTCTTGAGCTTGTATCTTGACCTTGGTGCCTGGATCTTGGTGGTGATCTTTGAGGTGGGTTATATAACTCTTAACTTCCTTGTTATTATCACTCTTTATATGCTTAAGTTTCTCTTCCTCTCTTGATCATGTACTTCTTATATGTTAGATGTTAGTGATGGTTTGAGGACTATTTTGATGAAGGAACTCTGTTGAAGTTGATACACATGTTTTACACCTTCTTGCCATGATAATAGGTGGTTTAGTGGATGAGTGTCCTAAGGTTGAAGATGACTAGGTTGACATGTTATGGTGTGTGGCTGCCATGACTTATAGATCTACAAGCCGATACACCATATGACTAGTCGTCACGACTTGGAGAGACCTAAGTCCACACATTTTGTGGGTGTTAATCCTATATGTGATTACTAAACCGATACACATTGTAGGGTGTTATCCATCATGCTCTTGATGTACATAAATTGTTATTGCTTGATTAGGGTAATCTTTCATGACCTAGAAGTGCCCTAAACTGAGATGCGTTGCAAATGGATACACATTTCCAACTTATGCTTTCTTTATGCATTGCTTCCCGACATACATTGTTGTTGTGTTTGCCCGTCATGGCTATGGAGGCACCTTGAGGAGTTGGTCCATTTTAGAGGCTAACCATGATGCCATAGATGGGACTAGGCTGATACACCTTGCTAGCCTATCACGACCATCAATACCCCTTATGTGAGTTGATTTTCTAGAATGCTTGTCCTGACGCCCATGATTGAACAAATGACTATCATGACCTAACCCTAAACGTAGAGATGACCGACACACAATGTGATGCCTGACACCTCTCCAAGAATGGATGCCCGACACACCATGTGTTACTCGTCACACCTTAGGGTGGTGATGCCCAATATCCCTCCAAGAGTTGCTACCCAATACACATTCAAGAAGGGTTGCCCATTACACTTCCAAGGACCTAAACTGACATAACACTTGTGTGGATAAACTGACACCTCTTGTTTAGTTAAACAATAACACTACATGTGAATTAACCTTACATGATTGGACAAGATGCCCTAAACCAATACACCACAAGAGGGTCTAATCTGATACCTTTGGTTATGGGTGAAATCGGGATTGCTTGATGAAGGTTGAAGGGTATGTCTGGATGCTCAATGATGTGCACGTATGAGAAATATATGATAGAGAAGATGTTGTTTTGGGTAATGTATGAGTAATATTAATTGCTTCTCCTAAATCTAGTACACCATGGAATGTTGTTACTATGAGTGGTCCATCCTCAATTAAAGAGCCTAGCCCTAAACTCTCCAACTATTTGGGAGGTAATGGATGTAGGGTTTAATAGTTGAGTATCCATATGTTAACCTTAATCATGGAATAATATGACCAATGTGCTTATCTTAATGAAAGTTTATAATCCATTGAAAGTGGTAACTATATTTCCCTTGCATAATCTTAGTCGGTGGAGTAAGGTTAATGACACAACTCTGTGAAGATATATGTGATGATGATGATAGGCCTTATTGGAATATGTGGTGCTAACATTTGGACAAGAAACACATAAACAAGTCTAATGCCTCTATAGTTTCCTTGTGGATAGTTTAAAGTGAAACCTTCTAATTATGTAACCTAAGGTTCGAATCTCCTTAGTATGATATGTCGTTAATGAATTGTAAGAAGTAATAATGTATGGGTCACTTACTGTTGAGATGTCACACTGGTGCAATGGTCAATATGTTATTATACTGCATTATTGTAACCCACACATAACTTAATGAAGATGATACACACATGCATTTAAGGGTGATACCTGGTACTGATAGTATGGTGAGTGTTTCATATCTAACTAATGTTATCCAAACCTAATCAGTTTTAGAAAAATGGGTTTCGGTGTGATTAGGGTTTGGTGGTGTAACCATGAAGTGAAACCCTAATGGGCTCTATGTAAATATCATTGACCCTAATTCTAAAGGAAAGTTATAATATTGAATGAGTATAATAGAAGTCATGGTATCTTTCTCTCTTAAATACAAGGTTGTAACCTAATGGGTTAATTGGTTGTTATGACTTGTGAATACTATGAATATAGTTAAATAATAGAAAGCTTTGGTTATGAACCTTGAAAAGGGAACACAGGAAGTATGGATATGTTAATGTGGATACTTGGTTACACTAATTAATTCTTAGTCTTATACACTCCATTTATGGGAGGAAACACATGTCAGAGAAGTGAGGTAGAATGATGTTTGGGGACTTTATGTGAAATCAACATGAAGCCTAATCTTAGATTAGGGATATTATGATGCTTTGTCTACTTTAACTAAAGGTGTTTAATATGTTTAACATATTCTCTCTCTAAACATAATGGCTAATTGTTGTTATGGAAAGTACATGTAATGTAGCATAAGTGATGTGGCATGAGTAATGCTTATACATCCAATGAGGCATGATGAGATAATCATGAATCACTATTGTGATGTGATGGGTCTTAGGACCTGGTAAAGGCTTAGTGCTTGGTTGAGGTGATAACCTCTAGTACTAGAATGAGGGATTGATATGCCAAGATAATATGATGATGATAATGATGATAGCCTTGTGGTTGATAGTGATATAGTAGCCTTGTGGTTGGTAGTGATATAGTAGCCTTGTGGATGGCAGTGATACAGTTTTATGAGAAGATGGGAATTAGTTCAAACGAGGATATCTATTGTTGTAATACTATACCACTTTCTCTTGAAGGATTTGTTTGTGGTTTGTATGTTGTAACTTCATTGATGCTGAAAGGCATTTTAATTGGTCTAATTAATCAAATGGAATCTAATCATGTAGCTTGACTTGTATCATAGATCCATTCCAACATCAATTTTATTACTAGATGGTGAAACGAGTTTGACTCAGAGCTCATATTTTTGAATATGTGGGGTGCAAGTTGAGTATTCCCTTGCGTCCTTAATATCAGGTTGTGTGAGATGGCCATGCATGAGCCGATCTTGGTGTGATAAGGATGACCATGTGTGAGATAGTCCTCCTTTTAAGAATGGCCATGCGTGAGCCTGTTCTCCTAGTGTTGTTTCCTGTACCAAGGTGGGCAAGATATTATATGGGTTGCCATGAATGAGCCAACCCCTTTGATATGACTATGTCATTTTTGCAGTTGAATGATATGTCTATGTGGTGTTACTCTCGTGGTAACCGGGAGGTGTGGGAAGGTCATGGATTATGGCTCTTCCATTGACTTTGTACGGCACTGATTTTGACTTAGCAGTGGTCAGTTGGATTTGAGTGGTACGACTCAAATCCTCAGGGCATAATAAATATGTAATCTTCCATGTAGAGTACATGTACATGATCAAACATGGAATCATTAGATGAAACCTTGCCCTGCTTTTGTACTATTTAGTTTCTAACTGTTATACATGTTCTTCATATTCCTTTTTGATTAAAAATCATTCTATTGCTCATTGGCAAGTGCATATTACTGTTCTATTTACTTCATCTATAAGATGTATGTCCTTCAGTTTATTTTGTTCAATCTTCTCATTATGTTGATCTATCTTCTTAGCTACCTGTGATAATAATAGAGTTGGCGAAGAGTTATATCCCCCGCTGAGATTGTGTATCTCACCCCATTAATTAAATAACATTTTAGGTGGATGTGCATGTTGAGTTAAAGATCATGCGATTGAAGATACTACGAGAAGAAAATTACACATGGTGAATCATGGTATATGGATAGTGTCTAGTAATAGAGTCCTATGTGTTGTCCCTACATACTCAGGTCCTTGGGGGTGTTCTCAATGTGTTTGCAGACATGATGCTCGATATGTGATTTCTAGCTTGTGTGCCTCTGATAGTATGTATATACACATGGAACTATTATTTTATGTAACACATTGTCTGGAGTATGATGATGTAGCACCTTGTATATATGTTATGAAATGTAAGTATTGGATCTTGTGCAATAATTCTCAGCTTATGGTGCTTGTTGTAAATCAGTTTCAATTTCCAGTGATTTTTGATAATCCGCTGGTAATGGCTGATTGTGGTTTAAGTTTTGAGTAATCTCACTTCGTGTGGCAAAGGGTGTCACAACATAGGCCTGGATATGTCAGGATTGAGTAGTTATGTTTAAAATGTAATGTATCTATGAATCAATAATTTTGTTGTAATATGGTGTTCCAACTAGATGCAAACATTTTGTTTCCTCAACATTCCAGTATGACATGTTGTACTGACCGATGTTTTGTTTTTTGGCATTTTAGGGTAACATGTAGTTAAATCTACAAGCTTAATTAAAAGTGGATGTTCAATAAAAGGTGACATTGAAAAAGAACAAGGCTAAATAACGTTCAACATATTATAGTTAGTTCTTTCCCTGGTAAGTTCTAAAATCCTATTTTTGAAAGGTATGTGAAAGTAAAAAACTTATCCTTTTTAAGATTAGTTGTGGTAGAATTTATTAATTATTGTTTATTATTTTCAAAACCATATGATCATGTTTGGAATAATGACTCTAGCTTCTTGGCCTTCCTTAATTTGGGATCGCCGAGTGGGGGGGTCACTACATTTGGTATCAGAGCATGGTTTTCCATATAATCTCTAATAATTATTAAATTTTATAGTTTCTTTAGAGACCAAGGGAGTTATTTGAGAATTTTTCAAAGATGGAGGTGTCTAGAAAAGGATGACAGTCTGGGGGGTGGAAAAATTTTCTTCCGCCCCACTAGTCGATTTATGAGGACACCCATAATTTGTGTGACTACCTAACCAAAATATGAGGATTTGACTCAAAATAAGATACCTCTAGGATTTCTTATCTACTTGCATCCCTTCTTTACCCTCTTTCACTAAACAAACTTTAGACATTAAGGTTTTCTCTCTCTCCACCTCCTCCTGAGTTTTGGGGATAAGAGTGTCCAGGATTAGGGCATCCTCTGCCAAATAGTAGAAATAATGAAAAAGTGAAAATATTTGATGTGTTTCTCCTCTATAAGGTAAACCCTAGATGGACTAAGGCTGGTAAGGGAAAACAAACCTCAGTTGTTCACGGTAATCTCAAAAACCTAAGATGTAGGTTGTATACCCTAGCCTCAATCCAAAACCTTAAGTAGCGGATAGAGAAAGAGAGGACCCAATAAGTTGGATACCTTAGTTTGTCCTTGCTTTCAAGTAGGTCGGTTAGGAATGAATAATATACATGGAGGACTTGAGTATGCATGTGAAACATAGACATACATGGTTGCATGAGCCCTAGTGCAACTTTTGGTTTTGGTGACCCAACCTAGGGTGGGTCGTCCCTAAAAGGAGAAAAGATATGGGAGAGAGATAATACCCTAAAACAGTAGGTTAGTGGTGACCAAAAAGTTTAATCTACTCTAGGTAGGAGCCCTAACGACTGTGTTCCCACTCAGATACGAGTAGGAGATAGGCATGCACCTAAGTGGAAGGGATCGACATCAAGGTTGGCAACAAAATTTAGTTCTAAGCCAGAGGGGTAATGCATGTTGGTTTATGATATAGGCATACTGGAGGAACATATAAGGAGCTTCATGTTATGTAATGAGATAATATGGTATGTGATGATCTCAGTTGGAAATAAGATTTGATAGTACGCTTCATCAAACAAGGTAAGCCAGGTGAGAATAAGATGTGAATCTTAGGAACCTCAACCTCTCTACCAAGAGGGTATGTCTAGTGCTAAAACTGGTTATAGGGTTAACTTAGGAGAGAGTGAGACCCAGAATGAGAAGGTTGGGAACATACTCCCAGACATGAGAAATATTTGTATGATATGCACTAAAATAGTCTTCCCCTGGATGAATGGGTCGAGTTACTGAATGCATGACACTACATTTCCTTGAAAGGATCAAACCCTAGGGAGAAAGATATGAGTACCTACCATCTAGGTGAGGGAAAGAGAGTCCCAATATCTTGGAGATGTAAGGAATGGTAATATGATGTGAAGCCTCAAACTCAATATTGGTAGAGCTTTAGTAGGACTCTAAGGATTATTTATGTGAAAGAGAATATTGGGAAGCAAATGCCTAGCATGTTTTGGATCATTACGTGCTTGAGGGACTCAATCATGTGGTTTAGATGACTAATGCTAAGGAAGTAGACCCAAGCCGGGAAGTGGTGTTATATGGTGCATACGGTGCTCACAAGGTTGAATGAGTTCATAGGGAATAAACATGGCACCCCCTCAAGTTTTGGATAAAAGGAAACCCCACTTAGACTGAGGTAATATGTTTGATGAACCACTCACACAAGTTGGTGTCATGTGTATGTATGAAGTTGGTCCAACCTTGAGAAATCATGAACAAGTATGACATTACAAAAAATTAGAAATGGTTTAATAAGTTATCTACTTGCTAGCCACATGGATGGGTGGAATGATAGAATATATGCCTACATGTGATGATGTAAACATGGATTCAATAAAGTTTTATGATCCTTCGTACTATCAAATGATAGTTTTCTCCTGTCCTAGGGAAAGGACCCTTCCCAAAGGAGTGAGTACCAAAATTTGTTTAAGAATGGAGGAAACTTTGAAGGTCACTTAAAGGAACTTGAGAGATTAAATGTATGAAAGATAAAAGCACATAGATTGAGTATGAATCTTTAGACCCAAGTATGACCATCTCTAATGGACATAAAGAAAAGTCACTATGGAAGTGACCCATAGAATGGGGCTATGCCTAGATAGGTAGGTCACCATGTTTCCCATGAAGGGACATAAGGAAAACTATGAGTGCCTAGAGAGGCGATGGAAATTCGGTTGAGGATTCTAAAGGATACAATGTTCTTGGATATTATTAAATGAACCACAAGAACATTTTGTAATGAAATAAAATAAAGTTACGATAGAACCCTAAGACAATCCTAAGGTCAAGTAGGGATGAGACCGACGGGAGTAGGAGTTGATTGTTCCCTGAATGCACAAAACCAGAGGTTCGGGAGGTAAAAACTATGTTTACCCGAGGCCCATGGGTTATGACGTTGACCACCTTCATGAGTTCATGGGGCCTGAGGGGTAAATGTGAGAGGCACTCCCAAGATAGATAAGGGTAAGATCACCCCAAAAGTACCGAAACCCTATAGACCTTGAGGAAATGACTAAGGTTTGTATATAGGAGTTCTGATAAGAGTCAAAGATTATGAGAAGAGTTTTTCCTATGTGTATATGTGGAATTGAGGGAATGATGGTATACATGGTTTGGAGTCATGTGGAGAACGATTTAACATAGATTTGAAATGGTGATGTGCTATGCACCATCTCTACACTTGGAATGGGATGATCTCTGTATTTGGACTGCAGCCAAATGCTTAGTTCATCTTGTTATGAGTGTAAGAGATGGGATAGAAGCATACCATACTGAAATAGAAAAGATATGAAGAATAAATACTTGAGTTGAAATCTTTTTATGAAAATTGAGGATTGGAGGAATTATCACACACTATGGTAGATTTTGAATAAATGAACAAAGGTAATTGCCAATTTGAAAATTCAGATGAGGATAGAATTATCAAGTGTAGTTGAATTATGAAAGTTAAGATTGAATTTTTGACCAAAACTAATGGATTCAAGAGCTTGAAGTATCTCCTTAGAACGAACTCAACTTGAGGCATATACGATGGATAAAGTATATGTAGGATTATGATTTCACCATTGCCTATCACCCTGGAAAGACTAATATAGTAGTTGACACACTTAGTCAGAAATAGCTCAAGAGTGCAATTGTCTTATCTACCCAGTTAAGAGGACTAGAAGAATTTATTAGGTGGACTTTGTAGCCATTAATAGACCAGATCCATGTGGCTAACATTTAGATAAAATTAAACATGTTGAACGAGTTGGTAACTGCCCAGTTAGCCAGCCTAGAGCTTGATAAGATGAAGGGTTCGCGAGAGAAACCTAAAACCCATCTCTTAGTGGGAGTAGATGGTGGAATCCTCTACAAGGTTTGTATTTGGGTTACTGAAGATTCACCCTTAAAGAATCATATCTTGTAAGAAGCTCATGGTTATAAGTATACAATACACCTCGGTACTACCAATATGTTTAATGACTTGCAACAGTACTTTTGGTGGCTTGAAATGAAGAGAGACATAGCAACATATGTTGCCTATTGTCTCACGTGCCAAATGGGGAAGGCTGAACACCAGCGACCTGGTGGATTATTGCAGTAAATTGAAATTCCTTAGTCGAAATGGGGATAGATCACCATAGACTTTGTGGTGGATCTCCCCAAGACCAAGAGAGGTCATGATTCAATATGGGTTGGGTAGATTTCCTTACCGAGTCAGAACATTTCTTTGCCTTAAAAACACTACCAAAGTGACAGATCTAGTTGAACTTTATATCAGAGAAACAATATGACTGCATGGTATTCTGAGCTCAATTATTTCTATTTGTGACCTAAAGTTCACTTCCAAGTTGTGGAAGAAAGTGCAAGAAGAACTCGACACTAGATTAAAGTTTAGCACATCTTATCATCCCATAATGATGGACAATTAGAGAGGATGATCCAAATGTTAGAAGATCTACATGTGTGCCCGATGGGGGTGGATAATGGGAGAAATACCTTCCCTTATCTGAGTTTGCTTACAATAACAACTACCACGCTAGTATTGAGATGTCTCCGTACAATTATCTTAATGGGTGGTCATGTCAGTCACCAATTCACTGGGATGATATTGGTGAAAGGAAGTTGTTGAGGTAATAGGAACTACAATTGTATGCTGATAAATTTTCTTTGATCAAGCACAGGATGAAGATATCCCAGGATTGACGAAAGTTGTATGATGATGTGAAACTGACTGACTTGCAGTTCACTATGGGTGAACATGTGTTTCTAAAAATCTGACCCCTTCAAGCTATAACTAAGAATAGAGAAATGTTGAGTCCTCGACACGTGGGTCTGTTTGATATTTTAGAACGGATTGGTGAAGTTGATTATCATATAGCATTACCCCCTTAGTATAGTATGATGTGTGATGTGTGATGTGTTCCATGAGTCCAATCTAAAGTGCTATGTGAAGGACCCGACCCAAGCCCCGTGTTGAGCATTGAACCTATTGAACTCCAAGGGAGGCTTCCGAACCCTGAGTCACCTGTGAGGGTATTGGATACCAAGGTGAAGGAGCTCAGGAGTAAAAAGATAGAGATGGTTAAGGTTATTTAGAATCACGATGGAGAATATGAAGCCACATGAGAGTTGAATATGGACATGGAAAAGTCTTACTCTGATTTGTTTGTATCATTAGTAAAATTTTGAGGGAAAAATTCCTATAAGAGGGGAACAATGTTATAACCTCAATTTTTCTTGTATTTTAAATAATTGAAATCCAATTATGCATGTAAAAGAGACTTGAATGGAGATTTGAGTGCTTTATTTTAAAGAATGGATTTATTTGAAAATTCCTGTTGGATGCATAATTTAGTGGTTTATACTATTTTAATAATCCAATGATAAAAGGGGAAAGAGGATAAAAGAAATTCCATAATAAGTGAAAGGAAAAGAAAGATAATTGTGTGCATATGTGAGAATTGTGTAGAATTCTCTGGAAAGCAGCATGGGTGACCACTATTGATTAGTTTTTAGTACCAATTGGTTTCTAATAAGAAAGAAATCAAAATAAAGAAAATAGAAGAGAAAGAAAGAGAAAAGATGACTTTTAAATATGGAATATATGTCTTAAAAGTGGATGACTTGTATATGAAGAAAAGTCTCTTTAATTTTGTACACAAGTAAATTTTGTCATTAAAGGGTTTCCCTTATAGTTTGGGATTAAAAGGATGTGTGGTTTGAGAGATTTGGATTTTTGAAAAATCATTAAAGTGAGAGGAATATCAATAAATGTCACAATTTTCTAATCCAATTGGAAATTGATTTAATCAACCTTTTTTTGGCACACATAATGTGGACCATTGGATCTGAGATCCAACGTCACAGGGTTGTCCTTTACCTCAAGTCACGTATGGCAACAGGGAATAGGACAAAACCTCTTTCGCGATCGAATTTATCCTCACCTAGTTGGTGCATGAATTTGGAAACATGCCCAACGAATTCGTAGCAAAAAATGCATAGATGCATCCTATGTTTAGTATAGTTTTGGAGGTCCTAGAGGCTTCTCCCAATTTTCTTAGAATAGCAAGAATGAGCCTCAACAAAGTTTACAACTAGGGACCTAAGATCTCTCTGTGAGTTCATTGGCTTGCTTGCGAGATGTTGTTGGACCGTTGATATCTTGGCATGACATCAATTCATCAACCATATCCCAAATTTACTCATGCCTATTCCATCTCCACTGGAGACAAAAGCTCCAAGATGATACCCTCATCCTCACAAAGGGGAAATATAAGCCCACGAAGGAGTTCGACAGTATAAGACAAAGGTACTCATACCTTTTCTCGTCGCACAGGAGTGCCAACACTGAGAGTCAACCATTGGGTTGACTAACCACGCCACTGCATCACGTGAAGAAGGGAGGAATGAAGGAAGAAGATAACACTCATTGAAAAGATAGTTGTGCCCCTGAATTTAACAAAGCCAGGAGAGGGCAAACTTGTCCATTTTCTCTCTTTTGCACCTTAGCCTACGAGGAGCTTGAGACAACATGGTATTATGCCATTGGAGCATACCAAGGCTAAATAATTTTTAGAGGATTATATTTTGTTCTTTCGAAGGGTAAAGTTCTGAAATCCTATTTTCAAAGGTATGTGAAAAGAAAAAAATGTATCCTATTTTAAGCTTAGTTGTGGTAGAATTTATTAATTATTTTTTATTACTTGCAAAGCCATATGATCCTACTTGGGATAATGACTCTAGCTTCTTGGCCTTCCATAATGGGGAGGGGGGCGTCGAGGGGTGGGGTCATTACAACATCACTGTCTAAGGTCAAGATTCTCGTTTGACATATCTGAGAATATTCTATATGCAAAATTGTCATTCCATCAAGGAATTTTCATTTATTTGGTATCTTTTGTCCTTGGAAATTATAAGACTATTGGATTGTAGAGATTTAGAAGTGATCTTGTTAGTGGAAGTTGGTCAACATGTGGCTATTGGATTGAGAGCAACACCTTTCTCTAGTCTACAGTACATTGAACTTTCTAACCTTCTAAACATAAAAAGGATTTCTGACTTATGCACTCTGCCTTTACCTTTATTAGAAACGTTCTCTAAAATTGGTTGTCCGGAGCTGAAAAAGTTTCCTCGGCACTACTAGTCAACTTACGAGGACTCGTGGGCCCATGCATCCTTCCTGGCCAAATTCGAAAGATTTTGTCAAAAGTAAAATACCTTTAGGTTTTCTTCTCATCTTGATTCATCCACTTCTCATCCTCTTCCTTAATAAACCTTAAAATGGTATTTCTCTCCTCATCTAAGGTTAGCATTTTTGAGAATAAGTAGGAGTAAGGCATCCTCTACCAATTAATGTACATGTAATGTGGAAATAATAATATACATGTAATGTAGAAATAATAATGTACATGTAATGTGAAAATAATAATGCACATGTAATGCGGAAATAATGATAAAGAAAAGAAAAATGTTTTATGGGTTTTCCTTATGTGGGTAACCCTGGATGGAACTAGGATTGGTTTAGGAATACCCTAGTGGATCAGGAACATAGAATCCTTTAAGAGGTAGGGTGTAGTCTAACCCTAACCCAAATCCTGAGAAATGGGAGTAGTGTGGGAAATAGAGTAACCCTACCCATATGAACCCTAATTAGGTTGAAAAGGAATAAAAGAAAAATCCAAATGAGTATGGTTACCTAGTCTCCCATGCATGCAAGTATGTGGACAAAGGCATTCATGTAAAAAGTTTAAGAAAACTAATGATTAGATAAAAATAAAAATATTAAACTTTTAGGGTTTGTGTCCCGACCTAGGGTGGGTCAACAAAAGAGTGGAAAAAGGACCTATGGGAGAGGCAAAACCCTAAACTCGTGGGTTGAGTTTGTGTCTAGAGAGCCTAACTGTGATAACTTGGATTTCCCTTCTCATCTAATTAATGTACATCTTGACTCATTTGATCCTCTAATGTACCCAACTACCTCGCTCACCACCACTTTAATGAATTTGAGTCATGTTATACCCAATTTTTGAATCAATTGAAGTTAAACATCACTTGTACTTATATATGACTTTAACTTGAGTTTTGAACTAAGTGTAATGCTCATTATATATCACCGACTTGCAACCAAAATTGAATCCTTTCAATGAACTCTTCTTTCTATGAGATGTATTTCATAATGTGGAACTTTTCAATTATCTTTATAAAGGTTCAAATATCATCTTAAACACACCATCGTAGATCAAGTTATGACTCCTTAAAGTTAAGTGAAAATTTCAATTGCTTTAATCTATTTTATATGTTTTTGATCCCAATTGGGCCAAATGCAGGGTGTAGCCCAACTAAGGCGGGTGCCCCCCCCTTTTGCTCATCACATAAACAATCCAATGGTCAGAAAAGGGGCCCTGTCAGGTGTGATCTAGCCTAGTGAGTAGCGGTTGGCCACCGCCACTGGCCACTCCAAGCATGGTCACCATCGCCCCACACTCGCCCGTGGTCGCTCACAACCATCCGGATTCAGGGAGTGTAGATCACGCAAGGGCTCTTCTATGAGGTGGTGTGAGGTCTCTAGAGCCGTAGCATCTCAACAATTTAGAGGGAGATGGGTCACGGGAGCTGGCCTTCGAGGAATCCAGGCTCCATGTGGACTTAGGCACAACTTTTCTCTATGGTGAAGAGGTACGACGGTGCCGTAGCACCTTGCTAAAGGTGGTGGCCACCCAAGAAGAAAGGGAGAAGGTTTTTTAGCACAATTGGGCCTAATGCGAGGTGTAGCCCACCTAAGGTGGGCACCCTCCCTTTTTGTTCATCACATCAGCAACCCATGGAACCTCTTCTGGGTCAATGAGAATGCTCTGTATTAGAGCAGCGGATCCACACTTGCAACCCTTTGATCAGCTCATGGTCCATAGTGGACCCAAATCCAACAGCCTGTAGTTGTCTTCTACCATGTGTCAGACAAAGTTCATCATCTTACCAACTCCCCTTTTGCTTGGTTAATTTGATACCTCGGGACTCACTTACTTAAATTGACAACCCCATTGGCTTCCTTTCTTCTTTCCTTTAGTTTCCCCCCTTGTTTCCCCTCCATTTTGTGCTCTCCTCCTCCTTCTTTCCCTACTTCTCTTCTCCCTTTCTTCTTAGGTGGCTGCCACCTCCAGCGAGGTGTTGCGGCACCATCGTACCTCGTCACCACAAAGAAAAATTGTAGCTGAGTCCACATGGAGCTTGGCTTCCTCGACGACCAGCTCCCGTGACCCATCTCCCTCTGAATCGCTGAGCCGCTGCAGCTTCAATGACCTTACGACTCCGCGGAGAAGAGCCCATGTGCGAGCTGAACTCCCTAGATCCAGATGGTGGTGAGAAACCATGGGTGAGTGCGGGGTGTTGGTGACCGTGCTTGAAGTGGCCAATGGCGGTGGCCAACCACTACTCACTGGGCCGATCGTAGGTTATAGGGCCCCCTTTTCTGACCCTTGGATCTCGATCCAAGTGCTCTCATCCCCTGAATCTAGGTAAATTTTTGAAAAATCATATCTTGGGCATTCTAGTTCCAAATGTAGACTTTAAATATATCATTTTGACTAGAAACGTGAAATATTTTCAATAAAAATAGTTCTAGAATATCACTCTACTTGATCCACTACTAATACCTAAATACATACCTTTGAAGTCCTTTTGAGATTTTCATCCTACTTGAATGCATGGTATTGATGTTTTATGTCTCAGATCCTAATGATAGCCTGATATCAGATCTTGAACACCTCAATGCATAATGATTCGAACTTTATCTATTCTCACACACTATAATTGTCTTTTTTAATGAAATGGCCTAAAATGGGCATATATTATGTAGATCACTTCTTTAATGCATATTATCAATTATTTGTACCTTAAATTCTCATGCTTGTTCCAAATCAGTAGTTTTTAGTGCATGCTATGCTAAGTTTCGGATTTTCTCATACTTGTACTCCTTTTTACCTAATGAGGTACTTGAACCTTGGATATGCTTTATGTGTTACATTGATGTTGAAACTCAATCCTTGCTCCGAAATGGGTCTTTTATGTCTAAAATGATCATGTAAACTCTTAAATCAGTAACTTATCATACTTTGTATACCTAATTGATTTTTGGATCATTCTTGTGCACTTATGTGGCTAAATACCATAATATTGATTTGATATGTGATTTAGTATGCAGGTGGCTCACTAGTTTTTAATCATATGTAAATCTTGATCTATTGATTATTCATGTTATATAATGATATCAAATTAGTAAGTTGTTGATATGTATGACACTCTTTTGCACTCTAATGATGACCACCTTGCATGATAATGACTCCAAATGACTAGGTTTACAACATTGGTGGTATATTGCTCAATTTTGCCCAAAACTCATGTTTGCTCTACTAAGATCATACAACACTAATATTACAACCCCTATCATAGTTGTGATGTGGCACCCTAGGTAGATGAATCCAAGACGTATGAAGTAACATGATAATGGTAATACATGACCTCGTATGAGAAATTGAAATTAATGATGAATGGCATGATACCTTGATCTAGGTGACACATCCAACAACCATGATAATGATTAATGGACCTAATCTTGCTGATGTTAATCCAATGGTACTCATTTTTAATGTCAAGATATATATAAAGACTCTTTTTCCAAGATCTAGCTTGCTTATGGTTTTTAATCAATGCTTAATCTTGTACTCTACTCACAAGGTAGGCTTACGCACTTGACCCTACTATGGTATTGTCTTGTTTGTATGTATGCTCGTATAAATGCTTGATTAGTTAATGACTTGTTTGAGATACATGTTCCCTACGATTAGTATGTTCATTTTGCTTGAAATATTTTGAACAACCCTTGAACATAATTCAACTTGTGCATTACACAAACCTGGTATACCTGCTTGTATTCTCGGGGCTAGGGAACAAGGTTGGGTGCCTTAATTGAGATGTCCAGATAACGCAAACCATGTTGATAAAAGGGTTGGCTAATCTTATGCACCCTTACAGACCCTTCTAGTGGGAAGCTCATAAATGGACATATTAAGTTGTTGAGTATAATGCAAATATAGTTAGAACACACTTTGTATAAAGGAATATCACTAAGTGTTTCATGTCTTTCATCTCTTGTTTTTATTTATTTCCTATATGTTGTTTTTAGCTAGGCAACTTTTACTGTACTCTTAATCTATTTCCTTGCCTTTTCATAACATACTTAATGTTTTAGCATTAATATGTGTTGTTCATCAAATTTGTAGTTCCCAAATGAAGATCCACTATAATCAAGACCCTAAGACAAAAATGAAACACCAATGGGGTATGCTTGAATCTAGAAATGGGTACATATTTCTTAGTTCCAATTTTAGTATCTTTTTGTCTTGTTGTTACTACTTTTACACATATACTACACGTGTGAATTATTTGTGCCATTCTATGGATGGGTGCTCAAGTCCACTCGCCTTTGGGTATGTAGCCAATAGGAGTGTGGACTAGGGTAACAAACAGTTCTGTGACAAATGGTATCAGCGCTATACACATAGGCCTCTAAAAATGTTTAAGGAATAACACATCCTAAGAACCCAGGAAGGACTAAAAATCCTTTCCATCAAGTTTAGAGATTCTTCTAACATCTCATCTTTTCTTTAAGGACCTCCTAAGCCACTCAAGCAGATGATGATTAGATAGTCTCCTCACCTCCTCATGTGACTCTTCTCCCATGACTACTAATCACATGAATTCTTGATTTTGGGGTAGCTTATGCAAGGGAAAACTAAAAATCATTTGAAATCACAAAATTCGATTAATATGATAATGCCATGATCTGATCTTAAAATGAAAACCCTATTCGATGTATGAAGTTACTCTTGAATGTGATGTACTCATATCTAAAGTTATGGAATCCGATGTTACCCGATGTTACCCGATCAGATATAAGTGCTTTCTATGTTTGCGATAAATTCTTGATATGGTGAAATAAGGTGGAACTCATGTTTGACACCTCATGTTTGATGAGGTCCCTACTGACTAAACCTGTGTGGCTCTATTGTCGACTAAGACTCAAGCATAGTTAATCAAACTTCTCACTATTTGACATGTACCATGATCATGCCTCAAGATGACCACGTCTTAGAACCCAAGATCTTAATGTGAAGACTTGCTACAAGAGGAAACCCACTATTAATCTTATATGTAGACTCAATTTGAATGATATGATGGACCTAGATTTGAATCTTGCGCTTCTATTCTCAAAACCCTCAAGTTCTCAGTTTGACTTCTTGATTTCTAAAATCTACCCTCACCTAGATTTTGAAAGGAAGGGAATTCTATTATGACATTGATCTGGCAAAACCTTGAAGTTTGGTTGCCCTATTATGATCTTGATGTTTGACTATGATTTTAATTCGATAGATGGTAGTCTCCCTATTTGGACATATTTGATAACTCATGATTATTATATACTAATGTGCTAGATAAGAGAGATATTTGAATTGTTACTCCCTTAGCCTAGGTCACACCCTCTTTTTGACTACCTCTAAATTTTCACTTTGATGATTATTTAGAGTTTGGAAAGGTTACCCCTTTCACACTATTTTGATTTCTTGATCCAAGTCTCTAATAGGTCAATTCCATGATTTGTTTGATACTTGATCTTGAATCTTGATTTAATGACAGTCTTGAAATATGATATTGTTGACTATAGTTAGTGGTTAGGTTCCTAGAAAGACCTAGATCTAGATCATTCATCAAACTTGAGATACCATGATAATGGACTCAAATTGATATCTCAAAAAGTTGCTCGAATCTCAAAATGTTGCTTGATTGTTGTATATGGATGAATGATCACCCTAAGGTCTAATTTGGAATATAAACCCTAGCCCTAAAATGTTTGGATCTATGGCTTTTATGTCCAAACTTGACTCTCAATATTGAATAATTAAATCTTGACTCATGATTAATGATCTTGATATTGACTTGACTCCTATGATCAACCTATTTGATCCTTAAGATCACCCTCAATATATGACTAATGAATTTCATGTTCCCAAATCTCAAAATTAAAATAATGACTATGATTATTTGCACAATTTATGATTTAGGGTTAAGATCCATGTGGACTGGGGTGGGATCTTCCATCGATTTTGAGCACAAAATCCCAATTGTTGAAATACGATGTTTGTCTCGAATTGTTGAAATAAAAATCTCAATCAGGGATGTATAACCCCACCTAGGCCAATGTAGAAGCTAGGACCATAAAATGTTGGGATCGAAATTCATTTTGTACTCTTGATTCAAGATACATATTTGTTTGAGCTAAAAGTATGATCTCTCCAAATTGGTGACCTAGGTGATAATATTTGAAAATTGTTGACTCATGTGATGATACTTCCAATTTGAGGATCTATGTGACCATGTGTTAACCATTACTCTCAATTGCTCAATTTTTGTAATGACATGGATATAGTATGTTGAATAGGAAAAGTAAATCTTGATTGATTACTTGATTTAATTTTGGGGACAAAACTTCCTTTGAGGTGTGGACGATGTGATAACCTAGATTTCCCTTCTCATCTAATTAATGTACATCTTGATTCATTTGATCCTCTAATATACCCAACAACCTCCCTGACCACAACTTTAATGAATTTGAGTCATGTTATACCCAATTGATGAATCAATTGGAGTTAAACATCACTTGTACTTATATATGACTTTAACTTGAGTTTTGAACTATGTATCATGTTCATTATATATCACCAACTTGCAACCAAAACATAATCCTTGAAATGAACTCTTTTTGCTGTGATATGTATTTCATAATGTGGAACTTTCAATTATCTTTCTAACGGTTCAAAAATCATCTTAATCCGATCATCGTAGCTCAAGTTATGGCTCCTTAAATTTAAGTGAAATTTTCAAGTGCTTTAATCAATTTTTTGTGTTTTTGGGCCCAATTGGGCCTAATGTGGGGCGTGGTCCAGCTAAGGTAGGCGCCCCACCTTTTTGATCATCACATCAACAATCCAGGGGTCAGAAAAAGGGGCCCTCTCAGTTGCAATCTGGCCCAGTGAGTAGCGACTGGCCACTGCCACTGGCCACTCCAAGCACGGACACAAGCGCCCCACACTCACTCGTGGTCGCTCACCACCATCCTAATCCAAGGAGTGCATCTTGCATATGGACTCTTCTTCGCGGTGGAATGAGGTTTCTGGAGCAATGGAGGCTTAGTGATTTAGAGGGAGATGGGTCATGGGAGATGGCCATCCAGGAAGCCAGGCTCCATGCGGACTCAGACACAACTTTGTTTTGTGGCGAAGAGGTACGATGGTGCTGCAGCACCTTACCAGAGGTGGCAGCCGCCCAAGAAGAAAGGGATAAGGTTTTTTATCCCAATTGGTCCTAATTTGGGGCGCGGCCCAGCTAAGGTGGGCGCCCCTCCTTTTGCTCATCACATTAGCAATCCATGGCTCCTCTTCTCGGCCAATGAGAATGCTCTGTATTGGAGCAACATATCCACACTTCCAATACTTGGATCGGCTCATGGTCCACAATGGACCCAAATCCAACGGCCCATAGTTGTTTTCTACCTTGTGTCAGACAAAGTACAACAACCTGCAAACTCCCCTTTTGCTTGGCTTATCTGATACCTCGAGCCTCCCTTACTTAAATTGACGACCCCATTGGCTTCCTTTCTTCTTTTCTTTGGTCCCCCCTTGTTTCCTCTCCATTTCATGTTGTCCTCCTCCGTCTTTCCCCGCTTCTCTTCTCCCTTTCTTCTTGGGTGATCGCCACCTCCAATTAGGTGTTGTGGCACCATCGTACCTCTTCACCATAGGTAAAAGTTGCACTTGAGTCTGCATGGAGCCTTGCTTCCTCGACGGCCATCTCCCATGACCCATCTCCCTCTGAATTGTTGAGTTGTCGTGGCTCCGAAAACCTCGCGCTGCCATAGAGAAGAGCCCCTGCATGAGCTACACTCCCTGGATCTGGATGGTGGTGAGTGACCACAGTCGAGTGTGGGGTGTTGGTGGCCATGCTTGGAGCAGCCAGTGGCGGTGGCCAGTTGCTACTCACTGGGCCGGATCACAGCTGATAGTGCCCCCTTTTCTGAACCTTAGATCTCAATTCAAGGGCTATCATCCCGTGAATCAAGGTAAATTTTTGAAAAATCATATCTTGGGCATTCTAGTTCCAAATTTAGACTTTAATTATACCATTATGACTAGAAAAATGAGATCGTTTTGATAAAATTAGTTCCAAAAACTTATTCAGCCTACTCGTCTACTAATACCTAAATACATACTCTTAAAGTCCTTTTGAGATGTTAATCCTACTTGAATGCATGGTATTGATGTTTTATGTCCAAGATCCTAATCTTAACATGACATCAGTATCTTGAACACCTCAATGCATCATGATTCAAACTTTATCTATTCTTGCACACTATAATCGTCTTATGTTGATGAAATGCCCTTAAATGGACATATATGCTCTAGATCACTTCTTTAATGCATAACCTCAATTATTTGTACCTTAAAATCTCATGCTTGATCCAAATGAATAGTTTTTAGTGCATGCTATGCTAAGTTTCGGATTTGCTCATACTTGTACTCCTTTTTACCTAATGAGGTACTTGAATGTTGAATATGCTTTATGTGATACATTGATGTTGAAACTCAACCCTAGCTCACATATGGGTCTTTTATGTCTAAAATGATCATGTAAACTCTTAAATCAGTAACTTATCATACTTTTTATACCTAATTTCTTTGTGGATCATTCTTGTGCACTTATGCGGCTAAATACCATAATCTTGATTTGATATGTGATCTAGTATGCATGTGGCTCACTAGTTTTTAATTCTATGTAAATCTTGCCTTATTGATCATTCATGTTATATAATGATATCAAATCTATAAGTTGTTGATATGTATGACACAAAATAAATCTTGACCTCTTTTGCACTCTAATGATGACCACCTTGCATGATAATGACTCAAAATGACTAGTTTTACAACATTGATAGTATATTGCTCAATTTTGCTCGAAACTCATGTTTGCTCTACTAAGATCCTGAAACCCTAATATTACAACCCCTATCTTAGTTGTGATGTGTCACCCTAGGTAGATGAATCCAAGAAGTATGAAGTAACATGATAATGGTAATACATGACCTCATATGAGAAATTGAAATCAATGATGAATGATATGATACCTTGATCTAGGTGACACATCCAACAACCATGATAATGATTAATGGACCTAATATTGCTGATGTTAATCCAATTGTACTCATTTTTAATGTCAGGATATTTATATCCAAGATCTAGCTTGCTTATGGTTTCTAATCAATGCTTAATCTTGTACTCTACTGGCAAGGTACACTTACTCACTTGACCCTCTTGTTTGTATGTATGCTCGTATAAATGCTTGGCTAGTTAATTACTTGTTTGAGCTACCTATTCCCTATGATTAGTATGTTTGTTTTGCTTGAAATATGTTGAAAAATCCTTGAACATAATTGAACTTGTCCATTATACAAACCTAGTGTACCTGCATGTATTCTCGAGGTAAGGGTACAAGGTTGGCCACCTTACTTGAGATGGCAAGATAAGTTGGACCATGTTGATAAAATGGTTGGCTAATCTTGAGCACCCTAACAGACTCTTCCAATGGGAAGATGGCAATGGCCATGCTATGTTCTTGAGTATAATGGAAATACACTTAAAACAAACTTTGTATAAAGGAATATCACTAAGTGTTTCATGTATTGTTTCAATTTCTTTCCTATATGTTGTTTCTAGACAAGCAACTTTTACCGTACTCTTAAACTATTTCCTTGCCTTTTCATAGCATACTTAATTCTTTAGCATTAATATGTTTTGTTTATCAAATTTGTAGTTCCCAAATGAAGATCCGCTGCACTCAAGACCCTAAGATCAGAAATGAAACACCATGGGGTATGTTTGAATCTAGAAATGTGTACATATCTCTTATCTCAATTTTTAGTATCTTGTAGTCTTGTTGTTACTGCTTTTACATATACACTTTCTGTGTGAATTATTTGTGCCATTCTATGGATGGACGCTCAAGTCCACTCGTCTTTGGCTATGTAGCCATTAGGAGTGTGGACTAGGGTAACAAACAGTTCTGTGACACTAACCCACTCTTTTGAGTCAAGAAGACACCCTAGGTTAGGACCTTCCCTAGATGGGTAAGTTGACCAATCTGTTTAAGAATTGAGGTAACCTTGGATATTCCCACCTAATGTGTGAAATATTAAGGATATAAATATGAAAGCATATACATTCTTTGAACCCTTATACTCCATCTCTTAGGGACACAAATGGTCAAGCCCCAGAGTGGGTAGAAAATTACGAAACCAAATATGAGATATGGAAGGTGGCCTAAATTCACAATGTGGATGACCAAGCCCCAGATAAGGGGATATCATGATGTGGACAAGCCCCATATTGGGAAGACTGGTATGACACTAAGCCCCAGGTAGGGAAGGTATCCCAAGTCCATTGTGTACATGATTATGAAAAATCCCAAGATAGGGAAGGTCACAAATAGGTCAAGCCCCAAATAGGGAAGGCTGGCATGGAACCAAAAACCAAATAGGGAAGGTGGCTGGATTTCAATGTTGAGACATAAAATGGATAATGTGTATCAAGAGAGAGATGAAGGAAATCTGGGTTAAGGAATTACATGAGGAAATAATTTTCTCAAAAATGTAATGTTGTGATACCTCAATAAACCCTAGGAATGGGAGAGCCCTAAGTCAATCCTAAGGTCAAGTAGGGAGGATTTAAAGGTACATAAGACCGATGAGATTAGGAGGTGATCGTGAATTCATTAAACCAAGGAGTCAGGAGTTAGACATCCATGTTTGTCTGAGGGACATGAGTCAGGAGATTGTGCGCATTGATGAGTTCATGAGGCCCAAGGGATAAATGTGAGAGGAACTCCCTATATGCTTAAGGATGAGATCATTCCAAAACTAATTGTTCCCCTAGAGACCTTGAGCAAATGACTTAGGCTAATAAGACATGAGATGTAAATATAAAAGATACAAGAATTCATGTAATAATGAAATCCTAAGAGGAGTTGTGCACAAACTCAAGAGTGAAAAAGGCATTTGACTTAATGAAATATAAGAAAGTTGTGGAATTAAAAAAATATGTGTGGTTTAGAGTCAAATTGGGAATGATCCAACCTAAATGTGAAATTTTCAGATAAGGTGTGGATATATCATCCCTGCTCTTGGAATGGGATGAACATTGTTTTTGGGTTGTTGTCAAATGCTTATTTCATCCCATTATGATTGGAGAGATTGTGTAAACACATGTTATGCTTAACATTGACATATGAGAATGAATACCCTAAGTTGAGGTTGATATCATCACTTAGGTTGGAGGTGTTACCTCACCCTTATGTGGGAATAGATGAACAATATGTTGAAAACCTAGATTAAAGGTAGTCACCAAGTAAAATTGGAATCATGAATGGAAATGTAATCACTAAAAATTAATGTCATGTAAATACTAAGTATGTGTATATAGCTCGAATTGAAATCAATTACCAATCTTAGTCATAATGTGTTGAATGTTTCATATCAATAAAAGTTATTAATGATAATATCAGTAGGGTTGCTAACCCTACATTGTGAAATTAAGTTGAGTATTCTTCATTTTGAGCTTACGTATTGTGAATTTTGGAGACAAAAACTCTTTTAATGAGGGATGAATTTATAATCCTCAATTTTGGTAAAATTGAATAATATAAATGAATTGATTTGTAATATTCCCCAGTGGTATTATTGATGAAATAATAAAATCATCTTGGCAACATGGGTGCAACCCATTGCCCATATAAAGGCACATAAGATTGTTTCCTTTGCAAATAGGATCTTGTGGCACAAGTTAAGAAAATAAGAGATTTTGTACATAAATAAATTGCAATGACTTTGTGAATTTTTTAGTACAAGAAATATGGGATAATATGCAAGATTTCAAAAGAAATAAGATGTGTGATATTTAGATAATTAAAAGACTAATTATCTAGCCAAGAATGTCAAGACAAAGTTTAAGGCATCAAATAATAATATCTCGGCTAGACTTTTTGGATAATTGAAAATATTAATGAATATATGAGAATTTTAGAATTTGGAGGAAAATGGACTTTCAATGAGGTATGTGGATGATCTATTTAAGTTTTTTCCAAAATAGCAAGATTTGGCTATTTAACGTGTTACAATGAATCCAAAAAATTAGATTAACATTGGAAAATGTATTAATTAGTTTTCCTTAAAGTTTCATGGAAAAAGTACAATCCTAGCGACCTATGGAAATTTGAGAAGGTCAAGGGTGTTAATTGCAATTAATACATTTGTTTTCATAGTTGCAAATAAATTTAATGTCAACAAATTTAGCATCTCTACGGATGCGCTCTTATGGATGTGTCGCAACATGTGTGACCTTTAGTTCAAAGATCAAGACCGCGATATTTTCTCCCACCTTAGAAGGTTTAGGAAAGAAGCCTATTCCCAAAGTTGAAGACCATTGCCCTTTTTCTATCTTTTCCCTAAACCATATCCCCTATTACTTATCCCTTTACATTTGGGATAGGGAAAGGGACCCACCAAACCCTAAGAATGACATTATCAAGGAGGAACTCATTAATGCCCAATTCTGGACTCGTGGGACTCTACAAGGTTCATAACCAAACTTTAGGTATCATCACCTATAAAAGGGAGTCTAGGATGCTCTATGAATCCCATCAACCCTTTCTGTGAAGATCAACGCCACCCCATGACCGCTATTCTCTCCCTCACCTCTCTACTTTGGTCCTGGAGTTTCTTCCGAAGGGCTCTAATCTAATTTCCCATGACCATGCCCCTCTGGTTGCGCTGAAACCAGCTCCTTGACTGGCCAGACTCAGTGGAGGAGTTGGAACCATTTCTTGTCTCTCTGGTGCCTTGGGTTGCGGAGTCAACACACCAGTTGAAACTTCTAGGCACAAGGAAGAAGATTAGTTGTGAGGTTGAAGATGGAGACTAGAGAACAAACCTTCTTGCCCTTGGGGTCGATAAAATAGGGTAAGGGTCAACTCTTCCTTTCCATTCTTTGCTTAAACCCCACCAACATGGGCGCGGGGTACCGACTGTACAAGAGAACATCGGCTCAGTGTTGGTCCCACAAATACTAGATCCCTTGACTAATATGATATAAAGGTGATGGGTCAACATAGTATTGGCATGTTAATTATTTATCCCATAGAAATTTAGAAAATAATTGGTAAATCAGATTTAGAATGTCATACATCATAATTGACCAGACAAATGAGAAGAACAAAACTAAAATATAATTGAGACTTGATAATGCTTCCTATTTTGAAAGTGCATAAAGATGCAGTCTTTAATGTGATAAATGCATAGAATCCCTAGTTTCATGATTTGAATGGTTATCATGTATTTTAATGGATACAGTCTAACCTTTTGGATACAAAGAGTATATTGTCCCTATATCTAATCCCAATTCTAAAAGTAGTACTAAGATGTGTTAAAGTGGTGATTAAAGTACATAAAAGCTAGATTTGTTTATAAACATGTTAAATATGTTTCCTTGAAATGTAAAATGACATTTTGAAGCATAATGATGTTTAACAAGTTCCATATAACAATGATGTAGAATTAGGGCTTTTAATGTGAATAAGATGCATATGAAGAATTAGGGTTTGAATTTAAAGATGATAATTTTAATAAACTCAGACTAATATATGTAACCAGAATAAAAGGATATGTTTCATATAGCATTGGAAATAGGGTTTATACCCTTATTCATCATCCAAATCCTAAATCCCTAGATTAGGATCCGAGTAGGGTTTAATCTCATTATTGTGATGGTGTCACTTAGGATATAAATACATGTGGAATAAGTAATTGCATTCCTATTTGCTTCGTTGATAGGATGATGTGCTTAAAGTATGATTCAATAATCTACATGGTTCTACAAAAGGTACATGGTTATGACTATGACTACTCACAACATCTATTGTCAAGTTTTGTTGAAGATTTCTCAAGGATTTGTGCAAATAAACTCTTGAGTGTTAGCATACTTTTTGTTCAATGATATTAGATAAAGAAAGATTATATAAAGAAAGTCACAGATCTTATTTGCAAGTAATTGACAGAATATATGTTGTTATGTACTTTCACTCTTTTGCATGCACCCCACGTACACAGTATGGCAACATTGAAGGAAAGTCTAGTCATTTAACAAGTCACACTTGTCTCAAATGGACCTGGCATGAAGGAAATCTCTTACTCTGTGGATAGTGGTAAATCTTCTACTTTGCACCTAGTACACCTACTATCATCAGTGAAGTTTCTTTATTTCCTCTTAGAGTTCATCATGATCACATCATTTCCCAAAACCACATAAAAACATAGACCTTGTAGGGGGTTTCGATCTTCAAAATGTTCCTCCATGGCCTGTCAGCAAGTGATTCCTTATGTTTATGCATAGTTGTATATGCAAAACTATTAGAGTATTTTCCTAGGTCATTGTGAAGTCAGACCCAAGTATCACCAACTGATTCAGGATTTGGGGTGGGTGTGGTTCAATATCCATTCAGAGCAAGAAACTCATAGGATATCATAAAAAGGCCTTGTTGCAGCTGTCATCAAGCTTCACTATGCTAGCAACTACCATGTCAGTGATTTCCTCCACAATGGGTTTGATGACACATCGATCACTTTATACTGATTAGGTTCCCAGTTATCAAGCCAGAATGAGGTGTCATCTCTATTGTTAATAACATTGATGTTGTTATCTTTGATAAAATCATTGCTAGCATTTATATCCCTCTATAATATCGTGGCACGAGCTCTTTTTTGTCCTAGACAATTCTTGCAGTTTCTTAGAACACCAACCTTCCACAAGAACAGTCGATTGGTTACAAGATCCCATGCATTATTTCTAATTACCACTTCATTCCATATAGCCATACATTTTATATTGAACCAGCCTTCTTCCATATCAGTGGTAACTTTATTCATACATTATTGTGCCTATCCTAAGGTTTACACTACTAGGTTTTTTGATAATTTATGAGACCCTAAGATGGATACACTCTTATACTTTAAACACTAACCCACAAGCACATAGGATCATATAGTAATATAGGATGGTGGCAAGATAGAGGTCGATCCACAAGGAGATGTTAGCAATGTGCAAAAGTCTTAAAATTTATAACTCAATCACTACCCCATAAGTATACGGATGTGTGTAGTATAATATTTAAAGGAGCAAGGTAGAGCTAGGAAGAAGCATGTTACTCTTCAACAATCTTGATCGATTTACTATGGCTGCTTTGGTTTAAGATTGAGATACTTTGCAAATTAAAAAAAAATAAACATTAATTGCTTAAAACAAGATTACATCAGATTTAAAAGATCTTGATTATGGATTTTCACTTCCATATCACTATTTATATACAACCATGAGGATTATTATATTAATTTACATGCAAAGGAGGTTTTCTATTATCATACACCTCCCCATGATATGAAACAATCCCAATCTCCACATAGCATTCCCATTCTAATGCTTGGATTTAGGACACAATCCTTGGATCCTCAATAAAATCCCATCCACTACCATGGTGAAGGGCATGTTGCCAAGAATGCTACTCCATACTTTCCAACATCTCTTCCTAAATCATAGAAATAAGCATAAAACTTGCAAGCAAGAGGGATAGTCATGCAATCAAGCAATTAAAGAACATAGCATATCTTGTAGTAGAAAATTAACTAGTATTAATAAAAAAAATCTGAGTTCACATGAGAAATGACATGGGAGCTACTCTCCAATGCCTAAGAAGAGGAAGTCTACTTGTTCATGATGGTGAAACACAAGTGCAAGGTTCAAATTTCAAAGTTAAACATTACTATAGATGAAAAAAATGGAAACTAATGGAATGTAGAAGAACAAGATAGAACTCCAATTTGGAGATGAAATTCTGCCATTGTTGGTGTCTATACTCCAAAAACCCTCTCTCCTGAAGAGTCCTAATGGAGTGGAGAAGCTTCTATTACAATCCTTGAAAAAGAATGGAGTGGAATAGAGGTCCCCTCCCTAGTAGTCACTTCTTCCTCCCCAAAATTTCCTCTCCTCTTCTCTAAAATGTTCTCTAGTGGAAGACTCTTTCAAAATGATGACATATGACTTTCCTATAAGCGTGTTTTTGTATTTAAAATAAGGGTCAATTGTTTTAAAATTTATTCAAACTGACATGTTGTTTCTAAGAAAAGACACACTGTGTTGCCATGTGTAACTGATGCTGAAACCACTCTGCTCAGAGTGTACGTGCTGTGTACTTGAAGGAAACGACATGTATCTAGGAGTTGATGAAGTCCTGGGTCAGATCTGGTTGGATCAAACACAAAACACACATCATGAGTTTTGACAAATCTTATATGGAAATCATCTGACTAAGTGGATACGAAGTGTGGTCTGAGAGACACAATGTGTGTCTACTCGTCAAGGGGAATGAAATTCATATGTAAACTCACACACCATGTGCTAAAACACACATGACGTGTTCCTTGCAAAAACTTCAAGATTTTTTTTTGTGATATGTATGAACTCTTGGAGAATCCATCTAAGGTCATATTTTGGTCGTATTGACCCCATTTCTTTGTCATAGTTATGTACATGTGGTCACAAACATGAAACAAGTAAAACAACTAAAAAGTGAAGAATATAACATGATTGAGTATGAAACTACGGTCAAAATGTGTGAAATGTGCATCCAAAAAATAGTTCAAAAGGTGATATGATTTGTGCACCTCAAATCCACCTAAGCTTGAATCATTACTTATCCTCAAGAAAAAAGAAATAGATATATAACTAATGATAAATAGATGGGCACAACATCAGATCCTCACAAAAATGAATTGCTAGATCAGAGTATGACTATCTCAACATTTGGATATGTGACTAATCATGAAATCAATTCTATCTCTTAGGATAAGAAATTAAGTTCAAATCGATATTCATATTGACTTAGATGAATGAACAATATAGAAATCAATAGAAATGAGATAATAGACCCAAAGATATAATGATTTTCCATAGAATTTCATTGATAATTCAAATGAAATGAAAAGAAAACCCCTTTAAACATATATCCATGTACAGTTACATTGTTGGTCAAACCATAAATATTTTCAATCTCGATTTATTTTGTATAATACACGACTACTAATTTAAGCTTAAGCGCACATGGAATACCGTTTGGGGATTCATTTCTATCTTTCAGACTTAATCCCCAAACTTCATTGAGTTGGTAGAAAATTTGGGCGACTTACCCAGCTTTTGTGGGGTTTAACATATTTCAAACAACATCCACAATCCCCCTTATTGTGATTCATGTTCAGCTTTAGAACCACACAGTCCTGTCAAGCCACTTTCACAAATTATTCAGAAATTTCATGCAGATGCATAATATAAAGGGTGGAAAACCATTCATTTTGCAAAACTTTCTCAATTAGAATGGTGAAAAAGAATTATCGAATGGGCAATGCCATCATATTGCTGCCTAAAGTTATGAAGTTGAGAGATTCAAGTCATTTGAATTGTTACATGATTTAAGAGCATGAGTGAAACAATTGCAATCCATATTTAGCCAAATACCTAAATGTAGAGATGAATAGCCATGATTAAACTTTTTTCAATTAGGTGGTGTGCTCATCTATCAATTATGTATCCATTATGTTGAGGTGAGCAAATGATTCAAGCAAAAGAAGGGATATTGACCATTAAATGACTATCACGTCATGATCATGCATGATTTCAATAAGATAGGGTGAAACAGATTGGGAATTTACACATATAGAAGCGAATTCCAAAAATAAATGACAAGCAAATGACTTGAAAGGAAAATCTACTAAAACTAAAAATTAACTGAAGACTACCAACTAGTTTCTCACCCCACTAAGCATTAAGTTTTTAGTGTCCTCACTGCATCAATCAAACTCAAGTGGATAGAAACCAAGTACCTATCATGGTCAATTAGAATGAAGGTCCACGACCCTGATCTCTAGCTATGAAGTTGGCTTAAAATATCATCATCAGGAATGTCGATAGAAGTTGACTCATGTTGCGGTGGAGGAGGTGGTGGAGGCACATGATTGTGGGATTGAGAGATATGTCATGCATACATCCTCTATAACATGTTGTGCATGGAGGAGTATTGATGGCTCATCATGTCAAGGCGGGCATGTTGTTGTTCAAAATAATGATGTACATAGTCATAGAGATGTTGTCCCTCAGACATAGTCCATCTTTACTCCATCTAGGTTCCAGTGAAGGAAAGTAGATATGATGTTTCCCTGGTGTTGGAATTGCCATCTTGGTAACCAGAGTTAGTCTCCTCATTAAATGAATTTCCAATTGTCTTTGTTTGTCAAGGTAACTCCTTGTAAGTCAAGGTTCTCAATGTACTCTTTGTTACTGACAAAGTATTGTATGAATTTTTTATCATAAGAGGGGTTCCTAGAAATTAGGTCGATGGATATGATAAATTTGATGTCAATGTGTTCCTCTAAGGAGAAGCTTCCATTCCAATTAGCTTAGCATTAACTTTACATGCAATGTGGGTTATTGGTCCTTCAATCATGAAGTCAACAAATTTCTTCCATCTGATTCAAGGAAGTAAAAGAGGATATAATAACCAACATGAATTCTAGAATCATGAAGCATTTCCCACAAGGATAACAAATCTTGCTTTCCACAAATGTTGTGTGTTTATTCTCTAGAACATACACAAGTGCTAAGGATCATGTGCATATAACAGAGTATAGGGTTGTAGATATGTGATGCTCTAGCTTTTGAAGCTTCATGTATGTCATTCCAAATGATTTCCCTAAAAAAATCATCACTTATAAATTAATATGTGTATGACATTGCTCCTCCATAATGAAATGCATCACAAAATTTCTTGAAGGTAATCTTATAGTTGCACCCAAGAAGTCAAAAAGTAATAATAGAAGAAAGCCCATGTGGCCTTCTTGGGTCATTTTCAACATGTAATGTAGTTAATAATTCATAGGTGAGTGTTTTGAGGGTAGGGATTGTAGTGCAACATATATTCTTCAGCCCTAGTTCTTTGAGCAATTCCAAAACTTCATCCTTGAATCCCAATGCCTCTAATGTCTCTTCAAAAGAAAATTGTGTAGGTAACACCCTACAGGTGATAATATTTTGATATGTTTTGTCTTCCCCCTTGGTGACGTTGTACTGAGTAGAAGAAATGTGTATGGGTTGGAAGAATAACTCTCTCCTCTGTGGCATTTTTCCTTTCCTTGATAGGTGAAATTGCTCTTTCTTTCTGTTGCTAGAATACGAGATATGGCATGTGCACTGTAGGATGCAATGTGGAATTTTCCTATTGAGAAGGTGCTTCTTAACAGAGTGACACGGTGTGTCATGTAAGCCACGTGGAGTGTCTTCTTAGATTGAGGTGTCTTTCAGTTTGAGGATGACCTAGGCTTCATACCATGTTCAATTGGTGTACGTCGTGTCATACACACTTGCCAGCGATCTTCATGTCAAGGATGACAAAGATGGAGGAATTGGTGAGTTGGATCCGGTGAGTTTGCTAGCGACGGTGATGGAGGGTAGAGGGATGGCATCTTGGATGTTGCTCGAATGCAACAAGCTTGTGGAGGTGGCATTGGAGTGTCTATTGTTGTTTATGTTGAAGGAGGTCTTGGTGACGGCTTCATGGGTAGGGCTGGAGTGGTGAATATGGTGGAGTGAGCTTGTAGAAAAATGACTTGCATGATAGTTCAGATTGACGACGACGAAGATTGCTTAAGTGGTGGATGCTTAAGGTTGAGCATGGAGGCAATTGCACACACAACTAAGATACGGCAAACACAACATGAGGTTTTGGTGGAATGACAAGAACAACCTTTGAAATTGGGTTAAACACTCTAATTCATTCACCCAAATACATTGTGTATCCTAAAGCATACGTTGTGTGTGTGTATAAAATCCATCTTTTTATTTTTTCCTTGTTGGATAAGGACACACTATGTCTTAGAGAGGATACATCATATTTTATCTTTAGAAAATATGCAAATATAAACCTTCTTTCGTGCACACCGTGTGTTAATAAACACATGGCATGTGAGATTTCATCGGGTAACCTGCAACTTACCCTCAATCTGTACATGTCAGGTGTATGTTCACACACTTTGTGTTTGTTTCTAGAAAAAAACTTCAGCTAGGAATGACCTTTCCAACACGTCGTGTTCTTACCAGACACACGCCGTGAGTGTTTCAAATAGATTTATAAAAGATCTCCATGAATGGTACATGTCGTGTGTGGAAGAACACACACTGTGTATCTTGGACTATTTTCTCGAAACTTTTTCTACTCAAAGGTGACACGTTATGTCTGACTGAATCTTTACAAATATAAGTTCCTTTCTTTGATTTTTCTCTGGCACCTACAATTATGATGACAAATACATTATAAGGGTATAAATTATTACATTCATCCAGTGAAAATTTATTTATAAAAGGAAATTCTTTTGAGAAAATATATGAAATGAAATCTATACTAATTGTGGGGTCCACTCCCACAAGGTCCTCCTTTTAGATTCTGGAGTAAGGCTCACCATTTTTCTTCTTTAGTCTGATCAAGAGAAGGAGCTAGATGCAATAGACTTCCCTTTATCTTTTAGGTTCAATTCTGGATGGCTTGGAAGAGATCTTGGAGTTTAATTGTTGGAAAGGGCTTGTTGAGAAACTGGGTTTTCTAACATCTTTGAGTGAGTGGCGATTTGATCCACCTTTTCAGAAATCTGATGGATGATGTCTTTCATCAGTTATCCTTGTTGGACAAATTCCTCATTTTGGGTTAGCGAGACCACCCTAATTTCTCCTACAACAACAATAACACTCAAAATCCTCAACTGCCTCAAAAGATTCCACACCAACCTATTGGAAATAGGCCCCACACAAGCAACAATCATACAAGGTTCAATAATAATAACTGGGGTTTCAACCGACTTTAGCTATATGCAAAGCCCAACCTTGGGTCACTTTGGCAGAATTTTGTCTCATGTTAGAGGAGTTGGAGTATGGGTGTTGAGGTGTTTTTTCTCATAGTTTCCTACCATATTGCATTGCTTCACATTATCCCCAAAAGCAATAAAACAAGGGTAGATTGAAGAAGCTAGTTGTCCTGAATCTTGATTTGCATAGCAAACTAGGTTTACCGATTGAACTTTTTGAATACCCAACCTCTGAAATTTCTATCTTAGAGCTTCCAACTTGGATGAGATCAGGTCTACAACACGAACAAAATGTATGCTGACTTGTTTTTCGAAAGCTACAATGTTTGAGTATGGCTGATTGCTCCTGTTATAAATACATTGGCAATGGTTGATTGCCATATCTTCAATATTTTCATAGGCTTCCCTATATGATTAATTCATTAGATCTCCTTTAGCTAAAACATCTATAGACATCCTGGTGTTGTAAAATAGTCCAACATAGAAAGTCTAAAGGAGTACCCAGTTGCTAAGGCCATGGTGAGTACAAAGAAGTTGAAGATCCTTGAATCTCTCCCATGTGTCATACAAATTACCTACTTCTTCTTTTTATTTTTGGAAAAATTAGGGTAATTATATTCCAAACCCAAATAATTGGGGCAAAGTTACAAATTGCAACCAATGTGCAATTTACATAGATATGAAAGACAAATCTTGCTAATACAATGTTTAAAACTTGTTAACTAGCATAGATTCCAATTATGTAGAGTTTTGGAAGGAACACTAGTTAATTTCGTTTTATGAATATTGTAGAGTGTTTGAATGTGATGTTCAATATTCTTGAAGAGATCCACATAGTCTATCTCCTTGCCTCTGTGCTTCCTGTTGTTGCGTTCTGACCATATGGTGTGGATGCAAGCACTGATCGCCCAAAGCTCTAGAATACCTTATGTCTTCTTTGTTCCAACCTCACATAAGCATTGAAAGACTAGTTATGGAAGTCTTATATTCAGTTTTAGCTGGGCTCAGCCCCATAAATATATCCAGAAAGACCAGTGACTGAAGAGATGTTCTGCAGTTTCTTCTTCATTCTTACAGAGGCAACAATGAACTATAGCAGAAGGGGACCATCTTCAAATCTTGTCCATTGTAGGTAGGATGTCTTGTATCGCCCTGTATGATACTAGGCTCCATTTTGGATGGTAATTAGGTAGCCATAGGTTGTTGTACGCTCTGTCTTCATTTTGATGTTGTCACATGAATCCAAAGTTTTGAGTCATCCAGTCTTCTGAACTTGGGCCAAAGGTGATTCATCTTCCTCCAAATCGTTGAGTATCCTCTGACATATCTAGGCGTGAAACTGAGATCATTGCCATATCTTCTTAGCATCTAGTTGCTCCATACCATATCATCGGACCACATCTTTGTTATTCTTTTCATAGTGTGGTAATTAGAAAGATCGGATAGTAGTTTGAGGTCTAATCCCCCTTACTTATGTGGGTAAGCCAGATGTGCCCAACTTGCTATGTGAACTGAGCTACCCCATAAGAAATCACTTCGCATGATTTCCATGCACTGTAGGACTGAGTATGGAATTTCACCTTGTCGTAGCCAATAGGTGACCAGCCCCATTGCGTAGTGTTTGATCAACATGATTTTGCCTGTCATGGAAATCTTTGAACCTGGCCATCTACTTGTCATATCTTTGAGTTTATCAAGACATTCATGATAGTGTCTGCTTCTCAGGTTTCCTCCTACGATGGGAAAGCCTAAGTATTTTGTTGGCCAACCTCCTTGTTGTATGCCCAAGGTTTCAATAAGTTTATCCTTATGTTTGCATGATTTGGAGAGATATATATGTATCTTGTTTGGATTATACTTCATGCCAGTTTTTCCCTAAAGAGGAGAAGGGGCTTCTTCAGGTTATGAAGGCTATGTTTCCTTCCTTCGATGAAGATGAGAACGTCATCAGCAAATAGCAAAAGTGAAAGAACTCTAGTGCATTTGACTGAATAAGATTTAATAAGCTTGGTTGAGATAGACTGCTCGATCAGCCTGCTAAGACCTTCCATGGTGACAACAAATAGCAATGGTGATAGTGGATCACCTAGGCACAAGCCATTATCATTTTTTAAGAAACCCACAGAACTACCATTGAGTAGTAAGGAGAAGGAAGGTGTGGTAACACATTGCTTAACGAGATTGATCCAAGCCTCATAGAAGCCCATGCTTCTTAGACTATACCATAGATAGTTCCAACTTAATGAGTCAAAAGCGTTAGTGATGTCAAGATTTATGCAGGCTGAGGGAAAGTTGTTTAAGGTGTTAAAGTTGATTGTGAATTCAGCATGTAGTAAAGAACAATCTTCGATGCTTCTTCCTTTCACGAAAGTGCCTTGATTTATAGAAATGAGCTTGGGCATTATATTGGCGAGCCTTCGTGTGATGATCTTTGTAATAGCTTCTTAAAGCATAGAGGAACAAGAAATTGTCCGATAATCTACATGAGAAGAAATAATGTCCTTCTTTGGAATGAGTGTAAGAAAGACATGGTTAATTTGTCTAACCATGCTGCCACCTACAAAAAACCATGAAATAGCTTTAAGTATGTCAGTTTTAATGAGATCCCATTTGTTTATGTAAAAGAAGCCATTAAATCCATTAGGGCATGGGCTTTTTTCGGTCCTATACTCCATATGGCATCTTTAAGCTCTTGCATATCAAGTTGTTTGCAAAGATAAGCATTGTCTTCATTAGAAACTTGCTGGATCCAATCTGTAATAATGATATTATCTTCAGTTTCTTCTTGTGGCTGATTGTACAGGACTTCAAAGAAGGTGATGGATTTTGTTCAATTTTGGCTTCATCAACCAGACTATTACCATTGTTGTCAAACAATTCAGTGATGGTGTTTATTGCATCTCATTTCTTGACAATCAAATGGTATAGTTTGGTATTACAATCTCCATTCGAGATCTAATCAAGACGACTAAGTTGCCTGTAGTATTGTTCCTCAACTTTAGAAAGTGTAGCAAGTCAATCATAGGTGATTTTCTCAGCCTGGATGAGATCACTATCTAGTGGATTCCTTCTAAGAGAAGCAGCTATGTCGTCCATTTCTAGCCTCGCTTTGGCAATCAAGTTTTTGAGGTTGACATATTTTTTGGCCCATCTTCTAAGATTAGCTTTGACAACTTGGAGCTTTTGTGCATAGTTGAATAGAGGGTTTCCTTACTGTTGGGTTTGCCAAGTTTTAGCAATGATTTCCTGGCATCCAGGCCATTCGATCCAGAAGTTGAGAAATTGAAAAGGTCTTTTCTTCTTCTTGAGTTCCTTCAGGTAGATGTTGATGGGTGAATGATCTGAGAATTCACAGGTGGTAAGCTTTACTTTTGTACCCAGAAACTTGTCTAGCCAAGCATCGTTTACTAATGCTCTATCTAGCTTACAAGAAATCCATTTTACAGCTCCTTGTTTGTTATGCCAGGTGAAAGTTTCATCGCCAACAATACGTAATTCAGTTAGTTCAGTGTTGTCAATGTTAGTGTTGAAGGTGCTTAGGATCATAGCCGGTACTTCCCTTCCACCCACCTTCTCTTATCTTTTCCTTATTTTGTTGAAATCGCCAATTACTAGACAAGGAATGGAGATAGTAGTGTTGATCCTTTCTAAGATAGACCATAGAGGGATACGATGTATAGTAGCATTGTGGGCATAGACAACAGTTAACACGACAGTAAGACCACCTTCCATGGTGATTTGTTGGTCATCCAAGTCAGTACAAGAGATGTCCCAAGAGCTCAGATTCCATCCATACATATGAGCCCATTTGGGTCTTTATCGTGATTGGATATCCATTTCCATCCATTAGGAAAAAGCTTAGAAGAAGTGTGCTTCATATGAGATTTAATCTTGGTTTCAACCAGAACTGCTAATGAGACTTGAGCTTCAATAATGGAGTGTATGACCTCTTTTCTTTCGTGGTTTCCCCGAACCATGAACATTAGTCATGGTGAAGGTCATTAATGACCTTTACTAGTTGAACGGGTGTTACGTGGCCCACCCACTCTAGTAGCCTTGTTCTTTCTAGATTTAGGAGTCTTGCTCCGCTCACCTTCCTCTTTAGCAGGTTCAGTTGTAACCTGGTTGTCAGCATTCTTCGATCTTGGTGTCTGTCCTTCTGCATTGACAGTGTTCTCAACTTGAACGGTATCTTCTATATGGACTTGGGCATTCAGATTTGGCTATTGGACCACATTGTTTACATTGTCTTAAACTTAAATCACATTTCAACCAATGTCCTCAACTTGAATGGTATCATCTCTTGTGCCGTTATCCATTCCTTAAAATCTATTACTCACTCAAATCTCACTGCTTCCCATGGGTTCTTTGGTATGAGGAGTAGTTGCTTTGTTCTTTTTCTTGTGAGTCACAACTTTTCAGACCTGAGATGTCTTCGCGACAACCGTTGAGTTTCTTCTTCTATATTTTTCTCCTTCAATGTACAATCATCAGTGCCATGGCCGAAGACCTTACAATCAGTACATCACTTGGGTACATGCTCGTAGTTGATAGCGACAACAAACGCCTCTCTATTGGGCATGTTGACCCATATTTCATTTGGTGGTTCCTCATACACTTCCAGTTCCACTAGAGCTTGTGCTTCTCCTAGTGATTCATGTCCTATGGACCTGTAATCAATATGAAGAATCTTCCCAACACCACCGGCCACGATGCCGATGGCTCGTGGAGATCATTTTCTACCCATGTTGGGTATGTTAATCCAGATTGGTACTGAACTGAAGAAGTCCTTCTTTATATCATCACATGTTCTATAGTCTTTAACGACAACTAGTCAGTTATCAAACCATCTGGGACCCGTGTTGATGATGTTCTTCTTATCCTCAGCACAATTAAATCTCAGTAAGAAGAACTACTCAGGTTTGGTGTAGAGGTTGAAACCCCCCTTTTGTTTCTAGATTCTCTTTATCCATGCAACAAGATGGTGGTAATAAGGTCTCTTTCCCATGACATACCGGATAGCTGTGTGCTCCCAAGACTTTTCCATGGCCTCATATGTTCCCCTATCAATAGTGACATATCTCTTTTCGTCCTTCCTCTTTGGCAGATCATAAGTTTGTTCTTTGAACGCATAAGATCCGACGACAACTTTGCTCCAGGCTTTGCATGGTATTTTCGTTGATGGCGGTGCCTCCGAAGATGCTGGTGTTGTCTCCTCCGAAGATGGTGGGGGTGTTGGCTGCGATTGCGGTGATGGCAGTGGTGGTGGTGTGGGAGTCATCTGGGTGCCGGGCGGAGGAGGGAAGCCCCCTCCGCGAAGGTGGGAGCTTGATCGCCTAGGTGATCGCCACAAACCCTAGGCAGCTAGGGCACCGGATAAAACTATTAGAGTATCTACTTCTATTTGCGAGAAATGTGTAAGTTGGCTCCTCAACTGGGTTGTCTTTCTTAGTGGAAAATATTTAGAAAGAAAAGCTTTCAGTAGTTCCTCCTAGTTGTTTATAGAGTTCCTTGACAAAGAAGAGAGCCATGCCTCAGATCTAGCCCTCAAAGAAAATAAAAAAAAATTAGTCATATACAATTAGGAGGAAATGTCCTTAATCTTGAAAGAGTTTAGGTATTGCAAGAATTCATCTACATGAAAAATGGGAGTCCCTCCATAATAGTTTTTCTTAATCATCTACATGATAGTAGGGCTGATGGAGAAGTTGTTTGCCACGATCTATGGGCAATTGATAGCCCCATTGATATTTATGGCTGTGGGAACGGAGAAGAGAGGATGATCATATTCCACGATATGTTCTTTGTGGTCTGATGAAGATGGTGGTGATTATGCAAGTGATGATGGTTGTGAGTCTACCCAGCTTGAAGAGTTTTCACTCCACCTTGCTCTTTTATGGCTACTAAAGCTATGCTCGATCTTCTGTTCTAAGTATATAGATGGCTAAAGACCACATTTCAAACGCCACATACAGTCCTACAAATTCACAAGTTGGTGAGAACACTTATCAAACAATAAAAGAAATGGCAAACACTAAAATGATGATGAAATGATAAAATGAGGAGGTGATCTAGTCTCATTTACTAATTAATACTTCCGACTCTAACAAAATAATACAAGTGTTCCGTAGAAATGGCACCAAAAACTTGTTAGCAGTGTACACTAGTCTTAAAAATTATAACTCAAACACTACCTTGTAAGTATACGAGTGTGTGTAGTATTGTAACGACACTCGCCATCGTTATGATAACAAGTGCCATTAACAATAATAAAACATGCGGAAGAAAATCATTTGTAGAGGAATTACTAGAAATCACTAAAAATTTAAAACTTTTTCAAACAGATCCATTCACAGGAAAACTCTTTAACCAAGAACCAAAGTGTTTCCATTTCATCCTGGTTCACAAGTACACAGCCTGTACAATTCCTTTTTAAGGATTACAACATTGACTGCCCTGTTATAAATATACACAGGCGATATAAAAACTTTGAGGCACTATGCCAAAACTCCGATTGAATCATTTAAAACTTCGAGGACCTGAGAGTACAGAGACGACACATAGGACTACTATCTATATGACTTGACAGACAATATCTCCACCTGAGATCTCACTGCTGTCTTTACTGTTGTTGTTGCTATCCTTCACCTACTGAAGGTTTTCTGTCTTCTCGTCCGCATCCACCTAAAAATGTGGTTCCCACGGGGGTGAGACAATTATAAAAATTGCCCCAGCGAGAGATATAACTCTCTGCCAGTAACATTATTATTGCAACTTAAGAAGATAAATATGAACAGAGGAATCATATTTATTTGACAGCAGATATTTTAATGTCTAACAGATTAGAACATTATTCTATATCAGAAGCAGTGCAAGTATAACTTGATAGGATCAACATGTCACTTGTTCTTTATTGAATATAAAGAACATGTATAACATCTATTCAAACTATAGAATCATTACCACTGCATTAACTTTCTTCAGGCTTAGATCATATATCTAAAGCCTAGCATTATCATTGTGGAGTCATGGCCCATAGCCATACTCTTATCACATATTTTGGGATCTTAATCCCTCATTTCAACACTGGGAATTATCCTCCTTTCACAATTTCAATACCATAACCATGAAATCATGGGTATCCAAACCCTTAGCTCATCACCTGAGCATTGTTACCTCTTTCTTAGGTAACTAACACCTTTAGGTCATATGACCAAGGTAAGTATGATGCTTGCTACACAAGCATCCATCATGGCACTTGAGGCCCATTAACTCTCTTGCCACCTCTTACCAGGAACAAGGTATATTATGGCACACAAGGCTCAATAAACAAATTTAAATTAATAACACATCATAGCTCATACCTGGCAATGCACATCATCTCATGATACCTGCATGGTTAGCACATATGATAGAAGCACATCGATTATCTATCAACACCATGAAAAAACAATATATTAATAATTCAAGGGTATTATCCTTAATCCTTTACCAGGATTTGGATTTCCATCACACATAGCTCATCAGAACACTATACATCTTGTCACCTTTCACTAGGCAACAACTTTATTCACATGGCTCACAAAACCATTCACATCTTGTCACCTCTCACTAGGCAACAACTTATTTCACATGGCTCACAAGGCCATTCACATCTTGTCACCTCTCACTAGGTACTTAGTACAGTTAGACACTTTGAGTATTCACACGGATTAAGTGTATAGATATATTATTACTTTTTTTATGTTCTTCCTTTCCTTTTATTCTATCTCCCTATCTTGGGATACACCCATAGGCATTGTACATACTCCATTTGGTTAATGAAAGAGAAACACACTGGGTTCACCAAAAAAAAATTATGGTCAAAATGAGTGAAAAGTTCTTCAAAAAATAGTTCAAAAGGCGATATGATTTGTACACATTAGAGAGATGGGGGGACTAGAGCTAGGTTAGTTAGGGATGAGTTCCATAAAATGGATTCTTGGTAAGAATTTGATCTTGATTTGATTTGGATACACTAAGGGCTCAAACAAGTAAATGGAGCTGAGTAAGATGTAAAACCTAAGTTAACCCTAAAAGATTTTGTTCTAATTAGAAAGAAAGGAAACTAAGTAACCTAAGGGACAATCTACTCAAAACTAGAAATTAACAAACTAGAGAAACAAGAGACTAAGACGAACACTAGCTATATAAGATTAGAACAAGTAAGCACTAAGAGACACCAGGTGCACTAGCAAGACCTAAGTATGAAGAGCGAAGAAATTATCTAAGAAGGAAAGTAAAACAAGTAACTAAACAATCATGAACTAGCAAGAGAGCAAGTTGGGGTTCTAAACAATTGATGGAGGTGTGGGCCATTTGTAGAATGTAACTAGAATACAAGTTGGGGGTTCATTGACAGGCCTAAACTATGCGTGTAAAACACAAAAGTATTTGTCACATGATAGAAGTCTATGAGGCCCGACTATCGAACTCAAGAAACATTTTTAGGAGACTATAATTGCTAAACCACTATGAAAGTGGGATTTGTCTTATAATAGGTAGTGTAGTACACTACATAAGTGGGTAATACTTGGTCTAGGTCATTAGTCCAGGATTAAGGGTAAATAGTTATCAATGAAATAAAGTTAAATGCAATGCATATTGTGGTGAAATTATAATCCTAAGGAATCCTCCCATTCCTGATCATTTCCACTTAATTTAGATTTTATTCTAGTTGTTGGTTGTTTTATAACTAAAAGCAAGAATAAAATCTAAATTAAGTGGAAATGGTCGGGAATGGGAGGATTCCTTAGGATTACAATTTCACCACAGTATGCATTGCATTTAACTTTATTTCATTGATAACTATTTACCCTTAACCCTGTACTAAGGACCTAGACCAAGTATTACCCACTTATGTAGTGTACTACACTACCTATACTAAGACAAATCCCACTTTCATAGTGGTTTTGCAATTATCTAGGTTAATTAATGATAACTCTAGGTTGTTCCTTCATAGTCGTAAGCCCTTTCTCAAGGCACAATATTAGATGTGTAAATGTACAACTTATACAACCCCAAACCCTATCCTGAAGCCATTAGAGTTTATTTATTGTAGTAATCAAGAAAAAACAATTCAAAAAGTTATCATAGATTTACATCTCAGAGTAAATGAAATATATATGATTAATTCATCAAAGTCAAATACTACACAATAAAGGGTTACTTCAGGGTCTTAAGGAATAATGGGATTATCCCTGCATGATCTCTACCATCCTATACAGAGAGAAAGAGGAAGAAAACAAGCTAAACATAAGAAAACCAATGAAAACCCTCGCAAAAGCGGTCCAGGCGATCCCTTTTGGCAAACACATTGATCTGCATGTTCCACCTCCAGTTCAGCATATAAGAAGTGCTTGGAGTGTCCCATACATTGTTATTTCCTTTTTCTCTCACTATCTCAGATCCAAGCTCTATTGTCATGAGATAGAACATGATCTCTTATTTTGAATGAGCTCTCCTTAGCTCATAAGTGGGACTCGAGCGGTCATTGAGTCCCATCCATCAGATCAGTAGGGAAATCGGGCACATATATAGGCAGCAGTAACAAAAAATTTAAATTTCTATTTCCTAGAACAACAAGATCATGTCAATAAAAATGTATCTAGGAAGGAAGGTTTGCAGGGTTATACCTGGTCCTGGAGCAAGTCCAACAACATTAGTCTTATAATAGCATAGTCCTTCTTCTTCAAAAAGTAGCACACTCCTTCAACAACAACACCACTCGAACAGTCATATCTACCAGAATCCTGGTGCAGTACCATGGACAACGGTTTGTGATGTCCTCCTAGCGGTAGACAACAGACCCCCACCCCTAGAATAGTCCATGCAGACCACCGAGAACTCAATCTTATGCTTCTAGAGCCAACATGAAGGGGTTTTCCTTTCGAACATCAACCTACTAGGGTTGATTCGCTCCCCCACAATTGTCTCTCTGTTATAACCCCAATTTTGGTTGTATTATTATGCAATTATTTAATAAAAATGGGTTTGCTTGACAATTTGTGTGAATTATTTTAAAACATGGGTTTCTTTGCAAAATCATATTGAATTATGAATTTCATGCATTTCCCTATTTTAACAATTCAATGGAAGGATAAAGAACAAAAGAAAAATCCATAATAAGAGAAAAGGCAAGAACAGAGTAAATAACTATGTTTTAGTTAAGAAAAATATGGAATTCTCTAGAATGTGGCAAAAGTGGCCACAATAGAATGGTTTTCGTACCACTTGCCTTCTGATATCTTGAAAAGTCGAAATTAAGAGAATAGAAAAGGAAGAAAGAGAAAATATGAGTTTTAATGCATTATATGTGCCTTTTTAGTGAATGACTTGCATATGAATAAAAAGAATTATTCTTTTCGAATTTTGATCATAAATTATGTCCAATGGTAGATTATGTCATCAAGAACTTTTCCTTCAAATTTGTGATTAAAAACATTAATGGTTTAGGAGATATGAATTATTGAAAAAATCCCTAAAGTGTGGATAATACAACGAAATCCTATTAATGTTATGATTTTTTTATTATAAATAGGATTTGTTTTTCTAACTCACATGAGGTGAGCCGCTGGATCAGAGATCCAATGGTGGAGTTGTCATCTCCATGCTTGAGTCAGATTGAGAAATAGGAACAGTGGGAGCCTTAGATCTTGAAGGGATTTCTTGCAATTCTGATCTCCTCAACCCTAGATGGCTTTCCCATTGAATCTGGGAGAGAAAGTCGAGTTAGCCTACCCCAGGTTTTACCATGTTTGGTGGATTTTAGAAGGCTTTCCCAAACCTCTAGACTCTGCCGCCATGGATGAGTATATAAAGAGGGTGTATAACCCCTCTTCATACCTAAGAAGTGATCCCAAAGATCACATGTAGACTACTCTTTGCTTCCCTACCCTCAATTTCCCATGGAAAAGCGGTTCTTACCCTGGTCTTATCTGCTGACTCACCGAAGATCCATCCTCATCACACCGCCATCCTAGACCACCTCCAGATCAATTGAAGGGTGTGGTGGGTTCGTGGTGCCTATGTGGAGGATCGGGAATCATCACTTGGAGCTGGGGAGGCGGGAAGAATAGAGTCAACTTGTGAGTTGACCCTTGGTTGGCGAAGAAGGAAAATCTCGAGGCTGAAGAAGGGTTGTGGTGAAATGACGTTCATGCCCCCGACCTGCTTCAGAGAAGGTTGACTTGCTTGATTGTGTGGTTAAATTTTCTATTCCCATTTAGATTGCAAATCCTCCTAAAACAGGTATGTGGTTACACCTAAGATTATCCGTTGTAGTTTCACATAGTTTCTTGGAGGTTTTTCTCGCATGGTTGAAATTATATGCTTGCTTGTTTTTTTTATTCCATGCAAACTATAAAGTGACTATGATTATCACATTATATATGGACATGACTAGCCCAAATCTAGGCCAGTTCTGGATCGATGGAAAGGCCATCTTCCTGGATAGGAGAAGGAATATTTTGGTACCAGTCTGGATAGGGGGTACATGAGAGGTCACCCACTTAGATAGGAGGAGACATGAGAAGTCACCCACCTGGATAGGGGGGAGATGATGTCATCTACATGGATAAGAGAAGACAGTGAATACTATAGCATGAGGCCCTGAGCGGTTATGACAGAGTGTGGAGAAATATAGATTGGGTGGTCATGGTTAAAGTGTTAAATTTGGTTTGTTAAACATTAATTGTTCAATTATGTTGTTATCATTATCTATGAACTTTTTGTTTCACCCACATACGGGTATGACTTGTCATACTGACCGACGTTTTGATCGTCTATGTTTTTAGGATAATCTTGATAGAAACAGGATGGTCAAATAAAGAAGGTATTGAAAGAAAATAAGTGAAGTAAGGCCTGGAGGATATATATAGATGGTCTATTTCTCAGTAAATCCTAGAACCCATATTTTGTAAACTTTGGAAAAAAAAAATTTATCCTGTACCAAGTTTAGTTAGTAGAAGTTATTAATTATTTTTGTTATGTGCAAACCATTTGATCCTATTTTTGGGATAACGATTCTAGTTTCTTGGCCACCCTTAATTGGGGGTTGTCGGGGAATGGGGTCGTTACATTTGGTATTAGAGCTTGGTTTTTCATATAATCCTTAATAATTATTAAATTTTACAAAGTCTTTAGAGCCCAAAGGGAGTTATTAGAGCATTTTTCAAAGATAGTGGTGTCTAGAAAAGGGTCACAATCTGAGGGCTAGAAAGATTTTCCTCCATGCCTCTAGTCAGTTTACAAGGACTCCTAAAATCTATGTGACTGTCTGGCCAAAATCTGAGGATTTGACTCAAAATAAGATACCTCTAGTATTTCTCATCTACTGTCATCACTTCTTCACCCCATTTTGTTAACAAATTCTAAGTGCCTAGGGTTTCTCTCTCTCCACCTCCTCTTGAGTAGTGGGGTTATGGATGATAAGGATTAATCTATCCTCCACCAAATAATAAAATGCATCTAAACAAGATGTCACGAATATAAGATAATCATAAGTTATGAAACTATGGTTAATATAGTTATTTGTGTTTCAACATGTCCCATGTCAAAACATTTTTCGTCCCTAACGACACTGCCAACGAGTACCCTGGGATGAGGCCCGTGCACAAGAAGAGGCCCTCCTCTAGAAACAGAAGGCACCCAGAAGGCAAATGCTCCAAGAAAAGGAAGAGAGAAGGTGAATCCTCTAGAGAGAAAGGCCCTGAGCCTAAACCCATCCCCTTCTACTTTGATAACCCTAAAGAAAGTCTAAGACTTGAGGAAGAACCCATGTTTTAAGATGAAGTGAAGGATGTTGCTAATTTCGGATTGGCAACTAAACTGATAGTGATGCCGACTACTGAGATGTCTGGCTTGAGCAATAGAAGAAGTTATCTAAAGCTATCAGTGCCCTCACCCTCATAGATGTTCCTCATAATGAGAATAGTGGACATGTGACCATTTATCCCCGCCTCGGTGCCACCATCTTAGATTTTTTGAAGAGAATATTGAGAAGTTCTGGGGGAAAGACAAGATAAAAGTGGTAGACAAGGCTAATACTTGGCTTCTAGTTGTGGAAAATGGGTTCCATATTCTAGAGGTCCAGCCAAGCTAGAAGGTCCACTTCGCCACTCATCTTCTAGAGGGAGCAGCAATGATATGGTGAGAGAACCATATCATGGGATGAGACCAAAGTGAAGAGCCCATGGCCTGGCCATATTTCCATGCTCTTTTCACTGCAAGATCCATACCTCCCATAGACAAGAAGGAAAAGGAAAAATAGATCACCTGCCTGGTTTAAGGGAACTAGTCTGTGACCGGCTACGCTCGCCAGTTTTGTCTTTTGGAGCATTTTGGTTACATGCTTACAGAAAGAGGAGGGTGGAACATTTTTATGGACAGACTTCACCCTACCATTAAGCCCCATGTCATGGAAAGCAAGCCCAAAACCCTCTCTGAAGCTCTCAACTTTTCCCTGGACATGGAGAAGACAATCGTGCCCCAACAGAACGAACCTAAGGGATATCTCGGCTTCACCAAAGGAAGTTCCAGACCAAGGAATGACAACTGAAAGAACTAGGGTAGTCACCACGGCAAGGGAGGAAAGGGAAAGCCCCACAATAATCAATGACAACAAGGGGCGTCATCCAGATGTCGCAAATGCAGGAGATATCATCCTGGAAAGTGCCTCTTTGAATGGAGGGTGTGTTTTCAATGCCAATAAGAAGGACATTTCCAGGTTAACTATTCCCTTCCTGATCCCAGAGGACAAGCCCCGATGACAGCCCAGCCAGTGGCAGTAGTACCGCCTACAGCACGACCAACAGTAGCAAGGTCACCACTCCCACCTGTAGATGATCGTCGACAGGCTTGATTTTTGCCATCGACAATGAGGAAGATCATAATAATGTCGATCATCTAATAGATGGTAGTAACCCTTAGAGTAGTATTTTCTTTGATTATGCAATGTAATGGAAGTTTGATTATCATGAAAACTATGTAGGAACAGTTGAAATTATGGGACAAAGCTTGAAAGATCTTTATGATTTCCGACTGATTTTATTTTGTTGGACATGAATGACTTTGATGTGATAATAGGAATGGATTGGTTTTATACCTATGGATCTCATATTGACTGTAGGGAGAAAAAGATTTTGATAAAGTGACATGGTCACCAGCCTTTGAGCATTAGTGGGAGGAAGGATGCGACCACTAGTCAGTATGTGTCGACCTTGAAAGCAGAAGACATTATAGCCAAAGGTTGTCAAGCTTTCCTCATGGTTGTTACAAAACTTGAACCTAAGGTTAAATCCTTAGGAGAGATAGAGGTATTTTGGGACTATGTAGATGTATTCCCAGATGATTTACTTGGCCTGCCTTCAGAGAGGGAGGTGGATTTTACCATAGAGTTATCTTCCAGAATGAACCCTATCTCCAGGGCACCTTATAGGATGGCCCTTCCTGAGTTGTTAGAGTTGAAGAAGAAACTATAGAAATTTCTAGACAAGGGCTTCATTAGGCCTAGTAACTCACCATGGGGAGCTCCAATCCTCTTTGTAAAGTAGAAGAATGGATCACTCTGCATGTGCGTGACTATCACATGATAAACCAAGATACCATAAAAAATAAGTACCCTCTACCCAGAATCTACAGCTTAAGTCGACCCAAAACTTTTCCAAAATTTAACTAAGGTCCAAGTACCTTAAGTTATGAGTTAAAAATGAAGACATATTAAAAATCGTTTTTCGTACCTGTTATGGTCATTATGAGTACCTAGTTACACCGTTTGGACTATCCAATGCTCGAAGTGTTTTTATGAATATCATGAACACTATGTTCCAACCTTTTCTTGACTCTTTTTGTGATGCACCATTCGAATAAAATGTAATTAACTAAGCGAAAGCGATCATTAACAGTAGAATTACTAAAAATCACTAAAAATTAAAACCATTTACAAAGAGATCCAAACATAGGAAAACTCTTTTATCAAAAACGAATGTATTTCATTTACATCCTGGTTCGTAAGTACATATCATGTACTGTCTCTTCTCTAGGATTACAAGCATCAACTACCTTGCTGAAACTATACACAGACAGCATAAAAACCTCAAGGTATCAAGCCAAAATCTCAAATTGATTCTTTAATATACTAACTACTAACTCTGAGGACCTGAGAGTACAGAGACGACACATAGGACTCATGTAATGACCCCGTCTCTCGGTAACCCCCAATTAAGGGAGACCCGAAGCTCCGAGTCGTTATTCAATTAACAGGATCAAAGGTTCAACAAATAATCAATAATAATTATGAAATTCTACTAACTAACTGGAATTTGGTATAAAATTAAAACTTTGCATACCTTTTCAAAACTGGGATATATACATCTATCTGCATCAGGAGTCTACTCTAACTGGTCCTCCTTTATACTTTAACCCTTAATTAATTTCACATATGCCACTTTACTGTTTGTCCTTTTCAAGCTTGTACCTAAACCACCGACAAGCAAAACGTCGGTCATCATATCAAAATATGTCGGTATGTGGGGACATCTAAAATTTCACAGATATGGCTAACAATTTAATAATCACAATCAAATTATTTAACAAAACAATTTACATTTTCAATGTGTCATTCTCCACTGCTTTTTCCCTAACCCTGGCATACCCCTCTAGGGTTTCTCTTTTGCCATTGACTTAAAGCCAACTTCTCAATCCCGAGCTTGGTACCTGGGAGTCACCTCTCATGGTGCTCCATAGTCATTCATCATAGACCACCTTCTCATTCCCGAGCTTGGTGTCTGGGGTCACCTCTCATGGTGGCCATGGGTCTACCCTCTTGGGCCTGACCTTTATGGCATCTTCCATCAGGGTGGCATGTATGTGCGACAATACACACTTCTTTATAATTGTGATAACCATGGTAACTTTATAATTTTGCAAGTATGAACATCCAACAGTTTAGATTGCATTCAATACGAGGAAACATCTGGAAAACCCTTGAGAAACTAATGTGATTAACCATAATTAACCACATACCTGATCCAGAGTGACTTGTTGTCCAAGCAATAATGATAAAGAACAAGTAACAAGCAATCAACAATATCCTGAAATTAATGCATGACATCCAAGTGTTATAGTTTATCCAAAACATTCTAAAGCTAGACTTGGATTCCACCTTAAGCTTTCTAGGCCACTTTATGGTTTTGTTAGGGTTTTAGCCTCCACAATTCTTTTATCACATTTAATGCCCTCTTATTTCACAAATCCTAATTTCACCATCATAAGCACAGTTAAAGTCCATAATTTCTCTTTTATACTAAAACTACCATCTTTATATCTTTTAAGTTACTTCAAGATCATTAGACTCAATTACCACCTTTAGTTTCCTTCGAATTGACAACTCATACTTTATCAGGATTTAATTCATAATTGTATTCCATTTACTATTAATTCCTCATTTATCCATTGGAAAACCCTAATCACCAACTTGAGGGTATTATATCATGAAAACACATTTATATAATTATATTTTCAGATTTAACCCATTAAAACCCATATTTTCTCAAATTAGGGTTTCAAACCAAATTAACCTCAAAGAGTCATTAAAATCAAGTTCCATATCAAATTAGGGTTATATCATAATTTACTACATCAAAGGTGATAACTTGGGGTACTTTTTCAATTGCAAGCAATATCAGGTCCCAATTTAATTTTTATTGGCTTCCTCACATTTTTCTGATCAAATTTCATGTATAACGTATTTTCATCAGGGCTACCAATCTTTAGTTGTGATTTATGCATGATAAATATGTTTAACACAATAAGAAAATGACACGTCGGCAAGTGGAACTTACTTTATTTTCCACACAAATTAGTCGATTACTCTTCTACCCTTGATCTCTTCTCACGGCTTCCAGGGTAGGGGAGTCTTTTCTCACTTGCTCATCTTCCTCCCCTACTTGCTCGACGCAGAGCAATGGAAGGTCAACTCTGGTGTTGACTTCCATCGGAAGGGCTCCTTCCTCGCTCAAAGTTGGTCCTCCACCTCCGCCCGACCCAACCAAACTCATCGGTGGTCTAAATTTCTCCAGTCGTGGCCAAAGTCGCTGATAACACCAAATTTTGTGATGTTTTTGGCCCTCATTTCATGTCAATTCTGCCCTTTTTAACCGATTTCCTCTCCTTTTTGTCATGTTTCTGAATAAACAAGCCATGATACGCTCTTAACTCAATATTATCATCTTTTGTAGGGTTTTCCTCGATTTTTAACTCATTTATCCGCAAAAAGGCCTATCCCGGCCCACCAACGTGTTCCCGCTGCATCAGCCTTCTTACCAACCAGTCAGCCGATACGCTCGCTGCCCGACACGGGTGCATGATACACAACCGCGCGGCACAAGGATGTCGTGCAAGAAGGAGCTGACGGGCGATACGCCACTTACCCGACACGGAGTTCGTGTCGCGCGATACAAGCCACCCACCGGCAGGCGCTCGCTCGTCACACCAGCCCGACACGCTTACAGCTCGACACACATATCGGGCACCCCTGAATCCACGATGATGGAGCTGATGAAGGGCACGTGGTGTCCGGAGAACCATAACTTCCCCCAACCACTGCCTATAAATAGCAGCTATAGGACTCCGATGGGACAGGTCGGAATCTCTTGAAAGACAACTTGGGAAAGCATCTGGAGCTAGTGTGTTGTGCCTCAGAGGTGTATCGGGTGATACTAGGTGAGCACTTCCCCGACCCAAGAGGGAGGGAATGGTTCACTTAGGATCGGCCCCGGGCACCGCTGCAGACCGATATCGGCCATCAAAGACACCCGATATGAGTACCTGATACCCTCAGCAAAACTCTTGCCCGACACGATACCAAGTCTGATACGCATCACCAGTCACGGTGTGTCGCCCAAGAGGGTGCCACCCGACATAATCGTATCGGGCATGAGCGCCCCGCACGATACGTCCGACCGTCATCAGCTTGTCACCCGAGAGGGTGTGCCGCCCGACACAGGTGTATCGGACGAGGCTTCTCCCCCTGGTATCGGGCTGGAGGGATCTTGGGGATCTGTTGCTTCCTGTCGCCCTTTTAAATCAAGAAGGCGACATTTATCTTTACTTATTTCATTCATTTACTTTCTGTACTTATGCAATGTAATCATACCCTTTTATGGTAATGGAATTAGAAGACTTTTATTTATCTGCTGCTTTATGTTTGGTCCCTTTTTGTTGGATGATTGTTTTGTTTAGCATCCGAACTCTAGATTGCACGCTTGGATCACGTTTCGACTAGCTACTGAATCGTGTTTTCCCGTTGTAGCAGCCTCGAGAGGGGTGTTGTGGCTCTAGTGTTTGGTCTGATACGGGAGTACGAGAGTGCCCAGGATCAGAGTTTCTTAGTAACCTTTCCACTCTAACTTAAGACCAGCAACCTTGAGAGAGGTGTTGATGCTTAGTTAGAGGTACCCGCTTTGAGAGAAGAGGTACATGATGTTTCTGCTGCCGCTTGTTTTACCGAAGCTTTCTCCTTCATTCCTTACTAAAACAATAGTGTTATCTCTCTGTTTTCATTGCGCGAAAACCCTAAAAATTGATAAACCTTTAAAACCTTAATTTTTTCCTTATAGTTCGAGTTGGCGATAGTTTTCTTTTATTTTATCGATCTTAACCTATTGTTCCCTTGGGGAACTTTATCATCTCCTTACCCTTACCAGAGTGTAACGTGTCGATTCCGCGTTCCCAACACTACCACCCTTGTCCCTGTGTTCGACCCCGTATATCTACTTTGACCCCGTAAATAAAGTTGTGGAGGCCTAGAAGGTTTCAGGTTATAAATTTAAAAGTCTGACTACTTCAAATCCGCTCCACTTTTCAGACGCGCGATTTAGTCCGGTCAACTTTTTGGCATCATTGTCAGGGACAAGGCAAAACGGTATTATTGACGAACTTGAATCCACTAACTACACTCCAGTGCCTCAAGCTTAGAAATGAGCTTGACAACACTGTCTTTTTCCTTTTTTATATTTTAACCTGAAATGAGTAGTTTGAATCATTAATACATGCCTTCTAACTTGATTTTTACATGCTATTCAGGTACTCAGAAGGGAGGCGTTCTACTCAACTGAGCACCGACATCATCAAACATGCCACCTCACATTGAACAACCTCTTTCTGAAGGTGAGCAACACGCGAGAGCTAGACCTCACTCGCCTCCACCTGAAGACAATGACCGCTATGACGGCGATCATCAACATGAAGATCCTAAAATAGAGCAGTTCGAGGATGACCATCGCCGGGATAGACGTCGTCATCACCGGAGGCGTAGAAGAAATCAAAATAATCAAGATCAGAACAAGGGAGACAATGAAAATGACGATTCTGATGAAGAAGAAAAGACCCTCAGGGAGTTTGCTTCCACCAAGGCTAATAATTCTAGATGTCCTGTTGTCATCCCGAGATTCAACGCAACCAACTTCGAGATAAAACCATCAGTCATCTCCATCTAGAACAAGAGCTTTAGAGGGAGTTTGAAAAATGATAATCCCTATCACCATCTAGATGCTTTTAAAAACATCTGTGACACCATCAAAATGAGGGGAGTCCCACAGGAGGTGATCTAATGCAAGGGTTTCATCTTTTCTTTAGAAGATAAGGCTCTATCCTGGTACCTGGGGCTACCACACCAAGCTCTTAACGGATGGAGTGCACTGGAGGATGCCTTTGTAAACAAGTTTTATCCTACTGAGAAAATTGTCCGGAATAGACACAGGATCACGTCTTTCATGCAAAAGCCGAACGAGAATCTACATGATGTCTGGGAACGATATCAAGAATATCAGAGGGACTGCCCTCATCACAACTACAAGAAGGGTTTCTTGATAACTACCTTCTACAATGGTCTAACCCCTGAGGAAAGGGTTTCGTTGAATGCAGTAGCAGACATTGACTTTCTGGGGAAGAAGCCTAGCAGATTCGAAAAGATCATCAAGAACATGGTCGAGTTGTAAGCCGGCACCGACTACGATAGATCAGACAGGGGACATGCTAAGAAAGCTAGAGAAGGACCTTCATTTGAATCCAAGGCTCTGGAAACTATCACCTCTTAGATCCAGAGGATAGCCATCGATGTCAAATAGTTGAAAGACTCAATTGAAAAGGGGAAGAAACAAGTTGAAAAGGTCATGAAATGTGTCACCTGTGGAGAAGGTGGACATGGGGTAGATAACTGTATCTACACCCGACCTGACGAGTTGAGCGAAAGTGAATCCGAGGCTGAGGAGACTGAGGACGTCTCTTTCATAAATTTCAAGAGGCCAGATCATCCTAGTTTTAATTATGGAAACAAGGATGCGGCTGAAAACTCGCATCAGCTGCATAACCCCACCAAGCAACCCCAAGTTTTCGAGAAAAGAGGAGGACAAGGTCAATTCACCAGAACCACTTCTTTCCAATCAAACAAGGCAAATTTCCAAGGACAAGGAAAGTACCAAGGTCGCCAAGCGGCAAACACTAGTCAAGGTCAAAGTCAATCCAAGGAGCAAGGTCAAGACAAGGTTTTGAACCAACCAGACTTGGTTGGCCAGTTATTTGATTTTGTAAAAAGACAAGATACCATCAATAACTAGCTGGTGTAGAGTGCGCTTTCAAATTCAAGAGTTCTAAACTCAATGCAGGTCCCGATGGCGGACATGCAGACGCATCAATGCCAAATTGATCAGCAGTTGGCCCAGATGGCCGAATTGATAAAGAATCCCTCGGGTAAAATACCCTCCAACACCGAATCTGCCAAAATGGAAGGGATGTGATCAAGAAGGGCAGAGATCAACTTGCAAGATATGGATACTACTGAAGGCGAAAAGTGAAGGACCTAGAGCGGTCGAGCTGGCGACGCAAACTACATCGCTCCTCGGGAGGCAGCCCGAGCTTTTACTTTTCCTAGAATAGGATGTTATTTACTTTCTTGCAATAAAAACATTATGAACATTTGCACTGTAATAAGGCCTGAGTCAGTGCATGCGTCACGTGCGCTGACTCTTCTATTTTATGGGCCACTGCTCTGTTTTATGAGCATTTATGAGTAATACTATCTGAGGCTAGGAACTTAACCTTAAGCCAATGATGTTTTACCCATCAATCACTTTTTCTTTCGCTTTGTTTTAGTTCATCATCTAGGTTTTGTTCTGAAGACCGTGTATCAGGCAAGTAACCCTTTTTCCTGACCGTATCGGGCAAAGACTCACCCGGCGTGCAGGACGCGCTCATCTCAGGAATGACTTGTCTCAAACGGCCGACACGCATCCAAGATTTACCCGTTTTACCCCCGGTTGGGATTGCTATTTATAGTACGAAGGTTTTACCATATAGGACTACTGCATTTACTCTTCTAACTACCCGTATCGTGTAGTAATTTCTCCTTTTGCTCATGTGTCGTCCAGCTAACATTTGCTCTCGTGTCACGCAAGATAACTTAAGAAAGCAAATGTATAGCCCGACAACCCTATCGTCCTGCTTGCCCGACACGAACTTTAATGGATTTCTTTGTATCGCCCGACACATGTGTCACGCGACATGTCTTTAGCATGTGCTTGACCGATACCCTATACCGGGTGATAACCGTGTCGCCCATCCTTCTGTCGTCTCGCTTGATTCTTGTTGTCAGGCGAAACATTTTTCTATCGGGAACACCATATCGGGCACTTCGTTTTATGTGACTGTATCGCCCGACACAGCGTATCGGGCAACAGATATGACGCGCATCTTTTCTCTGTATCGCCCTATTTTGTATCGACTATCATGCTTTTCCGACATACGACACCCATATCTCGTGTCGGGCATGAGCTTACAGTAATTTCTTTGAAAGATTCATGTCTCCCGACACAGGTGTATCGGGCTAGCTTCATATCGTTCAGTTTTAAGCCCGATACGGTGGTGTCGGGTAGCCTTTGTATCGGGCTGAATTTTTATCATGCTATCAGTTTCTCTTAAATGCCGGTATCGACTTTAAGTTTATACCTACCTAATATCGGAACATTAAACTTGTGTAATGATAACAGATATGGCCCGTACAAAGCAAACCGACATTTGATTTGACGAACACAGTAGAAGGATCGACACTGAGGTCGCAGCCGAAGAAACAATGGTCGGGCAGAAATGCCCGAATCCCGAGGCAGCTGGGCCATCAACCACTGAGAAGAGAGCAAGGACAGAAGAAGTAATGGCTCCAACAACAACTTCAACCACAGCGGTAGAACCCCTAGATCACACACCAGGAAGGTTCGTGCCAAGAGATAACGAGCATGGATGTCGGTACTCAGAACTGGCAACTAAAATCTACAGGTCGAGCAGATTCTGCCACCAGTCGTCCTTCCTTCAATTGGGTATTTTCAAAAGATTGGAGAATGTCCTCGCCGCATTAGGACTGAGGAAGATCTGCCTCAGCCGCTCCGCCTCCTACACCGAACTCACAAGGGAGTTCATTTCATCTCTCTGCCGAGTAAAGAATACAGCTGAGGACGTTGAAGAATATGGCGGAGCAGACAGACTGCAAGGGCAGTTGTACAACTCGGAGCACGTCATCTCTGAAAAGCTGCTCAACGAGATCTTCTCTTCCAGTGAGGAGGAGAAGAAGCTGCTGAATAACGGTGAAAGGATCACCGAAGGAGATGGGTTCAACCCCGTGGAGCTCTGGAGGAGATTGACCGGCGAGTCATCATACAAGCCGGGAAGCAAGGTGGTAGCGGTGCATTGCTGTTTCTGGAGGATAGTGCACAAGCTGGTAGCATGCCTGCTCGTCAGCAAAAACGAGTCTAGCAACATCTACACCAAAAAACTCCACCTAATGTGGCACATGATGGAGGGCAAGGTGATCAATCTGGGGCGTTTCTTGCTGAATAGGTTGCACCCGATAAAGGATGCCACCAAGGAATACTGCATGGGTGGCATTGTCAATCTGATCGCGGTTGGGTTAGGATACACGAGGGAACCACACAGTCTTTCGAGTACTAGGGGGGACGAGTTGATCGACCTTAAGTACCTCATGAGGGCCATCATCATAAAGAAGGAGGGGAGAAGCTACTTCTACAAGTTCGCAAGGACAAACACCCTCCTTCCGCTCCCTCGATGCGCCGCCTACGATGCAGAAAAGCTGGTCTTCACCACATCAGAAATCGAAGATGTGGCAGTAGAAGCAGCTTACGCCGCCAACACCGGTATTCAAGAGAGGGCGGTTGTGAGAGGAGAATCAATCTGTCTTGACCCAAGGCAGGACAAAACATCAACAACACCTATCGAGGCAGTCACCACTCCATAGCCACTGACGACAACAGTTGATAGAGCTGTCGTCGCTCCTACTATAATAGCCACAATCACGACAACACCTGCCGTGTCTGAAGAAGAACCGACGATCATTGAGGTTGCCGAGACAATCACGGGAGCTGTCGCGGAAGAGACACCTGCAGCCCCAAAAACTTCTGTGGTGCCCGTGGTGGCAGAAGAAGAAGTGCAGTCGGACACCAACAACGGGATGTTCGCCGACATCCTAGATATGGAGCTCGGAGATGCACGACGCACGGCAACACCACCGTCGGTGTCTCCTTTGATAGCTGTAGAGGAGGCCTCCGAAAGTAGAGAGGTGGAGCAGTGCCCACCCACATCGCGTCCTTCTCCACCACCACAAGAAGACGAGGCAGAAGCAGCCGTAAAAGCACTAACGCCTCGCACAGCAAGATCCACCTCGTGGATGATCGAGATAGATTCTACCTCGTCGAGTAGACCCTCACGCGAGAGAAGTATCGTGAGGTTGAGAGGGAGATCTACAGGAGCCCCTCCATCGTTCGGGAAAATGCTGGGGCACGAACTCGACCAGTTGTGGGAGGCAACATAAAGCCACTCGGCTACATTTACTTCTCTAACTCGCAAGTTTTCATTTTTCCAGGAAAGGCTGAATAGCCATGAATGGAAACTGTTGACTTTAGTTGGCCTTCCCGGCCAACTAGAGGCACTCAACGCCACACTTCAGGATACCCTCTAGCACCTTAACGTGATCGAGGAGAGGCTGAATAGGGGAGACGACCATACGCGCCCTAGGAAGCCGAGAAGGTCTCAGTCGCCTCCTGGCTCAGGCTCTCAACCTTCCTCGTCAGCAGGCTCCTCAAGATCATCATCCTCTTCCTCCTCCAGTGGGCCATACCCAATGCCCGAGGAAGGGATGCCACAAGGATCGGCCAACGGAGCTCCAACAGGATAGGTGAGCTCCCGCGGACTGGAAGAAACAACTCCCTCAGTCTCCCTAGACGAAGCTGAAGATGACAACGAAGACATCAGTGTTGGGGAGGACTCTTCTGATGAATTAGAGGGAGAAGGGGGGGACATATGTGCTACCAATGAAAGGCACCCCCCAGATAAAGACGCTCGACGGCAGATGCGTTCTCTACACTGTCAGAGCTACCTTCTTTCGAGATGGCCAACTTCGACAGAAGGGTCATCGGCTACCTGTCGATCAGGGACAAAAAATTGTTGAACAAGGTCCGAAGGTCACATGAAGATGAAGAAGACGTCGTCTGGAGTGACGGCTACTTCTCTGTATGACGGGGAGCACTCAGAAGCATATTCCACTCCCCAGCCGTCGTCAGAAAAAGGTTGTTCAGGATCCTAGAAGGTGCAATAATAGAGAACATCAGCACTGGGATAGGTCAGAGAACAATATACAACACCACCCCGACCTTGGCAACAAGACTGATGATGGGAGTGCCAGACTCCATCGCGGTGGCCAACATGTTGCAACACATCAAAGAGCACAACACAAACATCGTGTTGGCCCCGTACAAGCACCGGAACATGTGGTTTCTGTGTGTTGTAGACTTCCGAAATCACGACGTCCAGCTGCTCAGCTGTTGCAACAAGGAGGTGCCACGCTCGGGGCATATCTTCAGCCACGCAGAAGACAAACATCTCAGGCTTCTACCACTGCATCTTCTGCGAGCCATCAAGCAAGGAGTCCAACATTACAACGGAGTTTGGAACTTCTTCTCTATCAGAGACTTCCCCGTCCAAGCAGAAGAGGGAAGTGGAAATAGCGCATTTATCATCTTGCGCGCCATGGAGTTGCTCAACATATTTAGATACATAAGGCATCTCCAGGGCCAAAACATTTACCATCTCAGGAGCATATATGCCCTATTGCTGATCAAAGATAGGCGCTATTTCCAAGATGCAGGGGTACTAGAGAGGTTGCTGGACAGTGATCAAGCAGACGAATATTCACAACCCAACATCACTCCAGAGATAGAAGCTGAGATGGAAATAGACATCTATGGGGCAGACAAGCAGTTAGAGATCCTGCGGGAAGTGCACAGATTCGAAGACCCTGCTTCGCCTGAAACATCAGAAGAATTGATCAACAATTTCGACCGCTTCTCGTTCTCTACACTCACGTAGGAACAGGTTAATGAAATTCTTTTGAAGTTAGCCGATTCTACCCCGGAGGATGTCATCTACGAGGCAGGCAGTGTCATAGTCTCGGTTGATGACTTAAGGAACTTGGTAAAAGATGGAGGATGCTTGGAGATATCTGTGGTGGCCACCTACATCTAGATGCTACAAACAAAGTTTGAACATGCATACATTGCTCATCCAATGTTGTTCAACGACATCTGCCTCATCGATGAATCAGGAGCAAAGCAATCATTTCTGGCAGAGTTGGAGCGTAGGGTTCCACGCACAATCTTCCTACCAATCCTGCATTACAACCATTGGACGCTCCTGACGATGTACACTCGCCAACGAGCAGGAATCTTCTACAACAGCTCAGACAGCAACAAAGATCATCCAGTGCAGTGTACATCAACAACGTTGACCTCCCTCGAGCGCTTAGTACGAAAATACTACGACGAGATGGCAGCACTGATACAACCATTCCTAGAGATGACAGCGAGCAAATGGCACGAGCTCCAGTTCTGCCACCGCAGTCCGCAACAAATTCCTCTATCCAACGACTACGACGTCTTCGTCCTTGAATGGATATCAAATAAAGAGACGCTTGACCAGCTCCACCACATCGACTACCACAGCAAATGAGGAGAATATATGTGGGAGCTTCTATCTGGCACAGTCGCACTCACCAGCTAACCCTCATTGGGTTAACATTACCCTACCTTATCTACTTCACAACTCTGGGACAGAGTGTGGAGTAAGTTTGGGGGGGTACCATGTACCAGTAAGGGAGGTATAAAAAAAATTGTCTTTCTTTTTCTTCAAACTCCACCCTTTTTGTTCTTCTCCTATATCATGTTACATATACATATACATTCTCATACAAAAATTTTGCTAAAAATTCTACTTATAGTAAAAACCTTATACGACTTCTTGCCAGTTTGTTTTCTATGTGCCCAAGGAGATGCAGGTTGTATTATGCCTTTCTGATAATGCAGCCTCAAACGACAAAAGACTATGACTTTCCACGCCAAAAATTTCAAAAAATAATCTCGCAACAGCTAAGAGATGTGTATGCAGAAGGAAAAAGTTGTCCAAACAGCAAAAATTGCTCTTGATTTCCTTTACCCAACAAAATCCCAAAAAAAAGAGAGAATAGCCTTATGAGAGTGAATAAAAGCATGAGAGTTGTGCCAGATAAAAAGAAAATAAAAATAATATATATACACACTTGTTTTCCAAAAGTACCCATCTTTAGGCATGGTAGATCCAGGGCAGTGGTACGTAGGATGTGAAATCACTTCTCTAAAGCCAACTGGCTTGGACTGCAGGGACCACTCACCCGCTAACAGACCCGTACCTGGATGGACTGATGGGAAACAAGAAAAACCCAAAAAGCCTTATGCCTACCCAAACACACAACTTTCTATCCCCAAAAGTTGTTTGGTGTGAAAGCTAACTTCGAAATCATGCACTCAAGTCTCGCCGAAGCTGTGGAGAAATTTTTTGCTTAAATAAGGAAGGAGAAGTAAAGTCTATTGTTCATGGTCGGGTTGTATTCTCTATAAGACACCTCAAATGCTCGCTCAAACCCATGGTCTGAAAACTATACCGGTCAAGAAGAAGCGTCACAAAACAAAGTTTAAAAATTGATTGAGGACAATCAAAATGCTAAGTTTGGGGGAGTTGATAACACCAAATTTGGTGATGTTTTGGCCCTCATTTCGTTGTCAATTCTGCCTTTTTTAACCGATTTCCTCTCCTTTTTGTCATGTTTTTGAATAAACAGGCCACGCTACGCTCTTAACTCAATATTATTATCTTTTGCAAGGTTTTCCTCGATTTTTAACTCATTTATCAGCAAAAAGGCCTGTCCCGGCCCACCAACGTGTTGCACCTGCATCGTCCTTCTTACCAACCAGCCGGCCGATACGCTCGCTACCCAACACGGGTGCACGATACACTACCACACGACACAAGGATGTCGCGCAAGAAGGAGCTGACGGGCGATACGCCACTTACCGGACAGGGAGCTCGTGTCACGTGATACAAGCCACCCACTCTTCACACCAGCCCGACACACTTCCAGCCTGACACCTTTGTGTCGGGTGACACACATATTGGGCACCCCCAAATCCGCGATGATGGAGCTGATGAAGGGCACGTGGCGTCCGGAGAACCATAACTTCCCCCAACCACTGCCTATAAATAGCAGTTACAGGACTCCGATGGGACATGTCAGAATCTCTCGAAAGACAAGTTGGGAAAAAATCTGGAGCTAGCGTGTCGTGCCTTAGAGGTGTACCGGTCGATACTAGGTGAGCACTTCCCCGACCAGAGAGGGAGGGAATGGTTCACTTAGGATCGGCCCCGGGCACCGCTACAGACCGATATCGGCCGACAAGGACACCCGATATGAGTACTTGATACCCTCAGCAAAACTCTGGCTCGACACGATACCAAGCCCAATACGCATCACCAGTCACGGTGTGTCTCCCGAGAGGGTGCCGCCTGACACAATCGTATCGGGCATGAGAGCCTCATACGATATGCCTGCCCATCATCAGCGTGTCACCCGAGAGGGTGTGCCGCCCGACACAGGTGTATCGGGTGAGGCTTCTCCCCCCTGGTATCGGACTGGAGGGATCTTGGGGATCTGTTGCTGCCTGTCGCCCTTCTAAATCAAGAAGGCAACATTTATCTTTACTTATTTCAGTCATTTACTTTCTTTACTTATGCAATGTAATCAGACCCTTTATGTTAATGGAATTAGAAGAGTTTTAATTATCTGCAGCTTTATGTTTGGTCCCATTTTGTTGGATGATTGTTTTGTTTAGCATCCGAACTCTAGCTTACATGCTTGGATCATGTTTCGACTAGCTACCAAATCGTGTTTTCCCATTGCAGCAGCCTCGAGAGAGGTGTTGTGGCTCTAGTGTTTGGTCCGATACGGGAGTACCAGAGTGCCCAGGATCGGAGTTTCTTAGTAACCTTTCCACTCTAACTTAAGACCAGCAACCTCGAGAGAGGTGTTGATGCTTAGTTAGAAGTACCCACTTCGAGAGAAGGGGTACAGGATGTTTCTGCTGCCGCTTGTTTTACCGAAGCTTTCTCCTTCGTTTCTTACTAAAGCAATAGTGTTATCTCTCTGTTTCTGTTGCGCGAAAACCCTAAAAATTGACAAACCTTTAAAACCTTAATTTTTCCTTGTAGCTCCAGTTGGAGATAGTTTTTTTTATTTATTGATCTTAACCTATTGTTCCCTTGGGGAACTTTATCATCTCCTTACCCGTACCAGAGTGTAACGCGTCAATTCCGCATTCCCAACACTACCACCCTTGTCCCTGTGTTTGACCCCGTAAATAAAGTTGTGGGGGCCTAGAAGGTTTCGGGTTATAAATTTAAAAGTCTGACTACTTCAAATCCGCCCCACTTTTTGGACGTGTGATTTAGGCCGGTCAGTCGCCGATACGAAATAGAGGTTCTCTCGGTGGAAAGCCAAGGAGGTCCAAGATGTAGGAGGGGCTCGAGAGAGGAAATTGGTGGGAGATACTTGTCCTGAAAGTCCCACAGAATCTCGCGGAGTTGTTCATCATCTCACAGAGGAAAAAGACCCCTTAAATAGCATGTGGGTATGGCGCATAGCTTGCGTGGTCTGTGGGTTTTAGGGGATTCTTCTAGAGACCCCAACGCTCGGTGAAACCTAGGATTAAACTGTCCGCAAGAAACTCACGAATAAATCTTGCATATTTCCGAGTTTGCACACTCATTGATTGATAAGGAATTCAATCAAGGAAACTCAGAGTTCTGTCCTTACTTTCCTAACCAGACGCGAACTGGAAGACAAGCTCATCATCGTCAGATCTAGATCTGATGGCCCTAAATGCACGCGCCAGATCAAGGGAATTGTATTCAGAATTGTGACATTTATTATAAACCCAACACTTTAGGGAATCTTGTAAAAGCTATAACTCCCAAACCAAATATCTAATTAATCTCAAATATGTAGATAAAGTCCATAATGACTTAATCTACCTCTCTACCAAAATTGGGCTCATTATCTCAAAGGAAACGTTCCTTTTCTTTAAGTTCAAGATATCTCTTAATTATATATATATTTCACCTATTTTCTCTTTCCTTTGCTATTAAATTATTATTTGAGTTCCTTGAACCTCAAGGAACCTTAATGGCTCGAAATCCCCTCTTGGGAATATTTCCTTAGCCTCTTTCCTTATCTTTCATCCCTTTTCTTATTATTTTACTTTTTCTTTATTAAAATATCTCTTTTTGAGTATTTCTCTTTATCTCTCTTTTATTTTCCTTATTTGGAGTTCCTTTTAACATTAGGAATCCTTTAGATACGAAAATCCACAAACATAACTCAATTATACCTCTTTTCACATATTTTCCACCTTTTATCATTGTTTTCAATTTCTTTTCTTAATTAAGAAATATCTAATTGATCTTTTCTTTTCTTATTGCTTTATCTTTGCAATTTTGGACTCCTTGGGACCCAAGGAACCCATGTGGCACGAAATCCACCTTTTTATTAAGTTCTTTTGCCTTCTATAGGTTTCCACACCTTTCTTTTCTCAAAAACTCAATTATTCATGTACTAATTGAATTTCTTTGTTATTGGGCCCAATAGCCAATAAAGCCCACAAAACAATCATCAAGGCTATTGTAAATGAAATCCATTTATTCAAAATAGATTATATCATTTTTTGTTCCAATATCTTTAATATGAGAAATTACATTTCACCCCAAATGAACCCAAAAATTGGGGTTGTAACATCCTTCCCCTCTTACAAGAATTTTGTCCTCAAAATTCCATCAAGCAAACAAATAGTTTAGGATAAGCCTTTCATATGTCCATCAGGGCTCCAATGTGGCTTCACACTTTCCATGGTGCTTCCCAAGAACCTTCATCATCTCATATTCTTCCATCTGTGTTCTTTCTTACCTTGGTATGTCGTACCCTCATAGGTGACTCAGGACATTTCAGCCTCTCAAAAGTTGAATGGGTTCAAGGCTCAACACATGGCTTGGGTACCTCACATAGTGCTCTAGATCGAACTCATGGAACACATTACACATCATTTATCCTGAGGGGCAAGGCTAAACACAATCATCTCCACCAATCCATCTCAATTGGACCCATATATCGGGGACTCATCTTTCTCAGTTGTAGCTTAGAGGGGTCGGATTTTCACATCACATATTCTCCCACAGTGAACTACATGTCAGTCTACTTTGCATCAGCTCATGACTCATGTCACCACTGGGCTCTCTCTCAGCCATTGCATGATCAAAGCGACTTCATCTGCACACACTGTGGTTCTTTTCTGACCTTCACAAGGCCTCCTTTACCAACATCATCTTGATGAAGTGGTGACCGACACAACCTCCCTATAGAACTTCTCGCATCCCGATAAAGGCTATGGTGGTTAACATCACATCTTAAGAATTGTCACTTTGTATCACCCTGAACAAGCACACTTGCTCTCATCAGACCCTCTAGTCTGGATCATACTAATCATTAGTTAGGGGTGATAAGCGGTACTAACATCGAGTTCTTCATGTATCTTCTTCCACCTCATGGAAGTAAACCTTTAGGTCATATCAAGAACTTTTGAACTCACATCATGGTGTAGTTGAACCATCTCTCTCTCTTAAGTAGTTCAACCAAATATGTCCCTTGACAATAATCTTTCTTTCTCATGTTATCGAGGTAAGGCGATCTACCATAACCCATATTGTATCATGACCTTCCTTGGTCCAAGGGGAGACTTACCACAACTTCCATAATGGTAAACTCCCACTCCCTTTAGGGAACTCCTTATCCTCTATGTCAAAGCATTGGGTCACTGGTGTTCGTCCTTCACCTACTATCATGCATGGCCACAAGCCACATGCATCTTTATCATAAGCATCCAAAGTGCTACTATCTCTTACCATCTTTGTTGTATCACGGTGTATGGTGACCATAAAACCATGATATCCTGGATGTCATAATTTCTCAAGCTGGATACCTCGGAAACCCTACACCATTCTCATCATGGTTTCATCACTTTCCTTTCCAAATAAGTGCATCTGAGGTTCTACAACCATCCTTTCATTACATCACAGACTAGGTTGGCTAACCAAACAATCATTTACTTTATTAACCGCTAGTGATACATCTGGGTGTTAGCCAAACTTAACTCTTTTCCAGACTTAAGGTTAGACTAACAACCTCTTCTAGTCTCTAGCCAAACTAGGCAGCTATATCTCAACCAAAGCATCCATTACCACTTCACATCCTTAGGTATTAGGTAATGTTGAAGACATACACCTCCATGTATTCCACTTATTATATCAACTCTAAGTTTATCTTTATCAAGAAACATCTAAGATTATTCTCTTGGTGATCAAACTCAACCTTGCATATCTTGCAAATTCCAGATAGCTCAGGGTATCACATCCTCACAAGATGATCTCCTTGGTACTCTTAGTGTTCGTAAACCATCCATGTATCATTTGCTCCACAAGGGTATGTTATCAAATCTATCCCCATACCTTGTAGCAACGTTCCAACTCACATCATCTTTATCATTGGTGTATGGCATGCGTATTGTCCTATCTCTCATTCCCATAACAAGAGGAAATAAGAATTTGGCTGCAGTCCAAATACAGAGTTCTTCCTGTTCCAAGAATAGAGATGGTACATCCCACCTTGCCAGTACACCTTTACATCTAATTTGAAACATGCCACATATGCTTCTACAAACATCACGATATCAAAAAAAAATTACTTCTATCGAAAACTGGTCTCGAACCTACTGGGGTTTACACACAATCCTTGGTCATCTCCTCTAGGTCTATAGGGTGTCGTCACTTTTGGGGTCATCCCTTTTCCCTTATGCATCTAGAGAGTTCCCTACTCATCTGCCCTTTGGGTCCCATGAGTTCATGAAGGTGATCAATCTCCTAACCCATGGCCCTCATACAATGATAGTTGTTACCTCCCAACCCTATGGTCATGTGCAACTAGGGAATTAGGCAACCCCTACTTTCATCAGTCTTATCCCTACCTGACTCTTGGATAGACTTAGGATTCTAACATAGTACATGTTCAACTTATAACCTTACCCAGGCCTTCATCATCTCTCTCTGCATTCATGGGTTGTCTTTCATCCCTTCACAGGGGTTATGGCAACCTACCTACCCTGGTCAGGCCCCATACTGGTTACCTCCATGGTATCACACCCACATGCACATCGAGATGGTTATCTATGGGTCTACAGGTTCATTCTCGTACCATCTACTCATCTCTTAGCTTGTGAAGATCATATGAAACCTCTTTAGGTTACTTCAAAATCAACAACACTGGTATACACCCTACAAAAGGGTCCCTCTCCCAGGATGGGAGGAAACTACACCTGATAACAACAGTCACAAATGTCCTTATGTTTAGGGTATGCATCCACATGAACATGCCTAACCCAGCAGCTACTAGGGCACAAGCAGACCACCTATTAAACTGTGCTAGGTCATACTTGTTCTCTTTCCTCAACATTAGATCAACTTAGTCGTGAGGTGTTCATCAAACATACCCTTAACTTAAGGGGTATCCTTTACCTCTATGCATGAGGAGTACCATGCTCGAAACTATAGAGACTCAAATCTCATCATGAGCATCGGATACACTGCTTCCCCTCTTAGGCCTAGGAACCCTAGGTTCACCTTTGGGTTTCTGACTGTATGCTCAATCTCTTAACCACGAATCAAGCTTGTCCAAGGTATGTCATGTACTCCCATGATCCTTTTATATGAGCAACACCTCAGAGTTGAGTCCTCCTCAAGGGAAACGAACTAGGTATACTGCCTTACAACTGGTTACTTAAACCTCCTCAGGGTCTAAGACACTCTTTGTCTCATCTCAGCAAGTAACCACTTATACCATAGGCACATAGGTACTAGATGCATCACCCTCTCTCTAGGGTTTTGGTTCCTCTAAATGCAACCAAGATATCATCAGCCTCTAGGGGTCAAGCATAAGTCAACCACTATCATCCACTTAGGTCGCATCATCCTCAACTCCCCATTGTTCCTCATATCTCAGGGTTTTAGGTTTCCAACCTCCTTGTTGGGGTCCTACTTTCTCTCTCTAGGGCTAACTCCACATCCAGTCGTACTACTAGAGGCCCTCTCTCCATGAAGGATCAAGCTCGTAGGCATACCTCCATGTGGGTGAAGCCTATGCTCAACCTTATGTTTGCTCATGATTATCCATAGCCCCTTATGCTTATCTCATAAACCATCCATCTTGTCCTTATGGCCTCAATTTTAACTTACTTCCCGTACTACTGATGTGCTCAGGGTGCATGTTATCCCCTACTTGCATAAGCCTATAGGGTTTCTATAGGTTCTTCACTAACCTCATCAATGAGGGAGCTATCTTTCACTCAAACATGCACGACCCTTCCTAGGGTTGGGTTGCCAAAGGTGTTAGGTCATCCAACCTCTCATGGCTCATATGGCATTCCAAAGGCATGTCCACCCAATCAACCAAGACATCTAACTCATCATGTCATCTCTCTCTAACCTCCAATTAGGGTTAGGGTTAACATCATCCTCAGAGGAGGTGCCAGGTCTCTACTTTTAATGGAGGTCTCTACCTCCAAGACTAACTCTCTCTACTCATCCTCCTGACAAGGAGGTCTATCCTCAGGCCTCTCCTGAGGGCCATGACAACTCGTGTCATACGACCTAAGCATGTATCTATTCTTTAGTTTGCGCTTAATCTATTAAGCTTATGTCCATGACATCTTATTTACATACTTTTCATTAATTTGGTGGAGGATTCCTTAGACCTTATTAACCTTACCCATACCTCCAGAGTGTGAGGAGAAGAGAGGAAACCCTAATCCTTAAGGTCCTTAATAGAATTTGAGTTGAGAAGGGATGAACAAGATGAGAGAGTCCTAAAGGTATCTTATTTCATGTCATATCCTAAGACATCGGCCAGGCAGTCACACAATCCGGGAGTCCTCGTATTCCAACAAGCGGTGCGGAGGAAAATATTTCCAGCCCCCGGATGTGATCCTTTTCTAGACACCTTAGTCTTTTGGACAATCCTCTAATAACTCCCTTAGTTCTATGGAATTTGTAAAATTTAATAATTATTAAAGATTAAGTGAGGAACCTATGCTCTGATACCAATTGTAATGACCATGTCTCCCAATAACCCCCAATTAAGGGAGACCCGAAGGTCATAGCTGTTATTCAATTAACAGGATCAAAGGTTCAACAAATAATCAATAATAATTATGAAATTCTACTAACTAAATGGAATTTGGTATAAAATTAAAACTTTGCATACCTTTTAAAAACTGGGATATCTACATCTATCCGCATAAGGAGTCTACTCTAACTGATCCTCCTTTATACTTTAACCCTTAATTAATTTCACATATGCCACTTTACTATTTGTCCTTTTCAAGATTGTACCTAGAACACCGACAAACAAAACGTCGGTCTGCATATCGAAATATGTCGGTATGTGGGGACATCCAAAATTTCACAGATATGGCTAACAATTTAATAATCACAGTCAAATTATTTAACAAAACAATTTACATTTTCAATGTGTCATTCTCCACCGCTTTTTCCCTAACTCTGGCATACCCCTCTAGGGTTTCTCTTTTGCCATTGACTTAAGGCCACCTTCTCAATCCCAAACTTGGTGCCTGGGAGTCACCTCTAGAGCTGGCAAAAGTTGACCTGACCTGAGAAACCTGACCCATCCTATCCGCAACCCGACCCGATTAAACCCGAAGAAAATATAAACCCGAACTCAACCTGACCCGTCCCGATGTTTACCCGAAACTCAATATGACCCAGAATTGACAAAACCAAACCAGACCTGACACCTGACCTGATGATATCGCGTGACCCGAATCAACCTGGAAAAATCACAACTGACTTGACCCGACTCGATATCAACCTGACCTGACATTGACCTGACCCCACGTCAACCCTCCTAACACCAACACAACCCAATGTCAACCCAATCCAACACCAACCTGACCCTATATCAACTGGACTTGATGTCAAACCGACCCTACACCTAGAACACCGACCCGACCCAATGTCAACTTGACTGAGTACTAGTGAGTAGCAACTAGCGAGAAGCCGAGAAGTGAAGTTTTAGTTTTACAATAGATTTTGTATAACTTTATCAATATATTATTTATAAGAAATAGTTTGCTTGATAATTTGATTGTAAGGAAAAGGAAGGGGGAATATAAGAGATATTGGATAGTAAAAGAGAAAAATAACAAGTAAAAAAATGTTTTCTTTATTTTTTTAATTAATGCAACATATTAGTCATTACTCATTATCACAATTCACAATGTGACCTGAATAAGGTCCAACTTAAAACAACTTGATTATATAAAAATACAACCCATCCAACACCAACTTGATAACTACCCAATTCAAAATGATTATATTCAAACTCGAGTTAGCCCCAAGAAATAGTGTAAATTGAAACGACCTGAAGTGATTTGATGTGAACCCAAACCAACCCAATAAATGAATCTGAACAAACTTGTACCAAAATTGACCCGATCCGGACATGAGTTGACCCAAAAAAGCAAAATGAACCGAAGGGACCAAATAGATACTAACCCGACTCGACATGAAAGGATAAAATAACCTCAATTATCTTCGACCCATAATGACTATGGCCAAACCTAAACTAACCCATCTGATTGCTAACTCTCTAACCTAAACAGACTGAGACCCAACCCAAAACAACTAGACCCAAACAAAAAACACAACCCAAGAAGACCCGATCTGATTACTACCCAACCTAAAAATGAATCGACCTAAAACCCAAGTAGACTGAGGAAATAGTTCAAATTGACCCGACCCGATATTAAGACGACTCAAAATGATTTGACTTGAACCCGACCCGACCCAATAAAGTAACCTGAAAAAGTCTATACCTAAATTGACCCGACCTGAACCCGAGTTGACCCGTATTACAAAATGACCCGAAGGGACCCAACCCGATCCTAACCCGAACCAAACCCGACCGACCCGAAAGAATAAAATAACCCGAATTATCTCTGACCCATAATGACCTGACCTGAAATGACCCGACCCAAACCCGACCCGACCCGCCCGATTGCCAGCTCTAGTCACCTCTCATGGTGCTCCATAGTCATTCATCATTGACCACCTTCTCATTCCCGAGCTTGGTGTCTGGGGTCACCTCTCATGGTGCCCATGGGTCTACCCTCTTGGGCCTAACCTTTATGGCATCTTCCATCAGGGTGGTATGTAGGTGCGAGAATACACACTTCTTTATAATTGTGATAACCATAGTGACTTTATAATTTTGCAAGTATGAACATCCAACAATTTAGATTACATTCAATACGAGGAAACATCCAGAAAACCCTCAAGAAACTAATGTGATTAACCATAATTAACCACATACCTGATCCAGAGTGACTTGTTGTCCAAGCAATAATGATAAAGAACAAGTAACAAGCAATCAACAATATCATGAAATTAATGCATGACATCCAAGCGTTATAGTTAATCCAAAACATTCTAAAGTTAGACTTGGATTCCACCTAAAGCTTTCTAGGCCACTTTATGGTTTTATTAGGGTTTTAGCGTCCATAATGCTTTTATCACATTTAATGCCCTCTTATTTCACAAATCCTAATTTCAACATCATAAGAACAGTTAAAGTTCATCATTTCTCTTTTATACTAAAACTACCATATTTATCACTTTTAAGTTACTTCAAGATCATTAGACTCAATTACCACCTTTAGTTTCCTTCGAATTGACAACTCATACTTTATCAGGATTTAATTCATAATTGTATTCCATTTACTATTAATTCCTCATTTATCCATTGGAAAACCCTAATCACCAACTTGAGGGTATTATATCATGAAAACACAGTTCTATAATTATATTTTCAGATTTAACCCATTAAAACCCATATTTTCTCAAATTAGGGTTTCAAACCAAATTAACCTCAAAGAGTCATTAAAATTGAGTTCCATATCAAATTAGGGTTTTATCATAATTTACTACATCAAAGGTGATAACTTGGGGTACTTTTTCAATTGCAAGAAATATCTGGTCCCAAATTTATTTTTATTGGCTTCCTCAAGTTTTTCTGATCAAATTTCATGTATAACATATTTTCATCAGGGCTACCAATCTTTAGTTGTGATTTATGCAAGATAAATACGTTTAAGCCAATAAAAAAGTGTCACGTCGGCAAGCGGGACTTACTTTATTTTCCACGCAAATTGGTAGATTACTCTTCTACCCTTGATCTCTTCTCACGGCTTTTGGGGTACGGGAGTCTTTTCTCCCTTGCTCGTCTTCCTCCCCTGCTTGCTCGACGCAGAGCAATGGAAGGTCAACTCTGGTGTTGACTTCCATCAGAAGGGATCCTTCCTCGCTCAAAGTTGGTCCTCCACCTCCACCCGACCCAACCAAACTCATCGCAGTCCAAATTTCTCTAGTCTTAGCCGAAGTCGCCGAGACGAAATAGAGTTTATCCCGACGCAAGCCAAGGAGGTCCAAGATGTAGGAGGGGCTCGAGAGAGGAAATCGGTGGGAGATACTTGTCCTGAAAGTCCCACAGAATCTTACGGAGTTTCTCATCATCTCACAGAGGAAAATGACCCCCTTAAAATAGCATGTCGCTATGGAGCACAGTCGGTTGGGTCTGTGGGTTTTAGGGGATTCTTCTAGAGACCCCATGCTCGATGAAACCTAGGATTAAATTGTCCGTAAGAAACTCACGAACAAATCTAGCATATTTCCGAGTTTGCACACTCATTGATTGACAAGGAATTCAATCAAGGAAACTCAGAGTTTTGTCCTTGCTTTCCTAACTAGACGCGAACTGGAAGACAAGCTCATCATCGTCGGATCTAGATCTGATGGCCCTAAACGCACGCGCCAGATCAAGGGAATTGTATTCAGAATTGTGACATTTATTATTAACCCAACACTTTAGGGAATCTTGTAAAAGCTATAACTCCCAAACCAAATATCCAATTAATGTCAAATTTGGAGGTAAAGTCCATAATGACTTAGTCTACCTCTCTACAATAGTTGGCCTCATTATCTCAAAGGAAATGTTCCTTTTCTTTAAGTTCAAGATATCTCTTAATTTTATATATTTTTCACCTATTTTCTCTTTCCTTTGCTATTAAATTATTATTTTGAGTTCCTTGAACCTCAAGGAACCTTAATGGCTCTAAATCCCCTCTTGGGAATATTTCCTTATCCTCTTTCCTTATCTTTCATCCCTTTTCTTATTATTTTAGTTTTCTTTATTAAAATATCTCTTTTTGAGTATTTCTCTTTATCTCTCTTTTATTTTCCTTATTTGGAGTTCCTTTTAACATCAAGAATCCTTTAGATACGAAAATCCACCAAGATAACTCAATTATACCTCTTTTCACTTATTTTCCACCTTTTATCATTGTTTTCAATTTCTTTTCTTAATATAGAAATATCTAATTGATCTTTTCTTTTCTTATTGCTCTATCTTTGCAATTTTTGACTCCTTGGGACCCAAGGAACCCATGTGGCACGAAATCCACCATTGGATTAAGTTCTTTTGCCTTCTAGAGGTCCACACCTTTCTTTTCTCAAAAACTCAATTATTTATTTACTAATTGAATTTCCTTGTTATTGGGCCCAATAGACAATAAAGCCCACAAAACAATCATCAATGCTATTGTAAATGAAATCCATTTATTCAAAATAGATTATATCATTATTCGTTTCAATAGCTTTAATATGAGAAATTACATTTCTCACCAAATGAACTTAAAAATTATGGTTGTAACAACTCTCTAAATGAAATATGACAGCCACTGCTTCCACCTGGTATATCACTGCTGTCCTTGTTGCTGCTCTTCCCTTGCTATAGGGTTTTTGCCTTTTCTTCCGTGTCTACCTAAAAAGTTGGATCCCACGGGGGTAAGACAACTAAAATTGTCCTAGTAAGAGATATAACTCTCCGCAAGAAACATTATTATTGCAGTTTAATATGATAAAACTGAGCAGAGGAATCATATATAATCAACAATAGATAAATCAATGTCTAAACAGATTAGAGAAAAACTCTTATTCAAATCATTCAGCTATAACTTGATAAAGAAGCATGTCACTTATCCAATAAGGAATTGAAGAACATGTATAGCATTTATCCATCTAAGACATGCTATGCAAGGTAACATCAACCAATGATTCTCGTAATCCAACCTTAAGCAAATATACTACATGGATGATTACACTTTACAATTATACTTAAGCCATGAGGAGATGAGGTATATTGCTCATACTCCAACCGACCATTGCAAAATCAAAATCGGTACCATACATATGTTAAGGAAGAGCTAGATTTCCATAACCTCCCTTAGTTCAGTCAGTACGAGATCTCATGCAGGACATCTTGTGTCTCTGCTTAAATGGCTTTCCAGGGTATACTGGAAACTTCACTATAGAGTTATAGCCCATAGCTTATACTCTCTTCAAGATATGGCCCTTAGCCAATGCCTGGTATTGTGGAGTTATGGACCATAGCCATACTCTTATTGGGATATGGTCCATAACCAATCTTGTACATAGGAGATGGCCCGCAGTCATTCCTATGAGGCGTAAGGATATATTCTCCCATTACCCCCACATATTAAAAAATATGCATTCCAGGGATTCCCATAGGAAAACCTATTTCTCCATCACAAACTACTGACGATGATGGATCTATGGTCAGGGCTCTACATGATAAGATTTCACTTGATTAATTAAATGTATTACATATTCTTTTAGCATTAGACATGTTTCCAAACATCAATTATTATGACATAAGCTACAAAGAATGTGTAACACTTCTATCAAGTACTTTTCAAAACTTTATAGCACATTGGGATCTCAATCCCTTATCTCATAATGGGCATTCTGATCACTTAACATCTCATCAACATGATTATGAAATATGGGTATTCAAACCCTCAGTTCATCAAAGAACACTTATTACCACTTGCCAGGTAACTAATACCTTCAGGTCTTTTGACCAAGGTAAACATGATGCTTGCAATACAAGCATTTCACATGGCTCTCAAAGCCCATTAATCTCTTGCTACCTATTATTAGGCAACAAAGCATATTATGGCTCACAAGGCCCATAAAACAATTTCAATAATAAAACATCATAGCTCATACCTCGCTATATCCAACATCTCATGATACCTACATGATTAGTGCACATGATAATAGTCATATCGATTACATATCAGTACTATGCCATGTAATGGTAGCATCACTATTCCCTCATTAGGGTTAGGGTTTCCCAAATTCAAGTTAATTAGGGATACTCATCCCATTACCCAGAATTAGGGTTATGGTTTATCATCATATTACCCAACATTAGGGTTTCACACACTATAATCCAAAATTAGGATTTCACATACCTTCACCCTATATTAGGGTAGGATTTCATATAGCATTACATAGCATCACCTTGGATTAGAGTTTCACATCACATCTCTATATTAGGGTTTCACATGACATCACTACATCAGGGTTTCACATGACATCACCCTAGATTAGGGTTTCACATCACATCACTGCATTAGGGCTTCACATGACATCACCCTAGATTAGGGTTTCACATGGAATCATTATCTTGAATTAAGGTTCCTTATAACTTTCCCCCAAATTAGGGTTTCATGTAACTTTACCCAAAATTACGGTTTCATGAAACATCCTCTTAAATTAGGGTTTTTCATTATATTACCCTGAATTGGGATTTCTCATATCATCACCCTAGATTAGGGTTTCATCGAATATTGCCCTAAATTAGGGTTAGGGCTCATCAACCTTATTGATTAGGGTTTCATGATCTCTTTATCAAGGATCATACCCTAATTACATATTTTATTCATGTTGAGAGTGTTGAGGTTTAACCACTACATGATTATTATACATGTAGGAATTCCTCTCTCTCATCCTCCTCAATCTTAATTAGATTAGATCAATCCTTCATTCAAGTACACACATTTAGGGTTAGCATGCTGTATTGAGATATTTCTTTCATAAGCATTAAAGGCTAACCACTCAAAAGGTACTAATCACTTAAGTACCTTAAAGGTACAACCATTGTAATTATCTTTGATAAATATCATCAAAAATCATGGGGTTAATTGTACTTACATGGTTTGAATCAATTAGACCTTCAAACGGTCTTGAGGTATTAGACCCTCAAACGGTCTTGAAGTATGTTGACCCTCAAACGGTCTTTGATTCAATTGCACTTCCAAATGGTCTGAAGACCGTTAGACCTAAAACGGTCTTGGTCCCAAAATCTTCAATCGGTCTTAAGACCATTAGACCATCAAACAGTCTTGATCTCAAATTCCCTAAATGATTTGAGACCGTTTGAATAAAAAAAAATTGACTCCAAACAGTTTGAAACCACATGAGCCACTCATCATTGAAACTGATTGAACATCAAACGGTCTAAAGCCCGTTTGCTCCAAACCCCCTTGAAACTGAAAGGGTCATCTAGGGTTTCCTTCAATCAATCAATTGATTTTATGGTTTGAACTCATTGAACCATCCAACATTGAGACCATTGAAATTTCATCCAGCTACAACCCTTGGATCACCATCCATCCATGACTCCACTTGACCTCAAACGGTCATGAGACCGTTTGCCCTCAAACGGTCTTGAGACCGTTTGAACCATTCAACTTAGAAATCAGCTCAGTCGATTTAGGGTTTCAACCATTCAATTCAATTTAAGGTTTGTAATCAATGGATCCTCCATTCATAAAACCATTATATTTAGATCAATTGGAATCATTGGATCTTTAATCATCCACATCAGCAATTGACCCCAAACGGTCTTGACACCATTTAACCCCAAACGATCTTGATATTGTTTGGTCATCAACATTGCAAACAGTTTACTCAAGATATTAATTGAGGTGTGTGCTAAGATAACATCATCATCTTCAAGATACAAACCTTCGAAGTTTATTGTTATTCTTATGGTGATTTCATCAACTAATAGAAAGGAAAATTGGGAATGAAAAAGGAATGAACATATGATGAAGAAATGAAGTCAATAATGATATTTAAGGGTTCAAGTTATATAACCCACCTTCAAAGTTGAATCCAAGATTCAAGATTCACGTACTCAATGGTGAATGAAGCTTTCTCAACTGTCTAAGGTCCGTTCTCAAGTCTTTGGATGAAAAGAATGGCTAAAGTTGAAGATTGAATGGAGAAAAGAAGAAAATAAGCATTGAATTTCGATTTCCACCATGAAATCAAGGTTGAAGATGGTTATGGAGCTTACCTAAAGGTTGGGATACGCCCCCACATGTTGCTCCTAAGCTCCCTTGTGCACGACCAAAGCAAGGAAAGAAAGAAGAGTAAAAAAAGAGTCTTTCATGTGGGTGAAAAATGGGATATATGTATGTGAATTTTCAAGAGCGAGAAAGCAATAGAAAATTCCTTCAACTCCCAAAATTGGTGCCACTTATCCCCCTCACTTCCTTGCATATGAAGCCATCATCCTTTCTTTCAAATACCTCTCGTTTATCCTTGAATTAAAAGCAACCACTTTAAGCACCTTAATCATTATAATACTACTATCCATTTTTAGTGGACAATTCTTTTTAATTAACAAATGCAAGTGGATTTCTTCACCTACTTAGGATATTTCGGTGCCATTGTAAGGAACAAGGACGTCCATACTTTTACAAATTCAGCCATCTCATTTTTTGTTGAAGGGCACTTCCATTAACATATTTATTTTTGCATTAAATTGAATTAGGGTTTCAATTGTGCTTAAATCTTGATTATTTTAATATCAAGATTCTCTCTCCTCCAAAGACATTCAAATGAGACACCCCTCTGATTTTCTTGTCTCTAATTGATACCAAGAAACATTAGGGACTCTGTAAAGTGGTATTTTGCATATTGAACCCTAGGTTTTGGGTAAATTGCACATTACACCAAAACTAGGTTTTAATGCACAAGCATTGCTTAACAAGCTCTTTCTTGGTGCTCAGGCTACCAAAAGCCATACATCTGCATCATTCTCATTCTTATGATGCTTCAACACTTGAGGAACATTTTACCATGTAACATTTTCAAGTTAACCCCTCAACTTGGTTAATTTGCACTTTAGTCCAAAATAGGCAAAACATTATTTTCAACATTATTTAAAAAGGACTAAGATTGAAACATAAGTTCCTCTTGGGCCTTAATTACTTTTCAAAAGATAAGAGAAAGCATATAATTATGTTTCTTAAACAAAACATCTAGGGTTAAAGCATAACCCAGGTCAGGGATGTTACAAATTATCCACCCCTAACAGGGATTTCATCCCCAAAATCATCAAGAGAAAAGGGAAGGATACTTCCTCCTCATCTCTTCCTCTAGCTCCCATGTAGCTTCTTCAATGCCACGATGATGCCAGAGAACTTTCACAAGACATATGTCTTTATTTTTCAGCTTTTTAATTCTTTTATCAAGGATAATCACAGGTCCTCCAACATATGATATATCATCATTTAATTCTACCTCCACAGGTTGCAAAACTAACTCTGTGTTAGGATGACACTTTCTTAGCATGGAGATATAGAATACTGGATGCAACTTATGCAGCTCAGGTGGCAACTCCAGCTTATAGGCTACCTTTCCAATCCGTTCAATGATTGGATAAGGCTCCATAAATCTAGGAGCTAACTTTCCCTTCTTTCCAAATCTAAGGACGCCTTTCCAAGGTGAGACCTTGAGATATACTCTGTCTCCAACTTATAATTCGAAAGGTCTTCCTCATTTGTCGGCGTATGACTTTTGTCTATCCTATGCCGTCTTTAGTTGTTGTTGTATTACTTTAATCTTCTTAGTTGTCTGTTGCACAAGCTCGGGACCCAAAAGTTGATATTCTCCTATTTCATACCAACATAAAGGAGATCTACAATGCCTACCATATAATGCTTCATATGGTGCCATATCAATACTGTGCTGGTAGCTATTATTGTAAGCAAATTCTATCAAGCTTAGGTGTAGATCCCAACTTCCTACAAACTGAAGGACATAGGCCCTAAGAAAATCCTCCAAGGTTTGTATGGTCCTCTCAGATTGTCCATCTTTCTCTGGATGAAAGGTAGTACTAAACCTTAACTATGTTCCCAAAGATTTATGTAGTCGTTCCCAAAAATGACTCATAAACTGGGGACCTCTATCAGAAACAATAGTAGCTGGAACCCCGTGCAATCATACTATCTCATCTATATATATCTGTGCAAGCTTCTCAACAGTGTAGGTTGTTTTGACAGGAAGGAAATGTGTTTTCTTAGTCAACCTATAAACTACCACCCATATGGAATCATGACCTTTGGTTGTTTTAGGCAAACCAACCACAAAGTCCATGGTCACATGATCCCATTTCCACTGCGGTATATGCAAAGGTTGCATTGTTCCTGTGGACTTCTGATGTTTAGCTTTAACCTACTGACACACCGGACACCACATAACAAACTCAGCTACATCCTTCTTCAATCCTGGCCAACAATACATATCCTTCAAGTTACGATACATTTTGGCGCTCCCTAGATGCATTGCATACATCGAAGAATGAGCTTCATCCAAGACTAACTTCCATAAGTCATTGGCATCAGGTACTACCATGCTACCATGGTAACAGACAACCTGATCCTCTGACTCATTAAAGCCATCCCGTTTCTCACTACCATACTCTGACCTGATCTGCTGAATCATAGGATCAGCCTGCTGTGCTTCTTTAATCTACTGTCTCAGAGTAGGTTTCACTTGCATCTCAGCTAACATCCCGACTAATAATGATACCTTAAGCTGTATATTGTTTTGCCTCAAGGAGATAAGCATATCTCTTTTAAATCACACTAAGGAGTTCAATTGTGCTTTATCTAAGGCTGATGATGATGATTTCCTACTTAATGCATCAGCCATTACATTAGCCTTCCCAGGATGATAATCAATTGTATAATCGTAGTCCTTGATTAACTCCATCCAGCGATGTTGTCTCATGTTCAACTCATGTTGTGAGAAGATATATTTTAGATTCTTATGATCTGTGAAAATCTAAAATGTCTCTCCATAGAGATAGTGTCTCCAGATTTTCAGAGCATGGACTACAACAACAAGCTCTAGATCATGTGTCAGATAATTCTCCTCGTGTTTCTTAAGCTGTAGAGAGGCAAAAGAAATCACTTGATTATCATGCATTAACACACATCCTAGACCATTCTGAGATGCATCACAGAAAACTATTTACCCCTTCCCTTGCTCAGGTAATACTAGCACAGGTGCACTTGTTAATCTTTCTTTCAACAGATGGAAAGAATGTTGACACTTGTCATTCCAGACAAAAGGAACCTCCTTCCTGGTCAACTTAGTTAGGGGTAAAGATATAGAACTGAAGTTCTTAATGAACCTCCTATAATATCCCGCCAATCCTAGGAAACTATGTATCTCTATCCGTGTCTTTGGTTGTTCCCATTGCAGGACATGTTCTACCTTCTTAGGATCAACACGGATACCTGAGGCAGATATTACGTGTCCTAGAAAAGAAAATTCTGGTAACCAGAACTCACATTTGCTAAACTTAGCATACATCTTATGCTCTCTTAGCAAAGTTAAAGCCTGACGGAGGTGCTACTCATGCTGTTGAGCATCTCTACTGTATATCAAGATGTCATCTATGAAGACTATGATGAATTGATCAAGAAAAGGCTGAAAGATTCTATTCATGAGTTCAATGAATGCAGTTGGTGCATTAATTAGTCCAAACGACATAACTATGAACTCATAGTGACCATACCTTGTCCTAAAGGTAGACTTAGGTATGTCACTCTCCTTGATACGCAATTGATGATATCCCGACCTCAGATCTATCTTAAAGAAGATAGCTGCACCACGCAACTGATCAAACATGTCATCGATCCTTGGTAAAGGATACTTGTTCTTTATGGTTACTTTATTCAACTGTCTGTAATCAATGCATAACTACATCGATCTGTCCTTCTTCTTAACAAAGAGAACCGGAGCACCCCATGGTGAGGTACTCGGTCGGATAAAACCTTTCTCAAGCAACTCCTGCAATTGTTTCTTGAGCTTTGCCATCTTAGAAGGTGCCATTCTATATCGTGTTTGGGCTATTGGTTGTGTGCCTGGAATTAGATTAATCTCAAAATCAATCTCTCGGGGCGGAGGTACACCTGGATGTTCCTCAGGGAACACATCTTCAAACTCCCTAACTATCTAAACTTCAGAAAGATTAGGGCTCTTCATTGTGGTGTCTATCACATGTGCCAATAATGCAAATCATCCTTCTCTCATCAGCTTCTCAACTATCATAGACGATACTAGACAAGTTGGAAGAATCTTTCTATCTCCCTGAAAGATCCATGTGTCACCGTCATATGCAAACACAGCTTGCTTGGAATCACAATCCAAGACAACCTTATACTTTTCTAGGGTGTCCATCCCAAGAATTATATCAAACCCATGCATCTCAAGTGGTATAAGATCCACCTGAATGTGATGTTCAGAGAAGGAAAGAATGCAGGGAGAACACACCTCCCGTAGCACTGCAGATCCCAACAAAGGGGTTTCTAATAACAGATTATCTGCTCTATGACTAACAATCATATTGCAGTCAACGATCACTTCTCGAGTGATAAAGGAATGTGCAACACCCGGATCAATTAAAATAGATATGAAGTAAGATGAAGACATATCAGAATGAAATAGTTCCATCTGACGTGTCACAACTCTAGGGTTGACTACTGCTTCGGGTTGATTCATCGCATAGAATCTCGCTATTGCTTGTTGTTGACCCTGTGATCGGTTGTTCGATGCTGATGAACTAGCTTGATATGCTTGTCCACGTCCTCTAGCACCACTCAAAATTTGTTTCCTTTCATGACCTTGTTGACTATGCCTCGGTGGTTGGGTTACCACTGTGTTTCCAGCTGGACAATCCCTTGCTAGATGTCCTACCTGTCTACACTGGTGACAGGTTCTATTCTCTTGATATGGTCTAAGAGGTTCAGTTGTTGACGTTGATGTTGTACTAGGGGATCTATTTGAAGGAAAACTACGGCCCCTACCCCTACTTGATGTCCATTGCGTCTGGGTATTGAATCTTGGTGGTGCTACTGGTGTAGAGAATCTCAATTTCTTCAAACTTCCAGACCTCTATCCTTGAAACTGAGTAAACACATTCTTACTCTTAGTCTGACACTTCTCAATCTCCGATCTTTCTATCCATCTCACGAACTCCACAAAGGTGGTGAACCTCTCCCTGTTCTCTAATGCAGACACATGAGTAGTCAATTCAGCATTCAACCCCTTCTCAAAATGCCAAATTATCTCTTCATCAGTAGATGCATTATGTAGACAAAACCATAAAAGCTCCATGAACTTAGCTTCATACTCGCTAATGTTCATTGGTCCTTGCCTTAACCTCTCAAACTGAGAGATATTCTCATCTAGAAACGTCTTGGGGAAGTATCTACTGACGAATTCTCGTCGGAAAATTTCCCATCTGATCTCAACACCTGGCCTCTTGCCCTCTTCTATTGTCCACTAGTGGCCAACACTCCCATTTAGAAGGTACATTGCATGCCTCACCTTCTCTGCTTCAGGGATATTGGGGATTCTAAAGTCCTTCCTTTAGCTCATCCATCCACATATCTTCGTCTGTTGGGTCAGCTGTTACAGCATAATCTGTGGCTCCTACCCGGAGAAGTCATTTGAAAGTCTTGCCGGCTCCCTATCCTTCATTGAGAGATGATGCCCTAGGTGCAGGTGGTGGCATCCTATCTGTCATATGTGTCATGTTTGCCATGAACTACCCAAACAGATCATGGAAGGTTGGGCTTTCCAGTGGTTATGCTGGGGATGTTCAAGTACTAGTTCCTCCCTCTCCTGATCCCTTGCACCTCTTCCTGGTGCAGTAATGCTGCTCTCAGTAGCATGTTCTTCGTATGATCCAGACATATTTAAGTTCTTCTTCTCCTCCTATATGAGTAGAAGACACTTATCAGATAACTGGAAGACACTAGAACAGACTCAACAACCTTAATCATATGTCTCTGTAGACTCAACGAACCTAGAGCTCTGATACCAACTAAACTGTGACGCACAGTTCGAACAAAATGTAATTGACTAAGAGGAAGTGATCATTTACAGTGGAATTACTGAAAATCACTAAAAATTAAAACCATTTACAAAGAGATCCAAACACAGGAAAACTCTTTTATCAAGAACCAATGTATTTCATTTACATCCTGGTTCATAAGTACATATCATGTACCGTCTCTTCTCGAGGATTACAAGCATCGAATACCTTGCTGAAACTATACACAGACAATAGAAAAACCTCGAGGCATCAAGCCAAAATCTCATATTGATTCTTTAAAGTACTAACTACTAACTCTGAGGACTTGAGAGTATAGAGACGCCACATAGGACTCTCTAAACGAAATATGACACCCAGTGCTTCCACCTGGTATATCACTGTTGTCCTTGTTTCTGTTGTTGTTTCTCTTCCTCTGCTATAGGGTTTTTTCTTTTTCTTCCACGTCTACCTAAAAAGTTGGATCCCACGGGGGTTAGACAATTGAAATTGTCCCAGCGAGAGATGTAACTCTCCACCAGAAACATTATTATTGCAGTTTAATAGGACAAAACTGAGAAGAGGAATCATATATAATCAATAGCAGATAAATCAATGTCTAAACAGATTAGAGCAATACTCTTATTCAAATCATTCAGCTATAACTTGATAAAGCAGCATGTCACTTATCCAATAAGGAATTGAAGAACATGTATATCATTTATCCATCTAAGTCATGCTATGTAAGGTAACATCAACCAATGATTCTCGTAATTCAACCTTAAGCAAATATGCTACACAACTGATTACATTTAACAATTATACTTAATCCCTGAGGAGATGAGGTATACCGCTCATACTCCAACTGACCATTGCGAAATCGAAATCGGTACCATACATAGGTTAAGGAAGATCCAGATTTCCATAACCACCCTTATCTCAGTCAGTACAAGATCTCATGCAAGACATATTGTGTCTCTACTTAAGATTTCACTTGATTAATTAAGTGTATTACATATTCTTTTAGCATTAGACATGTTTCCAAACATCAATTATTATGACATAAGCTACAAAGAATGTGTAACACTTCTATCAAGTACTTTTCAAAACTTTATAGCACATTGGGATCTCAATCCCTTATCTCATCATGGGCATTCTCATCACTTAACATCTCATCAACATGATTATGAAATATGGGTATTCAAACCCTCAGTTCATCAAAGAACACTTATTACCACTTGTCAGATAACTAATACCTTCAGGTCATCTGACCAAGGTAAACATGATACTTGCAATACATGCATCTCACATGGCTCTAAAATCCCATTAATCTCTTGTTACCTCTTATTAGGAAACAAAAATATTATGGCTGACAAGGCCCATAAAACAATTTCAATGATAAAACATCATAGCTCATACCTGCCTATGTCCAACATCTCATGATACCAGCATGATTAGTGCACATGATAACAATCATATCAATTACATATCAGTACTATGCCATGTAATGGTAGCATCACTATTCCCTCATTAGGGCTAGGGTTTCCCAAATTCATGTCAATTAGGGATACTCATCCCATTACCCAGAATTAGGGTTATGTTTTATCATCATATTACCCAACATTAGGGTTTTACGCACTATAATACAAAATTAGGATTTCACATATCTTCACCCTATATTAGGGTAGGATTTCATATAGAATTACATAGCATCACCATGGATTAGAGTTTCACATCACATCTCTATATTAGGGTTTCACATGACATCACCCTTGATTAGGGTTTCACATGACATCACTGCATTAGTGTTTCACATGAGATCACCCTAGATTAGGGTTTCACATGACATCACTGCATTAGGGCTTCTCATGGCATCACCCTAGATTAGGGTTTCACATGGCATCATTATCTTGAATAAAGGTTCCTTATAACTTCCACCAAATTAGGGTTTCATGTAACTTTACCTGAAATTAGGGTTTCATGAAACATCCTCTTAAATTAGGGTTTTTCATTATATTACCCTGAATTGGGATTTCTCATATCATCACCCTAGATTAGGGTTACACCATTACCCTAGATTAGGGTTTCATCTAATATTGCCCTAAATTAGGGTTAGGTCTCATCAACCTTCTCGATTAGGGTTTCATGATCTCTTTATCAAGGATCATACCCTAATTACATATTTTATTCATGTTGAGAGTGTTGAGGTTTAACCACTACATGATTATTATACACACATTAATTCCTCTCTCTCTCATCCTCTTCAATCTTAATTAGATTAGATCAACCCTTCATTCAAGTACACACATTTATGTTTAGCATGGTGTATTGAGATATTGCTTTCATAAGCATCAAAGGCTAACCACTCAAAAGGTACTAATCACTTAAGTACCTTAAAGGTACAATCATTGTAATTATCTTTGATAAATATCATCAAAAATCATGGTGTTAATTGTACTTACATGGTCTGAATCAATTATACCTTCAAACGGTCTTGAGGTATTAGACCCTCAAACGGTCTTGAAGTACTTTGACCCTCAAACAGTCTTTGATTCAATTGCACTTCCAAACGGTCTGAAGACCGTTAGACCTTAAATGGTCTTGGTCCCAAAACCTTCAATCGGTCTTAAGACTATTATACCATCAAACGGTCTTGATATCAAAGTCCCTAAATGGTTTGAGACTGTTTGAATTAAAAAAAATAATTCACTCCAAACAGTTTGAAACCGCATGAGCAACTCATCATTGAAACCGATTGAACATCAAACAGTTTGAGACAGTTTGCTCTCCAAACGGCCTGATGACCGTTTGATCCCAAATGGTCTCAAGACTGTTTGGACTCAAATGGTCTCAAGACCATTTGGACTCAAACGGTCTCAAGATCATTTGGTCCAAACCACCTTGAAACTGAAAGGGTCATCTAGGGTTTCCTTCAATCAATCAAATGATTTTAGGGTTTGAACTCATTGAACCATCCAAAATTGAGACCATTGAAATTCATCAAACTACAACCCTTGGATCTCCATCCATCCATGACTCCACTTGACCTCAAACGGTCTTGAGACTGTTTGACCTCAAACGGTCTTGAGACTGTTTGCCCTCAAACGGTCTTGAGACCGTTTGAGCCATTCAACTTAGAAATCATCTCAATCGATTTAGGGTTGCAACCATTCAATCCAATTTAGAGTTTGTAATAAATGTATCCTCCATTCTTAAAACCATTATAATAAGATCAATTGGAATCATTGGATCTTAAATCATCCACATCAGCAATTGACCCCAAACGGTCTTGAGACCGATTAACCTCAAACGGTCTTGAGACCGTTAGTCATCATCATTGCAAACTGTTTACTCAAGATATTAATTGAGGTGTGTGCTAAGATGACATCATCATCTTCAAGCTACAAATCTTCGAAATTTGTTGTGATTCTTATGGTGATTTCATCAACTAATAGAAAGGAAATTTGGGAATGAAAAAGGAATCAACATATGATGAAGAAATGAAGTCAATAATGATATTTAAGGGTTCAAGTCATATAACCTGCCTTAAAAGTTGAATCCAAGCTTCAAGCTTCACGTCCTAAATGGTGAATTAAGTTTTCCCAACTATCCAAGGTCCGTTCTCAAGTCTTTGGATGAAAAGAATGGCTAAAGTTGAAGATTGAATGGAGAAAAGAAGAAAATAAGCATTGAATTTCGATTTCCACCTTGAAATCAAGGTTGAATATTGTTATGGAGCTTACCTATAGGTTGGGATATGTCCTCCTATTTCTCCTAAGCTCCCTTGTGCATGGCCAAAGCAAGGAAAGAAAGAAGAGTCGAAAAAGAGTCTTTCATGTGGGTGAAAAATGGGATATATGTATGTGAATTTTCAAGAGAGAGAAAGCATTAGAAAATTCCTTCAACTCCCAAAATTGGTGCCACTTGTCCCCCTCACTTCCTTGCATACGAATCCATCATACTTGCCTTCAAAAACCTCACATTTATCCTTGAATTAAAAGCAACCACTTTAAGCACCTTAATCATTATAATACTATTATCCATTTTTAGTGGACAATTCTTTCTAATTAACAAATGCAAGTGGATTTCTTCACCTACTTAGGATATTTCGGTGCCATTGTAAAGCACAAGGACTTCCATACTTTTACAAATTCAACCATCTCATTTTTGGTTGAAGGGCACTTCCATTAATATATTTATTTTTGCATTAAATTGAATTAGGGTTTCAATTGTGCTTAAATCTTGATTATTTTAATATCAAGATTCTCTCTCCTCCAAAGAGATTCAAATGAGATGCCCCTCTAATTTTCTTGTCTCTAATTGATACCAAGAAACATTAGGGACTCTCTAAAAGTGGTATTTTTCATATTGAACCTTAGGTTTTGGGTAAATTGCACATTACACCAAAACTAGGTTTTAATGCACAAACATTGCTTAACATGCTCTTTCTTGGTGCTCAGGCTACCACAAGACATACCTCTGCATCATTCTCATTCTTATGACGCTTCAAAACTTGAGTAAAATTTTACAATGTAACATTTCCAAGTTAACCCCTCAACTTGGGTAATTTGCACTTTAGTCCAAAATAGGCAAAACATTATTTTCAACATTATTCAAAAAGGACTAAAATTGAAACATAAGTTCCTCTTGGGCCTTAATTACTTTTCAAAAGATAAGAGAAAGCATATAATTATATTTTTTAAACAAAACATCTAGGGTTAAAGCATAACCCAGGTCAGGGATGTTACACTTTTGTCATTGTGTTCATATATGACATCTTAGTCTACTCAGATGACCTCGACCAACATCGAGACCACCTGGTTAGAGTCCTTGAAATCCTATGCAAGCAGGATTTTTATGGATAGTTCTCAAAATGTGAGTTTTGGATTGATTGTGTCATGTTTCTCGGACACATCATCTCTAGAGGGATGATATCATTAGATCCTGCCAGTACGTGATTGGCCAATGTTGAAGAATCCTTATGAAATGTGTAGCTTCCTGGGATTGGCAGGGTATTATCGGTGATTCATTCAAGATTTCTCAAAGACTGCCCTGCCCCTTACCATGCTCACTCAAAAGGACAAGAAGTTCATATAGTCTGAGTTGTGCAAAGCTTGTTTCCAAGAGTTGAAGGAGAAATTGACCACAACACATGTGTTGACACTATTGTTTGGCAATGAGGGTTTTATGATCTTCACCGACGCGTCCAAGATGGGAATGGGGTGTGTGTTAGAGAAGAATAAGCATGTCATCGCCCATGCATCATGATAGCTCAAGACAAATAAAGTAAACTATCTGACACATGAGCAAGAGTTGGTTGCAATCATACACGCTCTAAAGATTTGTGACACTACTTGTATGGTGCTACCTTTGAAATCCTCACTGATCATAGGATCTTGAAGTTTCTCCTGACTCAGAAGAACCTCAACCTAAGACAGAGACAATGGATTCAATATATGAAAGACTATGATTTCACCATCATGCATATGCCAAAGCTCTACACCTTCACAAACCAATATGGCATAGCTCAACATACTCTCAAACCGATAGAGCATACTTCATACACCCACAAACCAATAAGAACAACCCCACACTCCCATAAACCAATAGAGCACAACACTACATACTTCACAAATCGATAAGCACCCTCTCCAAGGTCTCTAACCCAAGATAGCCCATCTAAGAGTAAAACATACCTCACTCATGTGCTCCATATATCACCAAAGATGTCACCAAAGAACCAAGATCCAAACAAGGTGCCCACCTCTTCCTCTCTCCTCTATATCATGACAAGACAGCTTAGGAACACTCTAGAGATGGTAAATTGCATAGTAACCCTTCACTTTGAATAATTTGCAATTTACACCAAAACTGGCACATAAAGCACAAGCATCATCCACACACGCTCAACTTGATACTTGAACTCTTCACAAGGTGCCCCATAGAATCATTCTATATCTTATGATGATAAAGTACTAAGTCAACACTAATCATGTGACATATTGCAAAATAATCCTTCATCTTGGGTAAATTGCAAATTGCTCCATAACAAGCAAACATTACTAGAAAAAATTCAAACAGGACCAAACTTGAAACATAAGTATGTCACATGATTTCAAAACATCTAAAAGGATTAGATTAAAGTTCTAAGAAACTCACTTAAGAAAAAAATAGGGTTAGCCCAAAACCCAGGTCAGGGTCCTTACATCTGTGTTGTCCCTACAATGGACATGGATATTACCTTTCCCATATGGTAGATCCTCACTAGCCCCTTTTGGACCTACCCCAAAGGTAGACCAAGAATTAGATCTATATAGTCATATGATCCTACCCAATGGTAGACCAAACCTCAACTAATGATAATCTGTTGATCCTTCCCCAAGGTAGATCAATACCTAGATCATCAATTTCTTACATATACACAAAACTATAGAGGAGGATTAGGATCTGAGCTAGTCATGCATAAATTCATGGTGATAGCCATAGTCACTTTGTAGTTGTAAGAATTAAAGTTCACCCAAGAAGTTAATTTCAAGAAACCGGTAAAACCTTAGAAATTGGTGTGAAATTAGAGCGATTAGCCATAAGTGTAACCACATACCTTGATCAGGAGTCTAGATGTCCAAGGAAGCAATCAACCAACCAACCAAGCAAGTTGACCCTGAAAGTTAATGCAGCATGCCCATGTATTACTATTTTATCGAAATCATCCTTAAGATTGACTTGGGTCTCAAGTTAGGGTTTTGTTAGGGTTTCATGGTTTCCAAGCTTTCATTTTCCAATTTTACCCTTTTTAGGTCAACAAACCCTAAAAGCACTTTTCCACTCATTAAAAATCCTAATTACTCAAATTATCCAAATTAAGTGTCTTTATCCAAAAATTAATGTAAGAACATCATTTTCATGCTTTCTTGATTGATTTCTACAATTAAAAACATTAACCCTCATAATTATCAAAATTAGGTTTTCTAAGCCCATTAATGAACTTTTATGATTATGGAATCTTAATTAAGAAAATTATGAACAATTATCATCCAATTAAATCTAATCCATGCTTTTTATGTCAAAAGGATAAACTTTGCTTATAAAAGTTAGGGAACATCATTAGATCCATTAATCTTCACAACTTAGGGTTTTAAATTAATTAAAGCATTAAGGGTAGCACCTTTACATACTTTTTTGAGTTACAAGTAGAGTTAGGCCTTGATAATATTTTTATTGGATTCCTCGAATTCTCATGATTAATTCCCATATATAATTCGTATTAATCTGATTTACTAATAATTAATTATGATTTTGTTCCTTTTTATATGATTAGTCATTTGAAGCGCCCCCTTCATCATTTTTACTCTAAATGATGCCAAGAGTCATAAAGATACTCTAAAAGGTGTATTTTACAAGTTGCATCCCTCATTTTGGGTAAATTGCACTTTACACCAAAATTAGGGTTTTAAGCACAAGGATTGCCCCAGAAGCTGCATCTCAGTGCCCAAGCTTGGGGAATCAATCACACTTCATCACATTCACTATTATGATATCTCAACACTAAAGGAACATCTTAACATGTGCAATTTGCAAGTTAACCCCTTTTTAATTGGGTATTTTGCACATAGGTCCCTGTATTACAAAATAATATTACAACATTGTTCAAAAGGGACAGAAATGGAAATGTATGTTCCTTAGGAGCTTTAATTACATACCAAAATATAATCACAAGTATCTAATTACATAATTAAGCAAAACACCTAGGGTTAGCTCATAACCCAGGTCAGGGATGTTACATATAATATTGTCCATCATGTTAATTTTGCAGGTTTGTGGCTTGTTGTTGGCTGATATCAATGGATGTCGTAAAACCTACAGTTCATAACTGAACTACAAGTTTCTCATCCTACGACCAGCCACAGTAGGTCTACAGACTGACAGAAAAAAAAATACATAGGCATCGATTATTTGAACAAAACCGACGACATATGGTTACAATGTAAGTTTCCATACTAGTAACCAACGTCGCTTTCCCTAATGAGGCCAGACATCATGGCCGTTCTGGCCAGCACGGCCGTGGCAGCGGACCAGACATAAAAAAGGTGTCAGATATGGTAACAGTGTCGATTTCCCTACTAGTAACCGACGTTGATTTCCCTAGAGGCCAGACACCACGGTCGTGCTGGTCAGCACGGCCGTGGCAGGGGCGAGATGGTGGCGCCCTTTCTGTGGAGCAAAGGTATATGGCGTCGGTTTTGAAGCTAATAACTGATGCCTATACCCCCTGCTGGCGTGTTTTCGGCGCATTTTCGGTGGCGCGCGAAGGGTTCTGGCGTAGATTTGAGAACCGACGCATAACAGTTGGGCTTTTAGCGGTGCCCACATAGGTGTCGCTTAGAAACTGACACTAAATGACTTAAATAACCGACACTAAAGGTCGGTTATGTACTAGTGCAACATAAGCCCATGAAGGAGTCTGATACGAGACAAAGGTACTCATACATTTGCTCACCGCATAGGAGTGTCAACATTGAGACCCAACCATTGGGTTTTGACCAACCATGATTATGCATCACGTGAAGAAGGGAGGAACAAAGGAATAAGATAACACCCATTGAAAAGACAGTTGCACCCTCGAGTTCAACACAACCACGATAGGGAAAACTAGTCCATTCGCTCTCTTTTTGCACCTTAGCCTGTGAGGAGCTTGAGACAACATGGCATTATGCCATTGGAGTAGACGACCCACACGACTATTTATAAATAAGGCTTTAATGTTGATATCACCTCCTCTAATTGGCCAGATTGTATTGCTAGTGCTTGATCCACTAGATACATCATGGTTGCCCTAAATTCCCCAATAGTGATTCCTAAGGAAGGATTCCTTATCATGGTTGGATTAACTAGGGGATCTCAGGTAATTGTCCCTCTATTGCTTGCTCCTCTGCAACTCCTCTTGGTGTAGCATTATTGCTCTTTGCAGCAAACTCCTCGTCCAATCCAGTCATCTTCAAGTTCTTCTCCTCCTATGTGAGCAGAAGATACCATCAGATACATTGGATGACACTTAGAATATACTCTACTTAGTTCCCTTCTCATTCATGTCATGGTATGATTACATCATACTCCTTGATTTGGCTTATCCCATTCTCAAGGAATATTAATCAATACTTTATCAAGTACATTGAGTCCATTATATCTTTAATGTAAACAATTACTCATCAAGCATTCCATGTATCACTTGTCTAAATATAATGGTTTTAAAGGTTCATCAAGGTATATTACCCTGAATTATAGAATGTGATATCTATCATATCTTGATGTATCACTTTCTTCTCATTTATAAAGGTATTTGTACAAAGGTCTAGGCATCATCTCACCTTTTAAATCCTCTATCATTAACATGGTTCTGCATCTCTAGTTCTTATGTTTATGACATAACCATTCTATCTAATTGATTTTTAGCCACACCTTTCTTTAATGTACTGGCTAACAAACCATCTTAAGGGTTCTATATATCATTACTTGTCATTATCCTAGATTAAGACTTAGACCATCTCATAGTACTAAGGTTTCCACTTTTCAATTTCTTTTATAAAACACCACGGTCGTGCTTCCTTGCACGGTCGTGCAAGTTAAGGCTACCACGACCGTGCTTCCTTACACGGTCGTACAAGAGAAGATCATTACATGATTCATATTTATATATATATATTCTAATCTTTCATTCTTTCAACTTGATTAGGTCACATCAACCCTTCAATCAAGTACATACTACTATGGTTAACATAGTGTATCAAGCTATTAATCCTATAAGCAATTAAGAATTCTCCCTTTAATTGGTACTAGTCACTTAGGTACTATTAGGGTTTCAACCTTTGTGCCTTCATTGTTTGTCATTACTAATCATCATTGGATCAATAGAACATTCATCATCTTAATTCCCAAAGATTCAATCACAATGGACCTCCATTACATAAGGTATCCAATTGAATTAGGATTTCCAATGTTGATTACTTCAATCATTGAATTCATGGAACCAATCATCAATTGGACCTATACTCATACCTCAATTGAGTTTAATAGGTCAACCTTCAACTGATTTGACCCTCAATTGACCATCAATTAGGGTTTAAATCAATTGAATTAGGGTTTGGAATCGATGATCATTAGTGATATATGATGAATATAGTAAACAAAATCATACATGCCCTTGTATGCTTCCAAGAGTGGCGGAACAGTACGCTAGGGTTGGACTGATAACATGAATAGGAGACCCTAACTTTTGAGGGATGGAGTACGTTAACCCTAATCCTGGGTCATGCTTTCAAGCATGAAACCCTATGAACAAATTACAATATAAGGGATTTGTATGCCTTATAAGGCAAAGAGATTCAATAACTTTAATTGAATAAGGATAATCCCTAAACTCTAAGTTGTGCTTTTAAACATGATGAATCTTCATAATTAAAGTATGAGATGAGGAATCATTATTCCTAATCATAATGAAAGGGATTGGATAACCCTAATTGATGTAATTAAGGGAACCTAGCCTTAGTGAAGGCATGAAGGTACATCCCTTGAATTGAAAGATTAATTCTTCTTTATAAATTACTGATTTGGAAATGAATTGTTTACTATTGTCAATTGGATTAATCATGCAGGTTCTTATAAAGAAATGATCATAGCCAGGTAAAGGTTATGATATCACATTCATTGAAAGTATACTATATGCTTTATGAGTAGTGATTACATGCCATGTTGCCTAAGTTTATGTGGTGACATATGAGAATGATGGGCTGTAAGAGCCATGAGTAACATCAAGGTCATGCTGATAAGATGACTTATGGTGATTTAAGGGTTTGAATAACCTATTCTTGAATCATAGTAATGAAATGGATAAGAATTGATTTACATATGATAATTGATGAGAGTAAACTTGATACATTTAGTATTCTTTCTTTATAGAAGTTTTTTTTATAATAATGTTTGAACACATGCATGATGCTAAAATAATACTGAAATGTGCTTAAGTAATCAAGTATAATGATATCATGTAGGGCCCTAACCATAGATCCATCATTGTCATAGACCAAATGATGGTGAAACAGGTTTTCCTAAGGGAACTCCTGGAACATATACTTTTGAGTATATGGGGGAAATGGACGCAAATATCCTTACGTCCTAATGTAGGAATTGATGTAGGATGTATCTTTACCCTATCAATCCTTCATTACATATTTATGTCGGGATGATGTACCACTAATCTCCCGAGGAAAATCACCAATATCGTATCGATGAGAGATAAACAAGAGATCTTTCGATGACGAAGAGAGTACAGAACATCCATGTAACTCTATAGCGAAGTTTCCAGAATACCCTGGATAGCTGCTACAGCAGAGACACAAGATGTCCTGTAAGTAAATCCTCTTACTAACTGAGGAAGATGAGGTCATAAGAATCCAGCTCTTTTGATGACCTATGTATGGTACCGATGCGATTTCGTAATGGTCGGTTGGAGTATGAGCGGTATACCTCATCTCCACAGGGCATAATAATGTTTGAAAAATATAATCAGCCGTGTAGCATAATTGCTTAGGTTGAACTACGAGAAACCAATGTTTGATGTTACATAGTTTATATATGTTCTTCATATTCTTTAATGAGATATGATTTGATATCCAATTAGATTATAATTGAAATGTTGTTTTACTGACATTAAACCTGCTGTTAAATGTTAATAATCATACTGCTTAATGTTATTCCTTATTGCAATAACAAAGCTTCTGGCGGGGAGTTATAACTCTCGCTGGGACAATTGTTCAATTGTCTCACCCCCGTGGGATTCTTCTTTTTAGGTAGATGCCAAGGATGAAGGAATCCTTTTAAGAATGAGCAATAACAACAGCAACAGTATCAGGGGCAGCAGTGAATCTCAGGTGGAGATACTGATTGTCAAGTCTTATAGATAGTATGTCTTATGTTGTCTCTGTACTCTCAGGTCCTAGGAGTCAGTAGGTCTGAGGTTTTTGGCTTTAAGCCTCGAGATTTTGTTGTATCTTGCCTTGTACAGTTAGCAGGGCAATGAATGTATGTAATCACTCGAGAGGTGATTCCACATAGATGTAATGTTAAAACATGATGTAAACTGTTTATCATGTTTCTTATAAAGAAGTTTTATGGATTAAAGATCTTTTCTTAAAAAGTTTTAATTTCTAGTGGTTTTTCATTATTCCACTGCTAGTTAAACAATCTCTTCCGTAGAGTTTACCGCTTCCGCATTAGTTAATCCTATTTTCGCGAGACGGTCGTCACATTATATATATGTGATTCACACTCATGTATAAGAACATTTAATTCATAATATTTTTTTTCATCACACGCATGTAGAAACAGTAGCAACTTGCAGTTCCATTTATTTCATCTCTTTTCACATTCAGACACATGTAGAAACATTCATGTATTGATGATTTTCACACACAATTCATAAAAACTCATGATATAGCCACAATGAAGGGAAGCATGATACAGATTCAATACATAAAGTGCAGCACGCACAAGTGTTTCAGATTCCTATAACAACATGACAGACTAACACATATATAGTGCATAACAACAACAGCGCCAAATTTACATACAACACTATAGCTTAGTACATATATAGTGGGACTAAGGTGATGATCTCACATGCTAAAACAGGTTACCGACAACTACATGTTACGACTGGGAGGTCGTGATTCGGAAACCATATCCATTAGCAGGAGGACAAACAGATTTCACCACGAGTTAACATTGAAGAAGGTCTACTAACCTACACTGAGCTAAACAAGGTTAGTAGACCTTCTTCAATGTTAACTCGTGGTGAAATCTGTTTGTCCTCCTGCTAATGGATATGGTTGCTGAATCACGACCTCCCAGTCGTAACATGTAGTTATTGGTAACCTGTTTTAGCAGGTGGGATCGTCACCTTAGTCCCAGTATATATCTATATAACCTTAGTGTGGGATGCTTTCTTTCTCTGTGACTGTTGTGCTTTGGATTTACAAAGCAATGTCGATGGCGCCCTGTATAGCTATGTCATGGCCATCCTGCATAGCCTGTAGTCTTTGGCGAATGCCTGCAAATTAAATAGAATTGCTATTAACTAGTATCCTAAAAATTTGATAAAAAACACACTTACATAATATAATTATAAATGAACATATAGATAGAAACCTCAGGGATATATTCTGAAAACTTACATTGTCAGGCGGTGCAAGCACATCCTCACCCTTACAGTGATCATCAACACGGTCATCATGGGAACATAATAAAAATATAAACATCCATGCCTCTAATATTGTGATCTTTTATCAATTAACAATCCTTCATTATGATCCCCGTGAACATACAAGTCATTGTGATCCCCAGCTGCAATGTTTGGTGGTGTTGGCAACCCAACTGAGAATGGATTGGAGTCATCATACTTATCATAGTACTCTTCTTCATCTATAGGATATTCAATGAACTGTCTTTTACCATGAAGAACAACCGACCAGTTATCATTTGCAGGATCATCGATATAAAATACTTGTTTTGCCTGTGATGCTAATATGAATGGTTCACCCTTCTCGCCAATCTTTTCAAAGTTCACTAACGTGAAACCCAATTCATCCACTATAACTTCTTTGTTGTCATCAACCCAATTACATTTAAAGAGCGGAATTCTGAAATCTACATAGTCAAACTCCCATATGTCTTCAATGACACCATAATATGACATTTTAGCTTCACGTGGACTTTTATCCTTTGCACTTGCAAAAAACAATGAAGACGCTTGAAGGGTGACCCCACTGTTTTGGACGACACTCTTATCATCTTGACGCTTTGTGTAATATGAGAAACCATTTATGTCAAACCCTTCATAAGCCATAACATTCAATTTTGGTTTAAAGGCGAGGCATTTGATGGTTTCAGTAACATTATCTGGTGTTTGAGATAGAAGATGTAAGACTTTATCTTCAAACCACTTAATAAATGTCTTGTTATGCTCTCTAGCAAGCCACATTGAATTGGATCGAGGATATTGTCTCTTGATGAAATTGGTATGTTCCTTGATATAAACACTCACTTCGTCGATGTTGTGTAAAATATACAAGTGACCTTGCTCCAACTGCTCACCGCTGATTACTTTCACCCGTGATCCCAAAACTCCTTTGCCAAAATGCTCCTCAATATTCTTGTCATTCACGGGAGCGTCATTACCACTCAGAAAGTCATTGCAAAAATCCATAACCTCTCTGGCCACATAACCCTCAATAATACTCCCTTCAGGCCGATAACGGTTTCGAACATCACCTTTAAAAACGCTCATGTATCGTTCAAAGGGATACATCCAATGCAAGAAAATTGGTCCCAACATTTTCACTTCCCTAGTCAAGTGGACAACAAGATGTACCATGATATCAAAGAATGACGGAGGAAAATACATCTCAAGCTGACATAGGGTAACAACCACTTCTCTTTGCAAATTATCGAGAGTATCAGGGTCAATAACTTTGTTGCACAGACTGTTGAAAAAGAAACAAAGTCTGGTGATTGCAAACCTTACATGCTTCAGCAATATAGATCTAATTACCATAGGCAATATTTGTTGCATTAGAATGTGACAATCATGAGATTTAAGACCTATCAACTTCAGATCTTTCATTGATACCAATGTACGGATGTTGGATGAGTAACCCTGTGGCACCTTCACATTTACCAAGCATTCACAAAATGCTTTCTTCTCCTTTCTAGACAACGTGTAACAAGCGGGAGGTAAGTATGTTCTTTTATTACCCATTTCACGTAATTCTATTAATTCTGACCTTATTCCCATTTCAGGTAGGTCCAGTCTGGATTTTATCCCATCTTTAGTCTTACCTGGTATATTTAACAGAGTACCAATGACGCTATCACAGACATTTTTCTCAACGTGCATTACATCGATACAATGTTTGACTGTCAAAGAACTCCAATAAGGAAGATCCTAAAATATTGACTTCTTCTTGAATGAAGAATTGTCACTCCGTGTGGCCATACTACATTGTGATTTCTTACCAAATTCATTGACAATGTCTTTCACTCTTTCATAAACATCCTCCCCTGATATAGGTTTAGGTGCACTACGTTCCTCATTCTGTCCATTGAATGCTTTACGCAACCTATGATACGGATGAAATTTTGGAAGAAACCTTCGATGACCAAGATATACAGTCTTGCCTCCGTGTTTTAGTCATATTGAATCAGTGTTCTCTTCATATATAGGACACGCTTTAGATCCTTTGACACTATATCCAGACAAATTCCCATATCCTGGAAAGTCATTCAAAGTGCAAAACAACATAGCATGCAAACAAAATGTCTCTCTTTGTGAAGCATCATAGGTCATCACACCTTCACCCCATGGTTTCTTTAAGTCATCAATCAGAGGTTCAAGATAAACATCGATATCATTTCCAGGTTGTTTAGGGCCCGATATCAACAATGACAGCATAACGTACTTATTTTTCATACACAACCATGGAGGAAGATTGTATATAACAAGCATGACTGGCCAAGTGCTATGTTGGCTTCTCAATGTCCCGTACGGATTCATCCCATCTGTACAAAGCCCAAGTCTTAGATTCCTGTCCTCTTCACTGAATTCAGGGTACTATAGATCAATCTTCTTCCACTGTGGGGAATCAAATGCATGTCGTAGGATCCCATCATTATTTTTCTTAACATCTGCATGCCACCTCAAATTCTTTGCATCTATAGGATTGGCAAACAAGTGTTGAAACTGTGGTATTATAGGTAGATACCACATCACCTTGGCAGGAGAACCAGTTTTGGACTGCCCCGAAGTCGTCAATTTATACCTTGACGCACCACATTTTGGACAATCTTTCAACTCCACATAGTCCTTTTGAAATAATACACAATCATTCTTGCATGCGTGTATCTTCTTGGCCTCCATTCCCATTGGGCACACTAATTTCTTTAACCAGTATGTTGAGATCGGCATCTCATTTCCTTCAAGAAGAATTTCTTTCAACAAAGACAACAATGACGTGAAGCTTTTGTCGCTCCATCGATTGTTAGCTTTCAGTTTATACAATCTCAACACAGCGCTAAGCTTCATAAACTTACAAACTGTGTATAATGGTATCTCAGCATCATGCACAATGTTTCTAAACATGGGAGGTGGATCAGTGTGCTCTACCCTACAACTATCCAGCATCGCATCAACGATGTATACTGGAACTGGTTCATTCACATCTACGTCATCGGAGGCAATTTCTTCTTCCACACAAGCACTGCTATCGACATCCACTGGTTTCAGGTTTGAAATCTCTCCATGTCAGTGACATTCTGTATAGCCTTGTACAATCCTGTTGCACATGACATGACTTCTGATTTCGTCACCAGTACAGACTTTCAAGTTGTTACCGCAATGCCAACATGGACAGTAGAACCTATCTCCAGGTTGTTTCCTATGTTCCTCGGCAAATCTAACAAACTGATTAAGACCAGAAATAAACTCTGGGGTGCAGCGATTGCGAATGGACATCCATGATCTATCCATTCTATGATCAAAGAGAAAATAAGTATATATTCCTCGGCAAGATTAGGGTCTAGGGTAAACAGATTAGAGTTTATGGTTAAAACTTTAGGGTTTATACACGTGATGTCATTCTTAAATGTATACCACCTATCCCATTCTTGAACACCTAATCTCACTAGTAAGTGTACAATGTGTATTGGGTTTTCAAGAAAATTTCGGCAGCATTTCCCCGCTGTTCTCCAAGTACATATGTACTTACAGAACAAATGGGGAAATGCTGCCGAAATTTTCTTGAAAACCCAATACACATTATACACTTACATCCTAAGTGAGATTAGGTTTTCAAGAACAGCCCCAAACCGGGGACTATCCAAGATTTACTCCTAATGAGTAAATCTTGGACGGGTTTCTAGGCCATAATACAATGTTGTCATTTATATACCTATGATCCTACGTTCATTTGATCATATCCTAGGTTGATTTACAATAGCAACATCTTGTGGTCTTAATCATACCCTAGTCTAGGTGTTGTATTCTATAACAATTGATTTCAACATCTCCAATGTACGTGTATGTTCATCATCAAGATAATCATTACACGTAAATGTAAGTATCCTATTATTCATCATTTATTTCAAAATTTCAAACTAGCTCATATACTAAATATTGTTGTGGGATCTAATATAAGGTTTCCAGGGAAGACACATATATACAAGGTTTATCCAGGATATATGTTAAAATAAGCATTTTATTTTTGTCATATATTATTAATAACCAAGCCAATCATCAATTCTATTAAATAAACATTACATGTTTATAGGGATTATTTGTTAACATATGTTAAGGATGAATTGAGGATGCAAACCTAGTCAATTAGAGGCTTTACCTCTAGCAGTGGCAGTGGTGACGATAATGGCAAGCTCTGGTTCTGGCTGCTGCTGTTGGTGCTGGATACTAGCACTGGCTTTGGCTCCGGCAGTAGGACTGCTAGCACGGTGGCTACTGGCACTGGCTTTGGCTCCGGCAGTAGGACTTCTAGCACCGACGAGACGAGGACCGGCTGGAGGAGAGGACCAACGACGGTGGCGGCTTCACGAAGGCAAACTCCACGGAGGTGGCGAGCTCCACGAACGGCGGTGAGCTCCACAAACGGCAAGCTCCACGGCAGCACTTCACGGCGGAGGCAAGCTCCACAGAGGCAGCGAGCTCCACAAACAGCGGCAATGGCAGTAGCAGTAGAATGGCATCGGCGATCAAGGAGATCGGAGGTGGCGAGCAAGAAGAACGCTGGAATCGCCAGACCCTAACAGCCGATTGCAATCACAGAGAGAAAGGGGAAGAGTCAGGCTCACTCGCGTGATATTAAGTTAACATTCGGTGTCGGTTATTGAACAACACCGACACATAAAACTAACGGTGTCGGTTAACAACACAAACTGACACTTGTTACCAATGATAATCGTTGGTTTTAACTAGAAAAAAACTGACGTCTATCTACATACGCCAATTAAAAAATTGGTTCTCGATTAATGATCATAGTCATCGGTTGTTTTTAAATTCCGACGCTCAAAGGGTGTGAAAAATTTCCCGCAAAGAGCACGGGAAAACCCATAAGTGTCGGTCATTGATGTCAAACCGACGATCAAAATGTGCCCAATTTCTGTTTCGCGAATAACCTGTCATCGTCGATTTATTAGTTCCTGACCGACGCCATATGTTAAATTTTTGGAGGTAATTTTTTTCGCTGGAAATTTTGGATTTGGCGGTTAATTTTCGGCATCGGTGTGTTATTAAGTAACCGACACTGAATAAAAGTGATACACATGTCCGGTCACCCTTCACAGATTGATGTCGATTTATTTTATAAATCGATGCTTTATTGTTTAGGTGTCGGTGTATTATTACAACCGACACCTTTAAAAGTGATTTTATAAGCCATTTCTGTAGTAGTGTTTCCCCTCGGCAGTGAGGATGAGGGGACCAACTTGGAGCTTTTGTCTCTAGTGGAGATGGAACAGGTGTGAGGAAATTTGGGCTCTGGTCGATGAACTGATGTCAGGGCAAGATATTAAGGGTCCAATGACGTCTCACAAGCAAGCCAATGACCTCATACAGAGATCTCAGGGACCTAATTATAGATTTTGTTGAGGCTCGTTCTTGCTTTTCTGAGAAAATTGGGTGAAGACTCTAGGGCCTTCAAAACCCTAGAAAACATACGATGAATCTACGTGGTTTCTTGCTGCAAATTTGTTGGGCAAGTTTCCAAATTCATATACCAACTATGTGAGGAGAAATATGATCGGGAAAGAGGTTGTGTCATATTCCCTAGCACCACACACGGCTTGAGATAAAGGACAACCACACGTCATTAGATCTCAGATCCAACAGTCCACATTGCATGCGTCAATAAAAGGTTGATTAAACCAATTTCCAGTTGGTTTAGAAAATCATGACATTTATTGATATTCCTCTCAATTTAGGGATTTTCAAAAATCAATATCTCTAAAACCACACATCCTTTTAATACCAAAATTTAAGGGAAACTCTTTAATCACTTAATTTACTTACGTGCAAAGTTTGGAACGAAAACCTGAAAATAAAAGTGACTTTTCTTCGTATGCAAGTCATCAACTTTTAAGGCATATATTACACATTTATAAAATTCATCTTTTCTCTTTCTTTCTCTTCTATTTTCTTTATTTTGATTTCTTTTCTTATTAGAAATTAAGTGGAACCGAAAACTAATCAATAGTGGTCACCCATGCCACTTTCTAGAGAATTCTACACAATTATCTTTTTTTTCCTTTCACTTATTAAGGGATATGTTTTATCCTTTTTCCCCTTTTAATCTTCATTGGATTATTAAAACAATATAAACCACGAAATCATGCATCCAAGGGAAATTTGCAAAGAAATCCATTCTTTAAAACAAAGTAATCAAATCTCCATTCAAGTTTCTTTTACTTACATTATTGCATTTCAATTATTTAAAATACAAGCAAAATTTAGGTTATAACAAATGCTCCTTAACTTGGCATTGTTCATCAGTACTATCTCTTCTAGGAAACTATCAAAACCTTCTATGAACAAAAACTCATCAATATTGCAATAAGTAGCCCACAGTCTTTGCATCTTAAAGAACTTTGGATAAGAAATTGAGACATGATCATTTGTGAATACAGTACCAATCAGTGAAAGCTTAGTAATTTTTGAGTGACCAGAATGTTGGGAAAAAGAATAACTCTTCAAAATGGGAAACATATCGCAATGCAACTCCTAGTTCATCAAGATATTTGATATCCTTCAGATCCTTTGATTGAATACAATTCTCATTGTTCCCTTCCAATCCCCAGACGAAGGTACCATTCAAAGCACCAAGACATTGCAGCACTGAGAGTTTGGAAAGTGATTCCTTGGGGATAAAATTTGGCATACCTATATCCTCTATATAACGTTTCGTTAGCTTTGATAAGTTTCCTAATTCCATGGGTAAACATTTGATTTCCGTTCCTTTTAGGCTAAGATATCTCAGTTCAACTAGTGAACATATTGATGTAGGAAGTTCCTTTAACTTAGTGTATGAGAAGTGTTAGGAAATTGTGGTGGGTAAGTGATGATGCTCTGTAAGACTAAAGGCACAAATTTTAACGTAGAAAACTATGTCGAAGACTAGGAGAGAAAAACTATGAGGTAATACTGGCCAACAAGCACTAAGTAATCTGAATTACAACTCACACTACCCACATTTAATCGCCCCTAAATCTGAGAAGCTTCCCCTACCCGAGAACAAAGATAAAGAAGAACAGAATTACACCCAATGTGTACAAAACCTCCCTTTTCACTTTTTCTCCTTACGACACCACTGCCTCTACTGGGATTGCTTGTTGTCGCTGCGACCATTGACCAGGTCACCTCTTCTCCTGATGAGGTCGCCTACCTCGCTACCATCTTCTTGGTACTCATTCTAGTTGGCTGCCTCCAACTAAAAAGCCCATGTACCGCCACAACTCTCTCTGTCAGAGAGAGTAGGTACGCATCCTCTGCTAATCGGACGGACTGTTGACGTTGTCACATCACCAATAGTGTGCCACCAACTGGTGTGCATCTTCCGCTGCTCGGATCCACCATCGTAGATGATGCACCACCTATGTGTCGCTGACTAATGTGCATCCTCCATGGACTAGATAGTCAACTATCATTTCTGTAGCCATGACTGATGAGCGTCTTCCTTTGCTCAGATGCGTCGTAGTCGATGTCGATGTCGCAGCACCAACAAAGTACCATCAACTGATGTGCGTCCTCTACTACTCGAACCCACCTCCATTGTCGATGCACTGTCATTGTGTTGCAAACTGCCAACCGCTACTTTGCCTCAAGACAAATTCGTTGGCCCTCTCTCATCCACAAGAGAGTTGGCACTGTTGGTGCACCCAATGTGCCACCAACTATTAGCCGCTACTTAGCTTCAAGGCAAAGTCATTGACCCTCTCTTATCCACAAGAGAGCTACATTGTCGATGCACCTAATGTGCCACCAACTGTCAGCTGCTACTTTGCTTCAAGGAAAAGTCACTGACCAAAGCACCACTAGTTGTTATTGTTTTCTGGCTCTTCTACCACAGAAGGAACCAACAACCAACAACTGGTGGGATCACACACCAACCGGTGGGATAATCTCAATGGCCTCCCTGATGGCCTCTATTTATAGGCCTCCATGCATGTGATTGCAGCCAAGAATTCTAGTCCTAGTTCAAATCCTAGTCCAACTCCATGTTGCACATAGCCACCTTCTTTTCTTCTTGGACTCAACTCATATTAGGATTGGCAACACAACATACCAACTCCAATTAAATCCCAATCTAATTCTAATGTTGCACGGAAGGAGCCATCTTCTTTCCTTCTTGAATTTAACTTCCATTAGGATTGGAAACACAAGTCAACTCCTATTAAGTCCAAATCCCAATAGGGCATGGGTTGGAACCTTCCGATCCCAACAATCTCCCCCTCCAGCCCATGAGGGAGATTTTGTCTTCAGCGATCATCTAGAGTATCTTCTGTATCCTACCACCACATGTGATAGATACAATCTCCTCAAACATGTCAGCACCATGTCGTCTTCATCCATCATGTTGATGTCCCACCATGACTTCACTCTGTTCCCAGACAACTGAGAAGAACCATCATGCCAATGTCACTTCTCTCTCCATGTCTGCACCTGGAACATTGTTAGCTCCCCCTGATTGATCAATCGAGCCATCTTTGATGAAGAATGTATTTCTGACCTTCTGTACCAAGGCTCTGAAACCCGTTGATAACGCTCCCCTTGTCTATGCAACTCCTCTGTAGAAGCTTGATCCTCCACTTCATATTTAACAGTTGAACACACATTGCATTGCCCTTCTTCTTCGCACGCATGTTGCCATGAAGAAGGCTTTGGAGAGACCTTGTCTGACTGGGAGTTGTCCTACTGCATATTGTTGCCCTTCCCGATTGAATCTCACATCTCAAACATGTGGCTATTATGTGATCGATTCTAGTCAACGTTGCCCTTCCTGTCTTCAGATGCCATCTCACTATGCCTACTAAATCCTTCAAACCTTGCTCTAATACCACTTGTTAGGAAATTGTGGTGGGTAAGTGATGATGCTCTGCAAGACTGAAGGCACAAAATTTAACGTGGAAAACTCTCCTGAAGACTAGGAGAGAAAAACTACGGGGTAATACCGGCCAAAAAGCACTAATTAATCTGAATTACAACTCACACTGCCCAGATTTAATTGCCCCTAAATCTGAGAAGCTTTCCCTTCCCGAGAACAAAGATAAAGAAGAACAGAATTACACCCAATGTGTACAAACCCTCCCTTTTCACTTTTTCTCCTCATCACACCACTGCCACTTCTAGGATTGCTTGTTGTCGCTGCGACTGTTGATCAGGTTGCCTCTTCTCCTAACGAGGTCTCCTACCTCACTACCGTCTTCTTGATACTCGTTCTAGTTGGTGCCTCCAACTAAAAAGCCCACGTACCGCCACAACTCTCTCTGTCAGAGAGAGTAGATACGCATCCTCTGCTAATCGAACAGACCGTTGACATTGTCGCGTCACCAATAGTGTGCCACCAACTGGTGTGCGTCTTCCGCTACTCGGATCCACCATCATAGTTGATGCACCACCTATGTGTCGCTGACTGATGTGCATCCTCCACTGACTGGACAGTCCGCCATCATTTTTGTAGCCACCGACTGATGAGCGTCTTCCTCTGCTCGGATGCGTCGTAGTAGATGTCGATGTCGCATCACCAACAAAGTACCACCAACTTATGTGTGTCCTCCGCTACTCGGACCCGCATCCATTGTCGATGTACTGCTGTTGAGTTGCCGACTACCAACCGCTACTTTGCCTCAAGACAAAGTCGTTGGCCCTCTCTCATCCATAAGAGAGTTGAACTGTTGGTGCACCCAATGCGCCACCAACTATCAACCACTACTTAGCTTTAAGGCAAAGTTGTTGACCCTCTCTTATCCACAAGAGAGCTACATTGTCGGTGCACCTAATGTGCCACCAACTGTCAGCCACTACTTCGCTTCAAGGCAAAGTCGCTGACCCTCTCTTACCATAAGAGAGCACTACCATATGTTATTGTTTTCTGACTCTTCTACCATAAAAGGCACCAACAACCAACAACTGGTGGGATCACATACCAACTGGTGGGATAATCTCAATGACCTCCCCGAGGGCCTCTATTTATAGGCCTCCATGCATGTGATTATAACTAGGAATTCTAGTCCTAGTTCAAATCCTAGTTCAACTTCATGTTGCACATAGCCACCTTCTTTTCTTCTTGGACTCAACTCATATTAGGATTGGTAACACAAAATACCAACTCCAATTAAATTTTAATCCAATTCTAATATTACACATAAGGAGTCATCTTCTTTCCTTCTTAGATTAAACACAAGCCAACTCCTATTAAGTCCAAATCCCAATAGGACATGGGCCTGAACCTTCTGATCCCAACAAGAAGTCTGGTACTCGTAGGCCCTGCATGACTTTGAAGAAGTCATTATGAATGCCTATCAGCGTTTTACACATAAAGAACAACATGGTCGTAACTTAAGAGCAGTCTAGATGATGTGTTCCTTCATCATCCGCGTAGCTGATTCTTGAATTTACAAATGACACCCTTGTGGCTGTGATCCAGCCTTCTAAGTCATAGCGATTACTATCGTTTACGGGGTTATATAAATGAAACTCACCATAGATTGAACTGGATGGATGATCATTGCAGCGTGTTATCCTTAGGCACATGTAACGTATTGAGTCATGCATCCTAATAAACATGTTACCAAGGGGACTAGTCTCTAACAAAGATACACTCTTCAGATGAAGTATAATATCAAGTGTCCTGTTCCTAACTCTCTATTGATCCCTTCACTCCGGATAAGAGTCCTTCCCCGACCCATTGTTGTGCAATATTATCTACCCATATATCATAATCGTAAGGATATGAAGAGCAATAAAGAAAACATTGTTGGAGGTTTCGATTTTGCAAGCTAGCTATCAAAGCTGAATTTTAAAAGGGCAAGTAAATCTTCTTCCATACCTTTGAGGTTAGAGGGTGAATTTGTGTATCAAGCCCTACTTTCCAACCCCAGGTTTTATTACCATAACGAGCAAAAGCTTTTGCAACAGCAATCAATGCAAGCGGCAGGCCACCACATCTTCTGATAACTTGTTCCGAGTATTCTTGAATTGTACGGTTTCCTTCAACATCCACGTCTGGTCCCAAGTTGGCACACAATAGCTCTCGAGAGTTGTGTGCATTCAAGAAGTCCATCTTTATATGTCTAATGGCATTCATAGCAAGACATACATCAAGTGACCTCGTCGTGAGTACAATTTTTCCATCGTTCCCTTTGCCCGGTGTTGGGATCCCCACTTTATTCAACTCCAACTTCTACCACAAGTTGTCTACACTAGTACAATATTAGCCAATCTCCACGGCAACTGTTGTTTGATCTGCATCAGAATTAACGGGTAGGCTGCTAACTTTAAAAGGAACAGTTGAAGTTGGTCCGTGCTCTGTATCTCTATTAAACTCGTTTATGAATTTGATGGGTCCTGGCTGAATGAACAGGCCTTGTCGTTGATCTTGAGTTGGACAAATAATTATAAAATACGAGCATGAGTCTATGCCACTAACCGTTGAAGTTGAGTCTTTAATATTAATAAGAAAATCAAACAGAGTGGCATTCAGCCACATGTTTGTTCTCGTCTTATTCATCTTATTCAGAAGATTCACCTGGTTTTTATACTGTATGTATAAAGTAAAACAATACAATTTCTTTCTATAAATTTTTATATTAGAGAAGATACAACGAACATATACGCATCCATCTTCGGTACATGGTATCACCTTGATTATGCTTTGCAGTAAGCTGAGACTTTGAGATCAACTTCACATTTACAACAACTCTATTGGGATGGTGCAAGCACAAGACTTGCATCTCATCGCCAACAGCAACACTCGCCACCTATTTGCCTTATGTCTATCTGATTGAGAAGATCAATTGTTCTTTAGGAATATTCTGCCATTGCAGCTAAATCAAAAGGCTAAAGTTCTTCAAAAATAGTAGAAAACTTCTACAATTCATAAAAGAGAGCAGTAAGATTATCAAAAAGGAATAAACACAGTAAGAAAACCCATTTGTAAGTAACTCTACTAGGATATTGCAAGCACAAGACTTCATTTCATCCCCAACAACCACACTCGTCACCTATTTGCCTTATGTCTATCTTCTTGAGAAGATATATTATTCTTTAGGAACATTCTGCAATAGCAGCTAAACGAACAACAACCAAAGTTCCTCAAAAATAGTAGAAAACTCCTACAAATTCATAAAAGAGAGCAGTAAGATTATCAAAAAGGCATAAACATAGTAAGAAATCCATTTGTAAGTAACTATAGATCTCAATTGCCATAAGTTAGACAAGTGCACACAAGTAACAATGCCCACTACTTCTAGACAACATCAAAATGCCAAGCAAAACACATCTCAACCCCTAACATCGAATAAAAATATAATGCATTCTTCTTGATTAAATAATAGAAGCCAAACGTAGCCAACTAGGAAGTTGGTCAATAACTAAAAGGAAATGTCAAACATCCTGGCCTTGACCAAGGAAATTTCACTAGAAAGGCATCAACCCAAGCCTCACAACAAACATATAACAGATAGCAGGAACTTTGGGTCATTAAAACAACATAAAAATACATCAAGACACAAAACATGCCCCTATAGTTTCAAGCTAGGTACCAACAACCCTTTATTAACATAGTAGAACTATCTTATAGCTCTCAAAAATTCAGAAGTTAATGCCTCCTCAAAATAGATGAATATCTTGTGTAACTATAGAATAGAGAGCAGAAAGAAAAAAATGTAACCAAGTCTAAGCAACAACAAACCCCAATTGCCATTAACAAACAAAAACATTGATATCACAAACTCATTATCTAGTAGCTGACATCAAAATGCCAAGCAAAATATAGTCAAGACATTCCTTCTCCTTGATTCAATAGTAGGATTTAAGAGAAACCAGCTAGTCAACATATAAATAGAAGCTTCCAACATCCTAGCCTTCACCCAGGAAAGATGACTACTAGGACATCAAACCAAAAGCAAGCAATAGATGACAATCCTGAACAAAGCAAAACACACATAACAAGAGTTCAAAGAAATCACTTACTGGGAAACACACCTGAGCTTCAGAACCATGTAGATTAGGTCACAGAGCTTGCTAGGAATCATATAGTTAAGACTAACCATTCTATGTAAAAAAAAAAGACAACCTCATTTAGTTTTACCCAGCTGTCATCATTGAAGAACGGACAACGCAATGTACTTGGTAGTTAAGAATGGGCAATGGAGGATTCCTAGCACTTCAAGATTTATCCTAGCATGTGGAAAGTGTAGCTCCAAATTGAAATCCTTTTCTAGTCTCAAGTTGTTTATTATTCACTATTTTCTCCTTGCACCCTATAAAGATATTTCTAACTATTAATTGAGTTTATATGTATCAAAATCATTCTGACTTTGTACAAGCTTTGTATGTATGTACTTCTACAACTGTGTTACATCTTTGTCGATAAATTTTGTTGCAATTCCTTCGACTGCCGATCAATGAGGAATCTCATCCCCTTCCTCCTACTTCCTCTCTCATCTCCTCTTATACAAGAAACCACACATGTTGCTCCATGTTCCATGTCTACATATGCTCATCCATGAGATGAGCTAGATTGGTATAAGAAGGGTTGTGGGATGGTTGGCAAAGACATTGTCATTTTCCATAGGATAGTGAAAACACCACATATGTTCTATAGTTTATATAATATAGCTGAACATTTCTTTTACTAATGTATATATATTGTCTTTTAGTTTTTTGTTGGAATGCATATGGGGGCACACATCATCACTTCAGAGGGCATCAAAGCATATTCTTGGCTTGTGTTGTACTTCCTCTTTTGCAGAGAGGGCATGTAATACATCAGACTTTATAATTGTTACACTAAGTTATTTATGTATGAATTGTGATTTATGGTATTCATAAAATTACAATATTTTTTCCTTATGTAGGTTACACAAAGTGGAAGAACAAACTAGAGGTTAAAAAATCAACAAGCTTGTACATATTCGTGTTTGTGTGTGTGCCATGAGAAGTCATCGGGTCAATCAGATCGAAAGGACAGTTGAACTAGGGACCCTAGACCCAAGACCTTGGCTTGGTCAACGTTGGGGTTGGGTTTCAAAATCTTGATTAGAAGTGAATTAACCTTCTTGAAAAAAATTTGTTGATCCCTATAGTATTTTAGTTCCGTGAAAATTTTGATCTATCATTATAATCGCTAGTCTATTCTAGAAGATAATGATTATGCTCATGAAATTAGGTGAATTTCCCATTTTTATTGCATTCTTTGCTACCTTATGGTATATACAATTTTTGTAGTTCCCAAACATTGTTGTATTTGGTGATAACTTGCACCTCTTATGTAAAATGATGGACAAAATTAATCTAACATAGTGAATGTGAAGTTTTAAGAGTTTTAAGACTATTAACTAAAAGAGTATCTATACAAACATCACAAAAAGATTATATGCTCTTGCTTTTCCATCATGAACATAAATGATTTTGTATTCAACATAACGGTAATATACAATGGTATCTTCGATAAAATATCCACTATGATCCAAAAGTTTATCACCCATAAGTTGTTACAACATATAAGGGGTTCCATCCTTACCAATGCCATTGATGATTGTTTCTTATAAATAGTAGTTTCCAATGTGGAATCTAATTAATAGAGGTAAATAAATTGATAAAATAAATCAAGTGTAAACATTATATAAATAATAAAAATAATCCACAGAGGGAAAGGAGTAACGTTTATGAAGTTGAGAAGGGTGGAGGTTGAGGATGTAAGAGATGGGTTGAGGAGAACTAACTCGAGTATACGAGGAGGGATGAGGAGAACTTTCTTGATGATTAATTTTATTTGAGTATAAATAATATAAAGCCTCACAATAATAAACATTTCTACAATAGTAATCACTTCAACCTTGTGTTGTTCCTAAGTTGTAGGAGAGAAATATGCCAAGAGAGAATAGAAATGGACATGTGATAGACACGACCCCGACCTATCCAACTCTTTATAAAGAGTTTTGGCTTCGAAACATCTGGCACACAGCTTGGAATTGGCCAACCCATGCCAGAAATCTAGGTCCAATTATGTTAGAAAAAGACTAAATGCTTCCTTGTTCCCTAACTCGACACACCCAAAATATGTGAAACTCTCTCTACATCTTTCCCTCATATTCCACTGCCAAACCCTTCATCCCTTGCCGCCACATGTTGCTCCATCTCCAGCAGTAGCAATGAAGAGAGGAAAGTTGCCCTCATCTTCTCCATCTCCGACCAGTCACCAAGATGCTTTAGAATTCTATTGGTATGGGAAATAAGAAGTCATCACCTAAACTCACCAACAACTCAAGCAGCCACTGCTCCAACTAATGTTGTTGTTGCCACTGTAAAAGATCCCATTGTTGTCATTGTTGTTGGAGTTTTCTACCACCACAAGGTATGCCTTCTTCCTATTGACCTCCCCCTCTTATTTATCCTCCACTTCTCCCTACAAATTGATCCTATGGTCTCTCTATCTGTACTTCTTTTTGTGCTTATCTCTCCACAATATCCACCCATGTATCTCACTTCATCACCCTTCTCTACTCCCCACAACTGCACACCAACATATCCCTCTCCCTCTATTTCTTCATGATTCTCCCCCTCTCATTTTCTACTGATCTCCAACTCTCTCATTTTCTATCCACCCCAATTTTCTTCCTACAATCAAATCCTTATGTATGCTTCCCATTGTTTCCACCAACTTTTCCCTATCCCTATTTGTTCATCCTTACCCACCTCTGTATTTCTTCCCTATGAGTTTTTCTCTTCTCCTCATTTTTCTTGAAGTCTCTTCTTCTTACCACTATCAACTACCAACATTTCACTATGCATATCAATTCTTCCTTATACTCTCCTCAATATCACTTCATCCTTACCAAAGTCTCATCCCCATCCTCTCTTTCCAAGGAAAATTTTTAAAACACTGACAACAATAAATGTTGTTGGTTCGATTGTGATATACAAAAAAGAAGTGTTTGTTGTATATCATTATGTGTTGGATTTCTTAATTGCTTATTTGATCTGTTTATTGTTTATTTATCACCCAATAGTCATTGATTTATATTTTCAATTTAATTCAATTGATTGCAATCATAGACATGAATGTGTTTACATATATTTATGAATATAACTAGGCCATTTTTGTTGTATCTAATCTGTTTTTCTATTTGGATGAATGTGTTTTATGGATGATTGTATGTCTTTTAAGTAAATGAAATCCAAACTCAACAATTAAGTTTCTATAAAATGATATGTTTATACATAAAAATACATGCACGCACACACACATGCACACACGCATGCACACACACACACGCGCGCACACACACACACATACACACACACACACACAGACACACACACACACACACACACACACACACACACACACACACACACACACACACATATATATATATATATATATATGTGTGTGTGTGTGTGTGTGTGTGTGTGTGTGTGTATGAATATAATTATTCACCGTGTGTGGCCCTTTGTCCATGTTCTATATTTTTGACAATTGTAATGACCCATGTTTGTGTCTATGTTTCCTAGGATAGTTCCCTTGGATGGTGATTATGTATCATGTATTTTAGGGTTCCTTCAACATAATCTCGTTCATCCTTGTTCATATGCATATCCATTGTGACATGTCGTAAGTGATACACCATCATAATTCATCACATAGTGCTCCTAGATTACAAAATTTTTTTTCCTCTATCAGGATTACTTGTACCTTCTAGGATTAGTTACTTGACAATGGCACACTAACTAATAAATTTACAAATAGTGTCATAAGTTCTTAGTATCTAGTTTAGGCAAACTTAAATGAGAAAAACAAAGATGCAAACTTGTAAGGAAACTAACGAAAATGACACTCATATTTAACTATATAGGTGAAAGAAAGAGGATGAGACAACATGTATGTGATATTTAAAGCATAACAAGATCATCATAGGTTCTATACCAAAGATTGAGCCATATTTCAACTTGTTGATCTTCAAAATTTATTATATCTCTCAACCAATGTAGTAGTAGATATTCATTGCAACAAGGAGGTATAACCACCAATTCCTTTCCAACTAAATTCCATATTTTGTAGGGGAGGTTATTAAATAATATAACTAGCCACCGCAGAGAGAATAAACATTGTAAAAGATGTCACCACATGCTATTTTATTTTCATAGTACATATAGTAAGTATATAAGTGATGTAGCCCTATTTTGGGGCTCCATCTCGTTCCATTTTGCACTTTAATCACATCTAAACAAATTAGATTGCAAGTAAATTCCCCCAATATGTGTTTTACTATCAAATGTGCTTATGGATGTTCTTTGCATCATTTTCAAGTACTTGGACCATGATTAGGGTGAATGAGAGAGAATGAAGGAGTCCTAGGGTTCCTCCACTCATGGAGGGGTCCAAAGAAGGCCGCAAAAGCTCCCTCAAACTACCTTCAATGGCCAAGGATCAACATCAAGCAAATAAGTCAGTTCAATTGATTGATGCAGACCCAAACATGGCCATGGGCATATCCTTGCGATCATGTCTTTTTTTGGTGAAGAATCCTCAAAATCAACAGGGATGTGCCTAAACTCGCCACGGTCATGGCCATCACACACGTCCGTGGCCCATTGAAGATACCACAACCATGACCATCAACACGGTCATGGCCAGCAGAGGAGAAGACGGTCGTGGCCCTCCCCACACAACTGTGGGAATTTTATGCAAGGATCCCTAGATTCAACTTGGATGCGCCTATCTTGCCACGACCATGGCCATCCGTCACGACCGTGGCCTCTGTAGATCAACTCGCTTGTGCTACTGCCCCACAATCAAGTCCTCCTCCTCTAAAATGATTGTGTTACTCAGCACGACTGTGGCACTCTGCTACAGATGTGGCCTCCTCCTTACTTGCATTCTCGCCACCCCTTCCATACCATGCCCATGTCCACTCTCAACGAGCATCCCATACCACCCCTACCACAACTGTGGCCCATCAACACGGCCGTGTTGCCACTCAAAACTTACCACTTTCTACACTGATTTTCCCACAATACCCCTACTTACCCTAGTGCTTCCACCACCACCTATATATACATGAGTGATGGCCACAACCCTAGGTTAGCTGCTCCCAGCCTCCATTACTCCTCTCCACCCACTCCTTGAGAATTTAGTGTGTTTCCCTTGCATTTATGCTCTCCACCCACCATTTCCATCTCCATTTCACCTTGGAAACCTAGTTTTCTAGGTTTTCCTCCATAATACCCCATATATTCATGTCCATCTGCACCTTTGGAGGAGAGAGGACGTCCCCAGGAGCAAGGAGGTGAAGAAGAAGGCTACTTCCACGAGCTCCATGGAGTTTCTTCCCCTTCTTCCCCATTCTTTTTCCATTTCTTTGATTATGTGTAGCTAAGCCCCTAGTGGTGGGCTGTTTGTGGATAAAATGTGACTTTGATACCATCTTGGGGGAATTTTGGCTTGTAATGAACTTATTTTTATCTATGATGATTGCTCCATGCTTTTGTCTCTTATCCCATTTCCATTCTTGTAATTTATGATTTTTGCTATGAATTGCTTGTTTGATAGTGCTTGATAATACCATGTTTCTAGGAGAATTGGGATGCATGTGAGAATCTTAGGCATGACTCCTAGGTCCCAATAGAGGATCCCTAGCTAGTCCCCTTTATTCCTACATGCCTACCCCCTCTAATACTACTTGGTATGAGACCTAAGTTACTAGTATAAGTGGGTTTGATGTGATTGCCTAGGGTTTTCTAAAGGCTAGAATGGTTAGTGGCATGAGGTCAAATACCCTCATCTCTACTCCCATATCTACCCTCGGTCCTCAATTGCTCAATACCACTTATCCTAGAAATCTAGATTTGGCTAATCCTATTAGAATTACACCTAACCCTAGTCTTCCACTAGTAGTATAGGGTACATTCTAATAGCATTTTCCATATTGTTTGGTTTGGTAATCTAGATGAAAGATGAGAACCATGCTTGTCCAATAACCTCCCCCAACTAATATTAAAGTTGCATCCCCAAACGGCCCACCTACGTTAATCATCTTGTTTAAAACTCAACTTGCTCTATTCGCTTGCCTATGCTAGAATAGTTTAGTTGTTCTTGCTTAACCTAGTCAATTTCTCAGTTTAGATAGTTAGGGTTAATTTATATCTTTTCTTGCTTTAGTGGTTAACTTAGTTTCTAAATTTCTTCTTGCTCCTCTAGTGTAGTGTAATTTACCTTTGAGCTTGCTTAGTTAGTTGGTTAACCTAGATTGTTAAACTTGCTTGTTCAAGATAACTTAGGTTTAATTTTGCCTTTCTTGCTCGTTCACTAAGATTAATCACAAAACAAACCCCTTTTAAACCCTTCAGCCCTAGACTCCGCATTAGGAACATAGACAACACTATCCTAGATCTAGTGCCCCCTCTGTCTCTGAGGATCGACCCCTACACTTGCCTTTCACCTATGCTACAATAGTACCATGTGCACTTACAAGTGACCTATTTGGTACTGTGATTGACTTGGTTAGGGTTAATACATACTTCAAAAGTTCGACACTTGTGTCCTCCCTTAGGGTTGCATCTAGCCACCTCTAGTTGGATAGTGTGTAGCCTTGGTGGGAATCACAGCAACAAGTCATCTCTTTTATACTTGTGAGGTTCTACAAGTTATCTAAGGAGTTGTTTTCTATGACAAGCTTTGAGGTTGCAGGTCTCCGACTATCTCATCGTCATGGTCGGGCTACTTTGAGGTGTCTTCTCACCACAAGTAGCTTTGAGGAATCCCCTAATTGGATCCATCTGTGGAGGCACGACATAAATGTTGAGACGGAGGATGCATCATGGAGGTAGGAAATCAGAGTTGTTCTTGAGGGGGGAGGATGCAAGGATATGATGGTTTATGCTTGGCCTTTGTGGCAAGAAGGGGGAGAGACCGAGAGGGGAAATCGAAGCAATAGGAGATGGATAGGTCCATTTTGAGACATTATCAGATATGTTATACCCAAGTAGGACAATCCATTACAACAATATTTGGATCATTAGTCCTAACTAGAGTGAGTCAAAATAGGAAGGGTAATATACAGGTTGTCTTGTTGATTCTGATATGCGGTTAAAGATAAGAAATTTTACCAGTCAAAGTATCCCCCTTTCCAATAGTGAATCCAAGGAGGTTACTTTGTAAGCCCTACCCTTCCCATGTCACATCTACCTACTTGGTTCAACCTCCTCTTCCAGGCATGGGGATACACACCTAGGGATCAGTGATATGACAATGAAAACCTACCCCAATCATTGGGTTGTAGATGAGCATACTTGTAGGCACTTCCTCTACCATCAAAGATTATAAAAAATTATAACCCCAAAGGTATATGTAGAGAGAATGGAAAAAGTAGATGCTTGCACAAAAAGCACGGTGAATTGTGGAATGAAGGTAGGTCCTCAGTTGACGAATGGAACAACAACATTGGGGCAATGACTTTTCTTTTGGAGAGTTTTACGACAACACTTGTGTTTGGGGTAGACAAAATAAGATGAAGCAAAACAATTTTTGAGAAGCAACGTGAGAGTTTTTTTCTAAAGGGCACTAAAGGTTGGTTTTTCTTTTCAAGGATGTAGGTACATGTTTTTGGTGGTGTTTGGATGAGGTTTGGTCCCATAGGTCCTTTGGTTGTCAAAGTTTGTTGTGTGGTGTTGTAATGAGGGGCCAATGTGTGCCTCTGGTTTTCTTTTGTTTCTATCAAGTTGAGGATACTTTAGTTCCTGACATAGATTAGAATGGTTTATTATCTTTTTTTTATTGAGGTTGTAAGGTTGTTTCCATTATCACCCTTGTTATATCATTTAGCCTTTTCCTAGGAAGCACAAACACTTCTATACAACCCATGCGTCTGTGTCAGATATATTTTGGACATGGACACTTCCCGGACATAGACCAAAACGTTTTGGACACTACCAAGGTGTGCCATGTCTATCACGGTCTATTTTTGTAGCCTGGACACTTCATGGACACAGCCAGGACATTTCTTGGACACATATGTATAGTTGCATATGCTGCAACAGCCTATTTCTGAGTATATTCTAAATATATAGTAGCTATTTAATACACTTATCATTGAGAAAATGTTATGAAAAGATGTATTCTAACTTGAATTGTATGAAAAATATCTTAGAAAGATTCAACGTGTAAAGTCTAAATCAACTAGCTATCATAAATTACATTTTGATCTAATAAATTAATTAATTGAATAATGCAAAGTCATTTACTTCATCTAAAATTCTGCTATAAGTAATGCAAGAGCTAGGTGGATACTTCATATTATTTCTACTACACAAACACATGTAGATTCGTATACAATCAAGCCATCATTTATTTATTCTAAAATTATGTTATAACTACTGAAAGTAATGCAACAACTAGGTATCTACTCCATATTGTTTCTATTGCACACAAACACATGCATATTTCAAATTATATAATATTAAACATACCAATATTTATAATTTTCAATAAATTTAAATGCATACAAATTGAAATACATACACATACACATATAAACAGATGTATTACAGACGTTTGTATATGTTATAAAAATCCCTCATTTAGGGTCGTTTCCATGCCCTATATTTGAGAAAATTAATGTGTCTCGTGTTTGTATCTAGATATGTGTCCATGCTTATTTGGTCTTTTCCTACAAAGAATCTGGGATCAATACAATGGAAACTCCTTTAATTAAAAAACATGACATATCGTATTAGACATGATCCTTGATTGGTCTTTGTATGTCAGACATGCAAGCCGACATCTACATCTGTCTCAAATAATCCATATTCATTATTTATTTTACTCCTTTTCATGTTGTCATATTCAACGATGCCAATGGCTTCCTCATGTTACATATACGGTTTTAATCACCTAACAAACCATCTACATAGTTTTTTTTTCTAACAATACGATCTACCAATTTTACTTTTATAAGACTATTGAGTCCAGCTCAAGAACTAACTATTGTATACAGAAAATGTCAGGAACTACCCGGCCAGCGTAGCCCGGGCGGTCAAGCCAGTGCGCTCCTCATGAAGGGTCGCTAGTTCAATTTCGCTCGGGTCAGCTGTATTTATCAACCTTTTGGGTCATCCGGGCTCTGACACCTGTTTGGAGAGGGAGTGGGCTTCTGCCCATGCAAATCCAAAAAAAATAAAAAAATTTGTCAGGAACTATGAAAAATATAACATGGCGTGAGGTTTCTCTTCTATCGGAAAAAGGAAGGACATAACCCATCAGATAGGGAAAACAGATTGTCGACTTGGGCAATGGTTCAAGCACATTGACTACAGATGACGAAAACATGAACACAGTGTAGGAGAAATCTCTGACTGACATAGAAAAATTTCGTAGAAGAAAGAAGAACCAACCATGGATGAGATCTGGATGTTGAGGGTACAGGAGAGATGATAGAGTCGGCGCCCATGGATGAAGAGCAGGACACGAGCGCTATACATCTACTCTTTTGCTATTGTAATTTTCTCCACAACATTGCTACACATCTTTTCCTTACCGCCGATGTGTTTTCCACCTTTCCAACAATGTATTTCCTAACTTTCCGATGTTCCTTTCTACTGATGTGATTTCCCCCCATTCTACCACCGTGCCAAGGTGCTGACGAGGAGCCGCCTGCTGCACTTAACTAAATGATTCGTGTTGACGCCAAAAAAGAAAAACTTAAATGGTTTGTGCTGATCTTGACAAATCTAGACCGTCCAACATCTAAACTAAATCTGGGCCACTGAACAAACTTGTACAATTATATTTTCTCATTAGTTTTTTTTTACACGGGATGGCATATATTGCTAAGCGGCAAGACAGATGGTGTGATAGAAGATACAAGTGGAACAGATGGAGGTAGTGTCAGAGGATGTGCCCGTGGATTCTGCATTGCCATTATAAATAAAAAAATTAGAATCGTCAATTGCGTCCCACTTTCCAGTAGTGCTAATAGAATCAGAAACTTCTTACCTTTCAGAACATGGAACAAGATTGAAACACATTCGTTTTTCTCTTCTGGAAGATCTCGACCAAAGCATTCTCCAATTTTCTTTTGTATATTGTAAATGTTAACGTCCTGCGATACTGTAACCCAAATTACCACATTAAAGTAATGGTGATTTTCACTGCTAAGCATTTGACTGTTGAGCTATCTCAAGATGGTAGTTTTGCCTATTCCACCCACCCCATGTATTCCAATCACATGCATATGGTCATCATGGAGATAGCCCAAGATTTGAGAAAGTATCCCCTCTATACCTACGACGGGAGATGTGGGTAGTTGAATCTCTTTGATGGGTAGTCGCTCCAACAAAGCGTCCAGGGTTAAAGTGTGGAAGTTTTCACTTTCCCTTTTCAACTGTAGAATATGCCTGAAGTACTCATCCAGGTCTTCTCCCACCCTGTGTCTATTTTTGCATGAACACCGCCTTAGTCCCTTTCGTGTTGCACAGTCTAACACTTCTATAACATCAATATTAAGATAATCTACTTCATTGTCATTGATCCAGTTTTTCAATGTAGCTTTGCATCTCATTTCAGGCCAGCTTTGCTTTAGCTCTTCGGCTTTACTACTAAAAAACACTTCATACATGACATTCAACTGTGTAACCTTTAGCATAATAGGTGACACAGTTTCTAGTCATCTGTCAAATGTCTGTCACCTTTTAAGTGTAATCTATGCACTATGTAGGCTATAAAAAGTATGTCACCTATGCTTGTTAAAGATTATATTTATGGATGTCACCTTTTTTATAAAAGCTCATAAGAAGCAATGTCACCTAACCTACATAAGATGACATGCTTGTATATGACGTATACAAGAGATAGATAATAACAACAATTGTCATCTACTTGCCTAGGAGTTATGCCCTAACACTCATTACCTTGAAGAATCATTGGTCAATAGATTCACTCTAGGAAAGTCCCTAGTCCATATATACAAATCATGTTACATTTTAATATGCATCTTTTCATTGTATTTGAGTGTTACTTAGTTGAAATGCAATAGAATTGTCTTAATTTTCAAAATAGAGACACTTTCATATGAAAAAACACATCTTAGCGGCAAATGATATTTGTTCATGATTCAATCATTTACATATGTAGGACATTTCCCTTGCCCTTTGCATATACAAAAAGAATGCACAACTTACACAAATAGTACATTGTTTCACTCTTTGTAACACATTAATTTGCATGATTTCATACATTGAACCACACAACCTAGCAAAATAATACATCAGCACTAGTCCTCATATGATTGATAATTGGTGTATGACTTATGACCCAACAAGAGTTCAACCATCGCCTGCTAAATCATAGATGTTGTATGTAACATAAGCTTCTCATTTGGTGGAAGGACATCAGAGATGACATTTAAATTTGATTAATTGACAAATTTTAAGCTTCTCCTTTCACGATGCCATGGTTTGTGCATAAGGAGCCATTGGTGCCTGTCATCTGCAAGTATGTAGTAGCATTTATATTAAAAATACTAGATTAAAGGCAATATCAAAATTTGATGTAGCATATGTATGGAGAAATGGAGATGTTCAAGTATACAAGTTTATAATAACAAAAGGGACATGAAGTAAACATGTATTTATCCTTCAGATAGGGCAATGCAATTTGTATGTGCAGCCACTCCCAAGCAACCAAGCAATCAGTCCTGAAAATGTATGCTTTAGACTAGAAACTCGTATGCTTTATTAAATAGGCAAGGAATTGATGACGATGAACGACAAAAACAAGACAAGCCTGTTAATAAATATGTGAATGCAATTGTTTGTTCCACTTGTGCAAGTAAAGTTCAGCAAAAACGTTCATGATATGTAAGCATATAAAGAACATTTGCTGGGTTTCCAGTCCCCACAGTCTCATCAACATCAAGACCTGCATATTAATGTAAGAAGCATTAGGTATATGATTGTAAGTAAGAACACCATCTTATAACTGATGTGTGAGCTAAGTACTTGCAGAACTACAACTACGTCCATACTTGGAGAGTTAGGGTGGTCTTGGTGATGACTTCTCACCGGCTTACTTCTCATGATTATGTGGTCATGTATCTAGTAACAAAGAAACACATGGAAAGCATTTAAATGGATCACTTATGCAATCAGGAACATGATCTACAGGATGAAATAGATGCAGCAGTTCCTAATAGCAATGATTACTGAAGAAAAAAATTAACAAACATTGCTAAGTTTATTTACATGAAAAAATACTTATGCAGGGACCAGGGAGGGCTTTTTACCATGCCTCTACGTAAACAAGAATATGTATTACACGGCCATTACAAAATTTGATTTACACAACCTTGTTGTCTAAATACAAGACATTGCCGACATCACACAAGTCATCTCAAAATATTATTAGCATTACGACAACAATATGCCCATAATATCCATCGAGAATCATTCATCTATCCATCCAAAAATACAAAGAATCATGTCATAGACAGTCCATCAAATCGAAGATATTTGCTTCGATATTGACATTGGTTGCCTAATAGTATGCAACCTGCAGTCATTCAGTGACCCTATTACATATATAAAATTAAAAGAAAGCACAAAAACGTGTTTGTTGGCTTTGATAATAAACTAATAATGATTTGTATACACATACCTGAGCCCGTAAGCAGGTTACAAGTGTCTTGTTCTCTATGTACATATACATCGAATAAAATAATTTAATCAATGTCTTTTAACCATGACGACGTCGACTGAGACCTACGTACAAACTACAGCTATTGCTACGATGGTGGTAGGATAAGTAGGAGTAAAGAAGGGTGCATTCTTGAATGATGCACACTAAAAGGGCATAATGGGATAGACAGATGGTGACCGTGGCGGCAGAGGAGGACAAAGGTGATCTACTTTAGCTCAAAACCACCTGGAGATAGATAGCCATGCCGACCATGACGCTGATCGTTGTTCTCGGTTGGTAGGTGGGCAGAAGCTGGAGGAGAAAGAGGAAGGCGTAAGGATGGAGCTTGAGTGCTTTGCGCAGGAGAGAAGGTGGATCTTCATGGGTTGCCGACGGTGGAGGACAGACGCGTCCAGATCGTGGAGGTTGGTTTGTACAAGAGAGAAAGTGGAATCATTTTGGCGAGGAAGGGGGTGATGGTGTGAGCAATTAGGTTAGGAATAGGGAAATAGAATTGGAACATGATGGAAGTGGATAGCGGTGTGTGGAGGTTGGTTTCGGATGGGGAAATAAAATTGGAATGCGAGGGAAAAACAAATATTTAGAGCCGACTTCGCAAGGGAAGTCAGAATTTGGAAGGTGCGACAAAAATAAGATGACTTTTAGATTGGCATCCTCGTTTAGGAAAGGAATATCCTATTGGCTAAGGTTGTGTTTGGTATGTGGTGAATTATTGGAGGCAAATGATGGGAAAAAAAATTGTTTGGTAAACATGGTGATGGTGAAGATAAAAATTCCATGAGGAACCCATGGTAAATTTTGACCTATTTTTATCTTTAAGAAAAATCATGATGGTGAAAATAGTTTTGTTCAAGTAAGTTAACTCTCCATAGATAAATTTATAAACATATGTAAAACAAATCCTAACATACTAGGCAAATATTTTTCCTTTATGATTTTCTCGCCATAAATTTGAGTGTCCAACCAAAAAATATTTCCTTCTAAATATAATTTTTCTATGTCACAACTCCTAGTAAAAAAATTCTCTTATTAAATTTTTATATATTTTACTAATGTATCTATTTCCAACAAAAGTTATTTGTTTTCAATTCAAACGATATTTCAAAAATAATTTTACTTTAATTCGAGTTTTATCAAAAAAATGTTTTTCCTCCATGGATGTGTTCCCTTCAAGTGAAAAAATAATTTCCAAATTAGGATCATGCTAAAAATTCAACTTCTATCTAAACTTCTATATCCATCCAAATAAATAACTTTTTCTAAAAATTGTTTCCCTATAATAATTATATTATTAACAAAAAATAAGTTAATTCTAATAGAGTAATATCCTATTGAAACTTTTCCCTCCAATATAAAGTTTCCCACCAAATTATTTCTATCCAAATAAGTTGTTCATTTTCTCATACAAACTCAAGTGACAAACTAGATTTATATTGATATACTTCTCTTTATAAAAAAATTATAGAGACAATGAAAATTGATTCCTCCTACAAATATTATCAAAAAGATTCCCCCAAGAAAAAAATTCCTTCCAAATTACTTTCTATCCAAGTAAGTAGTGACATACTTTTATATAATTAGTTCGTTCATACCAACAATAAATTTTGATGTCCGACCATAGTAGCCCGGGTGGTAAGAGCTCGATAAGTCCCAATAAAGGACCCGGGTTCGAACCTCACCGAAGGCACTTTACGAATGGCAATCCATGATGATTAGGCGTGGGAGGGGGGTGACCGGACCACACCCTCTCATGCCTCGAGAGTTTACTATGTCGGCTTCGCCCGGGGTGGGTTCTCTCAGTCATAAAAAACAATTAATTTTGATGATATCCATAATAAATTGTTGTGACATGATGCCATCCATAAGATTGGGGGTTGGTTTTTATACATCATGGTTCAAAGGAACAGAGACAAGGAAAGATCTCCCAGAAAATTGTTGTTGTGGTGGGTTTTTATACATCAATAAGTGGACCTTTATCTCTCTTCGAGTAAGTACTCTCTATATCAACTTTTAACTCTTCCTTGCTCTTGCCTTCAATCTTATAATTTGATGTATTTTGGGAGGAGTCAGGGCCCATATCATGACGGTGTCCTCTCACAAAAAATCCCTAGATATATTTTTGAAAGGATATAGGGCAAATATCATGATGGTGTCCTATCACAACAAGTTCCTACAAAAATATTTTAAGAGGATCTAGAGCCCATATCGTAACAATTTCCTCTCAGAATAAGTTCTCAGAAATGCATTTGGGAGGATCTATGTCTCATGTTATGATAATGTCCTCCCAAAAAAGCTCCATAGAAATGCATTTTGAAGGATCCACGACTTGTATAATGTTAATGTCCTATTATAGCCAAGGCTCATATCATGACGGTGTCCTCTCACAACAAGTCCCTAAAACTATATTTTAAAGGATCCATGTTCCATATCATGACAATATCTTCTCATAGCAAGTCCCTAACAATGCATTTCCAAGGAGCCACGACCCAAGTCATGATAGTGTCCTATTGAAACAAGTCCTTTAAAATCAATGTGTAAGGAGCTAGGGCCCATATCATGATGGTTTCCTCTCACAAAAAGTCTCATAAAATACTTTCTAGAGGATCCATAGACCATATTATGACAATGTCCACTCACAACAAGTCCATAAAAATGCACCTGGGAGGTGCTAGAGTCCATATCATGACAAATGTCATCCTCACATAAAGTCCCTAAAAGTGCATTTAGGAGGACCCACGACTCATACCATGATAGTGTTCTCTCACAACAAGTTTCTAGAAATGTGTTAGAGAGGAGCTAGATCCCTTATAGTATCCTCTCACAAGAAGTCCTCAAAAAATACATTTGGGTGGACTTGAGACCCATATCAAGACAGTTTTCTCTCACAACAAGTCCTTAAAATGCATTTGGGTGGTTCTAGGGCCCATATATCATGATAATTGCATCTCATACACAATTCCTAAAAATGTATTTGGGATGAACCAGGGCCCATATTATGACAGTGACCTCTCACAGCAAGTCCCTTAAAATACATTAAGAAGGATTCATGGCCCATATCTCGATGTTGTCCTTCACAGCAAGTCCCTGAAAATGCACTTGGGAGGATCGTGGCCCATATATGGACCACGTAGCAAATTCTTGCCATGTCAATTGCACAAATATGGTACTTGTTCCAGTTGCTTGTGAAAATTGTGACAATAGTTATGGTTTAAGACAATAAGAAAGTAGCGGAAACATAACTATTCCAAAGTTAAATGGCCTATTACTGACCAAAAAAAAAGTTAAATGGCCTATTTCATATCAGAGCAATATAACAACTAGTCCTTGAAAATGGATATGGGAGAATCTAGGTCCTATTTCATGAGAGTGTCCTCTCACAACAAGTCCCCAAAAATACATTTTGATAGAGCCATGGCCCATATCATGTCAATATACTCTCACAACAAGTCTCTTGAAATGCATTTGTAGGTTCTGGAGCCTGTATCATCATAATGTTCTCTCACAACCAGCCCCTGGATATGCACTTGTGAGGAACTGATACCCATATCATGAGGATTTCCTCTCAAAGAAAGTCCCCCAAATTACATTTGGAAAATCTTCATGCCAATATACCCTTATGAATGACTCATAAAATGACTTATAATGACTCTCAATAGAAATTTTGGGAGGTTGAAGTTCATGGTCGTTGTACCACAAGAAAAACATAAGGGATAGGAATCTAATCACTATATCAACCCCTAATAGGAGGATAACTAAGAGAGGGAAGAAAAGAAGAGGGAGGAAGGAGAGATTAGTGAAGCGAGTAAAGAAGAGGGAGGAAGGAGAGATCATTGAACAATAATGATAGAAATATGCAACGCAATATGTATGAAGATACATAGATCACGTTCTAAGGACAAGAGAAAATCTTCTTAGGTTTTACTCAATCATGGAAAGAGAGCAAGACCCATTAGTAGCAATTTCTCATCCACTCGTTCAACAAGCATGCCCTGAACATCTAGCCACTCCCCAAAACACACCTTATTCTTCTACCTTTCACTTATTTCTCCCATTCTTCCAAAATTGAAGATCAATACCTAAACTTGATCGAAGTAATATATTATTTTTAGGATTGTAATAAGATAAGTAATCGTATAGGAGCATTCAAATAAGATGATGATAGTAGATTTGGAGAGTACAGATACAATTTCATATTCCATCTACGATATAGGTAGTGTCCACATTGTTGTAGCTCACACCCAGTCAGATTGACGTCCTTCAACACCTCTTTGAGTAGCTTCCTATGGTAACATCAAGACATTAGAGGTCTCATTTTGCAACAGACGGAATGGCTCATACATCCAAAGAAAACTTTCTTGGATATCATCTTGGCCCAAATATCATCATAATATGTTTTAAATGAATACACCATGAACAACTCTACCTGATATTCATTTGCATCTTTTTCTTTCACTATGCGCTTCTATTTCTTATTTTTGTCTAAATATAGTAGGTTGGATGTAATCATCGAGCCACACCTTTAACCAACTACGTGCCCCCATGATGCCTTAGGTTCCTAGATTAACCTATAATGGGTCGACCACCCGACCACATTATGGATGTATCCATCTACATTTGCAACTCCATATGCAACTCTAAAGAGTATCTATAACCTAGAAAAATGGAATGGATTAAGGATTCTAAAAACAAATTGTTATGACTTACAAGAACACAAATGATACATGTAACACACATGTGTGTGTACTCATTGCCATAACCACATGCTCAAACATGGAGTGTCAATTCTATATAACACAGACTTCTAATGAGGAATTCTGGAATTTTAGTGTGACGTGAAGAATTGAATAAAGTTTAAAAAAACAATCATCCTCATGATTCTTATGCTCTTGTACAATCTAGTAATAAAAAGTGGGTTTCATTGCTCACCTTGAAGATGTCCCAAAGATGAATTTGACAAAACATTATTAGACTCATTCTAAGATAAGAACAATGGTTCATATTGTCAAGTATCTACATTTTAATTGTTCCATATACATGGTTCCCTTACAACATGCCAATTTTTCATGTATTTATGAAGGTCATCACTTGTAGGGCCCACTGCAAAACAAAAACCAACACAATTGACTGAAATTGTGAAATATATTTGTTACGAATAGAGATAGAAGAGAAAATACATTTTTTGATAATAAACTAGATTTTTCGTTACTATTATATCAACTAGATTTGTGTACTAAAATTGAGGATAAATAATATATCATTCTCTATATTAGATGATAATAATAGTTTCAACAAGATTTGATTCGTAATAGACTTTGGAAGCAATGACTGGTGATAAAAGTGAATCCCAAATAGAAAAATAGGGAACTATAAAGGGAGTATATTTTTGTAAGACTAAAAGACAATAACTTATATCATCATACTCGTAGACTAGAGCATCATGATAACCACTAATAGCATCATATGGACTTTCAAAGTATACCTAAAGTTTGTCCCACTGAATATTGTGTCGATATGGATTTCGATGGCTATAATGCTTATATTAAAAATAGTGGTTAGGGGAGCAACAAAAATTATTTTTAATTAATCAAACAAGTACAATTTTATAAGATTATCTCCCTTTATTGTATCACCAAGTCTTTCATGTATGTCTAAGGTGGATTCATGTGGTTTCCATGGCACATATGATGATAATGTAATGTCATAGTAAGTTCTTAAAAATGCATTTGGGAGGTGTCAGGTCCCATATCATGACTATGTCCTCTCACAACAAGCCCATGAAAATGCATTTGGGAGGTGTCAGGGCTCATATCATGACAAATGTTATCTCACATCAAGTCCCAAAAAATACATTTGGAAGGTTCCACGACTCATATCGTGATAGTGTCCTTTCACAACATGTCTCTTGAATTTCCTTAAGGAGGATACATGGCCCATATATTGGCAGCGTCCTCTCATAATAAGTCTCTGAAAATGCATTTCGGTGAAGTTGGGGGCCATATCATGACAACATCCTCTCACACCAAGTCCTTTGAAATACATTTAGGAGGTGACATTATACATATGATGACAATTTCATCTCATAGTAAGTCATTAAAAATGCATTTGGGCGGTGTCAGATCCCTTATCATGATAGCAAGTAATTAAAATGCATATGGGAGGTGTGAGAACCTGTTACACTAAATGAGATTACTCAAAAAACAAAACATGATTATTCATTAATTAAACAAAACCCAAAAAAAAGGTAAATTAAAACCAATTTCAACATTTCCCAAGTTCTTAGAACATTTACATAAGAGCCCAACAATTTGCTTTATTTCATATAAGGCTAAACATACTTTACAAATGCTTTGTAGCTTCAGCTACAACATAAACTTTACTAGGGAACACTATCCACATATTCCACATATACAAGCATCAACATGTTGCCAAAGCTCAATTCGATTAAAACATCATATACAAACTTTCTCGCTCAGACTTAAGAGAACATGGACGACTCTAGGACACACTAGACAACTAAACTACCATCTCTAGGGTCCATCACCTCAGATTCTCCTTGCTGTCACGGTCCACTGTCATTGTTGTTGATCACCTAAAAAGATGTAGTGACCCACAAGATGAGACTATGTCCCAGCAAGGGATATAAGTCTCTGCAATAGATATTGATTACAATAGATTACTGAAACAGTAATTAAATTGAGTAGTTGAAGTATTTAATAGACAATGGAGCATATTGTATAGTTCTATCATATGGAGAAAATTAAGCAATTAATCTTATCGACAAGTATAATTATGAATGTATATGTAGGCTTTCATCTTGGATTTCATAATATTACATCAATTAATAATTGTCATCACTAAAATGACTATTATCTTATGCCTTACTAGCAATATAAGCACTCTAGTAGCATAACTAGATCTAATATCATGAATATGTCTACCAACACACGCATAGGTATCAGTATTACCATGTCTATCAGTTTGACAAAATCTACATCATAAGAATAACTAGCATCAAAGAACAATTAACTACATAAGCATGATTAACAGTTTAAGAATCTCTAATAGCAAAGACATAGCAAACAATATAAGCATAGCTAACAACACATCCCTAAAAATGTCATATCACAACAAGTCCCTAAAAATGAATTTGAGAGGATCCACGACCCATATTTTTATTTATAGTGTCCTCTCACAACAAGTCCTTACTAATGCATTACGGAGAAGCCAAGACCCATATATTCACAGTGTCCTTTCACAACAAATCCTTGAAAATGCATTTGGATGAAGTTTGGGCCCATATCATGACAGTGTCCTCTCACATCAAGTCATAGCAAATACATTTAGGAGGTGTCATGGCATGCATAAGACAATGTCATCTCACAAAAAGTCCTTAAAAATACATTTGGGAGGTGCCATGTCCCATATCATGACAATTTCCTCTCACAGCAAGTCCCTAAAAATGCACTTGGGAGGTGTCGGGGCCCACATAATGACAAATTGCATCTAATGACAAGTTTGTAAAAATACATTTGTGAGGATACAAAGCCCATAACATGACGGTGTCCTCTCACAACAAGTCCCTTCAAATGCATTAGGGAGGAGCCATGTCCCACCTATTGACAGTGTCCTCTGACATTATGTCTCTGAAAATGCATTTGGGTGAAGTTTGGGTGCTTGCAATATTTTCTTGTGGGCATGCAACACTTGCTAGATGGGCTTGTAGGACTTGTTATCTGGTCTTGTAGCTCTTACTTTCTAGGCTTATAGCTTTTGCGTGCGGTGCTAGCATTACTTGGTTGTGGGGCATGCATCACTTACTTGCGGGCTATGCATTTGGGAGGTGTCAGCACCCATTTTAAGACAAATGTTATTTCACATCAAGTCCCTAAAAATGCATTTGGGAGGTTCCACAACCCATATCTCACAGTGCGACATCACGCCTGTCTCCACGACATACGTCGCGACCGTGATAGAACATGATACAACAACATTAAAGCAAGGCGTCATGGCCAGCGTTACAATAGGCTTCATGACCAACCCACAACACAAGGTCGCAACCCACCCTCATAGCACAACGTTGCGACCGCAGTCATGACCAGATCAAAATGAAGTGTAGCGTCCAGAAATAGAATGGACCTTTACGACTGAAACAAGGCCAACCATCACAACCAAAACCATCCCAAGTCCTTGAATATACATTTGGGTGGTGTCATGGCATATATGATGATAATGTCATCTCATAGTACGTCTTTAAAGATGCATTTGGGAGGTGTCAGATCCCATATCATGACAATGTCCTCTCACAAAAAGTCCATGAAAATGCAATTGGGAGGTGTCAGGGCTCATATCATGACAAATGTTATCTCACATCAAGTCCCAAAAAATACATTTGGGAGGTTCCACGACCCATATCGTGATAGTTTCCTTTCACAACATGTCTCTTCAATTGTATTATGGAGGATACATGGCCCATATATTGGCTGCGTCCTCTCATAATAAGTCCCTGAAAATGCATTTCAGTGAAGTTGGGGTCCATACCATGACAACATCCTCTCACACCATGTCCTTGAAAATACATTTAGGAGGTGACATTATACATATGATGACAATTTCATCTCATAGTAAGTCATTAAAAATGCATTTGGGTGGTGTCAGATCCCTTATCATGATAGCAAGTAATTAAAATGCATATGGGAGGTGTGAGAACCTGTTACACTAAATGAGATTACTCAAAAACAAAACATGATTATTCATTAATTAAACAAAACCCAAAAAAAAGGTAAATTAAAACCAATTTCAACATTTCCCAAGTCCTTAGAACATTTACATAAGAACCCAACAATTTGCTTTATATCATATAAGGCTAAACATACTTTACAAATGCTTTGTAGCTTCAGCTACAACATAAACTTTACCAGGGAACACTATCCACATATTCCACATATACAAGCATCAACATATTGCCAAAAGCTCAATTCGATTAAAACATCATATACAAACTTTCTTACCTGGACCTAAGAGAATATGGATGACTCTAGGACACACTAGACAACTAAACTACCATCTCTAGGGTCCATCACCTCAGATTCTCCTTGCTGCCACGGTCCATTGTCACTACTGCTGATCACCTAAAAAGATGTAGTGACCCACAAGATGAGACTATGTCCCAGCAAGAGATATAAGTCTCTGCAATAAATATTGATTACATTAGATTATTTAAACAGTAATGAAATTGAGTAGTTGATGTATTTAATAGACAATTGGGCAAATTGTACAGTTCTATCATATGGAGGAAATTAAGCAATTAATCTTATCGACAAGTATAATTATTAGAGTATATGTAGGCTTTCATCTTGGATTTCATAATATTACATCAATTAACAATTGTCATCACTAAAATGACTATTATCTTATGCCTTACTAGAAATATAAGCACTCTAGTAGCGAAACGAGATTTAATATCATGAATATGTCTAGCAACATACGCATAGCTATCAATATTAGCATGTCTATCAGTTTGAAAAAATCTACAGCATAAGAATAACTAGCATCAAAGAACAATTAATTGAATAAGCATGATTAACAATTTAAGCATCTCTAATAGTAGAGACATAGCTAGAAATATAAGCATACCTAACAACACATCCCCAAAAATGTCATATCACAATAAGTCCCTAAAAACGAATTTGAGAGAAGCCACAACCCATATTATTATTTATAGTGTCCTCTCACAACAAGTCCCTACTAATGCATTATGGAGAAGCCAAGACCCATATATTCATTTGGATGAAGTTTGGGCCCATATCATGATAGTGTCCTCTCACACCAAGTCATAGAAAATACATTTAAGAGGTGTCATGGCACGCATAAGACAGTTTCATCTCACACAAAGTCCTTAAAAATACATTTGGGAGGTGCCATGTCCCATATCATGACAGTTTCCACTCACAGCAAGTCCCTAAAAATGCACTTGGGAGGTGTCGGGGCCCACATCATGACAAATTGCATCGAATGACAAGTTTGTAAAAATGCATTTGTGAGGATACAAGGCCCATAACATGATGGTTTCTTCTCACAGCAAGTTCCTTCAAATGCATTACGGAGGAGCCATGGCCCACCTATTGACAATGTCCTCTGACATTATGTCTCTAAAAATGCATTTGGGTGAAGTTTGGGTGCTTGCAATATTTTCTTGTGGGCATGCAACACTTGCTAGATGGGCTTGTAGGACTTGCTATCTGCTCTTGTAGCTCTTACTTACTGGGCTTATGGCTTTTGCATGCGGTGATAACATTACTTGGTTGCGGGGTATGCATCACTTACTTGCGGGCTACGCATTTGGGAGGTGTCAGGACCAATTTTAAGACAAATGTTATCTCACATCAAGTCCCTAAAAATGCATTTGGTAGGTGCCACAACCCATATATCACAGTGCGACATCACACCTGTCTCCACGACATACGTCGCAACTGTGATAGAAGATGATACAACAGTATTAAAGCAAGGCGTCATGACCAGCGTTACAATAGGCTTTGTGATCAACCCACAACACAAGGTCGCAACCCACCCTCATAGCACAATGTTGCGACCGCAGTCATGACCAGACCAAAATGAAGTGTCACATCCAGAAATAGAATGGACCTTCACGACTGAAACAAGGCCAACCATCACAACCAAAACCATCCCAAGTCCTTGAATATACATTTGGGTGGTGCCATGGCACATATGGTGATAATATCATCTCATAGTATGTCCTTAAAGATGCATTTGGGAGGTGTTAAGTCCCATATAATGACAACATCCTCTCACAATAAGTCCATGAAAATTTAGGTCCTATATAATGACAACGTCCTCTCACAATTAGTCCATGAAAATTCATTTGGGAGGTGTCAGGACCCATTTCAAGACAAATGTTATCTCACATCAAGTCCCTAAAAATGTATTTGGGAGGTTCCACGACCCATATCATGATAGTGTCCTTTCACAAAATGCCCCTTCAAATGCATTTGGGAGGTGTTAGGACCCATTTAAAGACAAATGTTATCTCACATCAAGTCCCTAAAAATGTATTTGGGAGGTATCACGACCCATATCTCACAACACAACATCGTGAATGTCTCCACGACGCACATCACGACCGCAATAGAACGTGATAAAATAATGTTAGAGCAAGACATCACAACCAGTGTTACACATAGGCTTCATGACCAACCCACAACACAACGTCGTGACCGCAACAGACACATCATCACAACTAGATCAAAACAAAGTGTCATGCCCAGAAGAAGAATGGACCATCATGATTGAAACAAGGCCAAGCATCACAACCAAAACCATCCCAAGTCCTTGAAAATACATTTGGGAGGTGCCATGGCACATATGATAATAATGTCATCTCACATTAAGTCCTTAAAAATACATTTGGAAGGTGTCAGGTCCCTTATCATAACAACATCCTCTCACAATAAGTCTGTGAAAATGCAACTGAGAGGTGTTAGAGCCCATTTCAAGACAAATGTTATCTCACATCAAGTCCCAAAAAATGCATTTAGAAGGTGCCATGACCCATATAATGATAGTGTCCTTTCACAACATGTCCATTCAAATGCATTTGGGAGGTGTCAGGGCCCATTTCAAGACATATGTTATCTCACATCAAATCCCTAAAAATGCATTTAGGAGGTTCCACAACGCATATCTCACGATGCAACATCACGACTGTCTCCACAACGCATGTCGTGACTGCGATGGAACGTGATACACCATCGTAAAAGCAAGGTGTCATGACCATATTTACACATAGGTTTCATGACCAACCTACAACATAAGGTCACGACCCACCCTCAGAGCACAATGTCACGACCGTAACTGTAATGACCCCACCTCCCGGTAACCCCCAATTAAGGGAGACCAAGAGATCAGAGCCATTATTCCAATTGACAGGATCAAAGGTTCAACAAATAATTATTAAAAATTATTAAATTTTACCTACTAAACTAAAAACTGGTATAAAATAAAGTTTTGCATACCTTTTCAAAACTTTCATAAACTACTCTATCCATAGCCTGGATTCATTCTATCTAATCCTCCTTGCACTTTATTTCTTATTTCCACAATGTGTCACTTTACTATTTGTTCTTTCAATTGTTGTACCTAAAATGCCGACAAACAAAACATCGGTCAGCATATAGGAATATGCTGGTATGTGGGAACAACCAAAATTTCACAAATATGGCTAACAATTTAATTATCACAATCAGGGTAATTAGCAAACCAATTTACATTTTCAATGTGTCATTCTCCACCGCTTTTGCCCTAAACCTAGAATACCCCTCTAGGGTTTCTCTTTTGCCATTGACTTAAGGCCACCTTCTCAATCCTGAGCGTGGTGCTTGGGGGTCACCTCTCATGGTGCCCCATAGTCATGCAACATAGACCACATTCTCATTCCTGAGCTTGGTGTCTAGGGTCACCTCTCATGGTGCCCATTGGTCTACCCTCTTGGGCCTAACCTTTATGGAATCTTCCATCAGGGTGGCATGTAGGTGCGAGAATACACATGTATTTATAATTTTGATAACCATAGTGATTTATAATTGCAAGTATGAACATCCAAACAGTTAATTTGCATTCAATGTGATTAACCATCCGGAAAACCTTCAGGAAAACTAATGTGATTAATAATAATTAACCACATACATGTCAAGCTATCTGGAATGCAGAATTAATCCAAACAAGCAAGTAATCTAGAATCGAGCAAGCAAGCGCACAATTTGGCCCTGAAATATACATCCAATATTCACTATAATGGATCATGGTATCCAAGTCTAATAGGCCTAATCGTGCCCTAGGGTTACTAGCCCTTTTTACTTTCACTTCCTTTTTACTACTTTTACTTAACTTTTATGAAAATATCCATCAAACCCTAATTATCTCATCTTAATTATCAAAAAATATTCTAAAATCATCTTTTAGCAACATGAAACCCTAATTTTGGATTATAAGTACTTTTCTTTTCTTTTTATCTTATTTAGGGTTTCTAAGTATATTATTCATCATATTAGGTTTAAAACCCTAAACATTGCAATTCCATATTAAAAATAGGTTAAAATCCATCTTTATCATTAACCAAGTTAATAATGCTTGACTCAACTTATTTGTAAGATTAAATCTATCCTTTGTCATCAATTAGGGTTTCAAACCACAATTTAATACTTTTTCCATCAAAATTATACACTTTTGCAAAAAGATACTAATTTAGGCTTCCAAACTATTTTTATCTTATTCCTCGTATTTTTCTAATCAACTTTCATGTAGAAACTTTTCTCATCCTAGTTTTCTAGCAAAAGTTATGATTTTTGCAAACTAATGGATTTATCTGTTATTTTTAGAAAATTGTTGACCATCCGATCTGTGGTCCAGAGGATCATGCATGATCTAATGGTCCACAGGGATGTGTCTCTTTTGAGATTAAAAAGAATGAAAAGGTGTATATTCCCTTACCTAAAATAATAGAGGAGGGAAGGCAAAGGGGTCTTTAACCCCTTGGTCATTATCTTCCTTGTGCTGGCTCGCGAGCAACCCAGCCGAATCAACTCAAGGGTTGACTCCGGCCATTCGCGCATCTGTGACCCAATTGATCGGTTCAGGAGCTCTGCCGGCCCCTCTCAAACATTCATGGGGGTCAATTCCTCCTTGGCATCGCCCCTTCACTGCTGACGAGCTTCCGCTACTCCGGCGACAACAGGAGCTCGACGAGGGACAAGGTCGAGGTTTCTGACCAAATTGAATGCGCTAGAGAACTCGCCTCAGGGGTCTGAACACGTGAGAACAATTTGTGGGGATGTTGGTGTCGTGGAGAACCCTCCCCTATACATATAGGGTTCGTCCATTGCTTCCTGAGATTTGGGGTTTCTCCGGTTTCACTACGAAACCTATGGAAACCCAGGATGATCAGACTCAGAAAGACCTCCCGAGTTTAATGGAATACTTTCCATATGCGCACATCCTATCAAACTCAAACAAAGTGGGAAACGAAATCTCCTTCCCCTACTCCACAGCATGTCGTGACTGGGACTTAGTCCCATCCCTCTGATTCCTGATCAATTGTCCTCGTTAAATCTGAAAATCCAATTTCATTGTGACATTTAATTCGGTTCAAAGATTATCCATTTACTTTAGGAAACTTCTAAAAAGTACAACTCATTATTCCTTTATCCTTTTTCTACCAAATTTTAGAGGAAGCTTTGGATCGACATCATCTACCTGTGTACCAAATTGGAGACCCAAATTCCAAAAGAAAAGGGTGTTTTCTTCATATGCAAGCTATCTTTTAAATTAAGCCAATTTAATTTGGTATTTCCTCTTTCTTTTCCATTAAATTATTATTTTGAATTACTTGAACCTCAAGGAAACCTTAATGGATTCTAATCCAATCTTAGGAATATTCCTTAGCCTTTTACTTATCCTTTAACTATTTTCTCTTTCTTCTTATTCATTTCTTTAGTAAAATATCTGTTTTCAAGGATTTCTCTTTATCTTTCTTTTTATTTTCCTCATTGGCATCCCTTTTATCATTAGGAATCCTTTGGATACGATCTTTTGTTTTCTTATTGCTTTATCTTTGCAATTTTGGACTCCTTAGGACCCAAGGAACCCAAGAGGCACGAAATCCACCTTTGTATTACACTCTATTGCCTTCTAGAGGTTTCTACATTTTTCTTTTCTCCATTTCTTATTAATAATGGAGTTTCTTTTGTCTTTTTCATGCATTCAATCATTATTTGTTCATTTATCTTCATTATGAGAAATTACATTTCTCACCAAATGAACTCAAAAATTGGGGTTGTAACATCCTTCCCCTCTTATAGGAATTTTGTCCTCAAAATTCCATCAAGCAAATAAACAATTCAGGATAAGAGTTTCTTATGTCCATTAGGGCTCCCATGTGGCTTCACCCTTTCCATGGTGCTTCCCAAGAACCATCATCATCTCATATTCTTCCATCTGAGTTCTTTCTTACCTTGGTATATCATACCCTCATAGGTGACTCAGGACATTTCAGCCTCTCAAAAGCTAAATAGGTTCAGGGCTCAGCACATGGTTTGGGTACCTCACATAGTGCTTTAGGTAGGACTCATGGAACACATTACACATCATGTTATCCTGAGGGCAAGGCTAAACACAACCATCTCCACAAATCCATCTCAAATGGACCCATATATCGGGGACTCAACTTTCTCAGTTGTAGCTTAGAGGGGTCGGATTTTCACATCACATACTCTCCCACAGTGAACTGCATGTTAGTCTGCTTTACATCAGCTCACGACTCATGTTGCTTCTGGCTCCCTCTCAGCCATTCCACGATCAAAGCGAATTCATCTGCACACATTGTAGTTCTTTTCTGATCTTCGTGAGGCCTCCTTCACCAACATCATCTTAATGAAGTGGTGACCGACACAACCTCCTTATAGAACTTCTTGCATCCTGAAAAAGGCTATGGTGGTTAACATCACATCTTAAGAACTGTCTCTATGTATCACCCTGAATGAGCACACATGCTCTTATCAGACCCTCTAGTCTGGATTATACTGTCCATTACTATGGGGTGATAAACTGTACTGACATCGAGTTCTTCATGTATCTACTTCCACCTAATGGAAGTGAACCTTTAGGTCCTACTCAAGAACTTTTGAACTCGCATCATGGTGTAGTTGAACCATCTCTCTCTCTTGTAAGTAGTTCAACCCGATCTGTCCCTTGACAATACTCTTTCTTTCTCTTGTCATCTAGGTAAGGAGATCTACCATAACCCACATTATATCTTGGCCTTCCTTGGTCAAGGGGAGACTTACCACAACATCCATAGTGGTGAACTCCCATTCCCTCTCAGGGACTCTCTATCCTCTATACCAACTCATTGGGTTACTGGTGTCTGTCCTTATCCTCCTATCATGTATGGTAACATGCCATGTGCAACATTATCTTAGGCATCCAAAGTACTACTATCACTTACTATCTTCGTAGTACGGTGTATCATAATCTCCTATATATCAAGATTCCTCAAGATTAATTCCTCAGAAACCATAAACCATTCTAGTCGGGGTTTCATCACCTTCTTTTCCAAAGAAAAGCATCCTAGGCTAGCTAACCAAATAACTACTAACTTGATCAACTGATATCGTTGCATCTGAGTGTTAGCCAAACTTATCTCTTTTTCCAACTAGGGGTTATCCTATCAGCCTCTTCTAGCCTCCATCTAAACTAGGTAGATGTATCTCATCCAGAGCATCCATTACCACTTCACATCCTTAGGTGTTAGGTAACGTTGAAGACGTACACCTCATGTATTTTACTTATTACCTCTAGCTAACCAAACAACTACTAACTTGATCAACTGATATCATTGCATCTGAGTGTTAGCCAAACTTATCTCTTTTTCCAACTGAGGGTTATCCTATCAGCCTCTTCTAGCCTCCATCTAAACTAGGCAGCTGTATCTCATCCAGAGCATCCATTACCACTTCACATCCTTAGGTGTTAGGTAGCGTTGAAGACGTACACCTCTATGTATTTTACTTATTACCTCATCTAGGCTCTAAGTCTATCTTCATCAAGAAAACTCTGAGCTTATTCTCTTGGTTTTCGAACTCAACCTTGTATAACTTGCAAATTCCACATAGCTCGTGATAAAACATTCTCACAAGATCAGCTTAATACTCTTATCGTTTGTACATATCGTTCACTTCACCAGGGTATGTTATCGTCTCTCTCCTCATACCTTATAGCAACGTTCCAACTCACATCATCTTTATCCTTGGTGTAAGGCATGCGTACTATCCTATCTCTCACTCCCATAACAAGAAGAAATAAGCATTTGGAGGCAATCCAAATACAGAGTTCTTCCTATTCCAAGAGTAGAGATGGTACATCCCACCTTGCCATTACACCTTCAAATCTAAGTTGAAACATGCAACTCACGTCTCTACATCAAAAACATCATGATATCAAAAATTACTTCCATGGTAAACTGGTCTCGAACCTATTCGGGTTTACACACAATCCTTGGTCATCTCCTCTGGGTCTATAGGGTGCCAACACTTTTGGGGTCATCCTTCTTCCCTCATGCATCTAGAGAGTTCCCTACTCATCTACCCTTTGGGCCCCATGAGTTCATGAAGGTGATTAATCTCCTAACCCATGGCCCTTACACAATGATAGATGTTACCTCACGACCCTATGGTCATGTGCAACTAGGGAATTAGGCAACTCCTACTTCCATCGATCTTATCCCTACTTGACCCTAGGATAGACTTAGGATTCTATTATAGTACATGTCCAGCTTAGAACCTTACCCAAGCCTTCATCATCTCTCTCTCTACATTCATGGGATGACTTCCATCCTTTCATAGGGTCATGGCAACCTTCCTACCTTGGTCAGGCCCCATACCGGTTACCTCCATGGTAACGCATCCACATGCACTTAGACATGGTAATCTGTGGGTCTACGGGTTCATTCTCATACCATGTACTTTTCACTTAGCTTCTCAAGATCTTATGAGACCTCTTTAGGTTTTCTTAAAACCCACAAAATTGGTATACACCCTACCAAAGAGTCCCTCTCCCAGGATGGGAGGAAACTACAACTCTTGAGAACAAGGTCACAAACATCCTTAGGGTTTATATTCACATGAGCATGCTTAACCCAGCAGCTACTAAGGCACAGGCAGACCACCTATTAAACCATGCTAGGTCATACTTGTTCTCATCCTCAACATTGGATCAAGATCATACCTTCCCATGTCATCCACTTATCTGTGAGGGGTTTATCAAACATACCATTAAACTTAAGGGGTTCCCTCTCCTCTAACCATGGGGAGTACCATGCTTGAATCTATAGTAACTCAAATCTCATCATGAGCATCAGGTACACCACTTCCCCTCTTAGGCCTAAGAACCCTAGGTTCATTTCTTTATGTCACAGCTGTCCAACTGCATGCTTAGCCTTTAACCATGAACCAAGCATGTCCAAGGTATTTCATGCACTTCCCATGATCCTTTTATTCGAGCAACACTTCAAAGTTGAGTCCCCCTCAAGGACAGTCAATAAGGTACAAGGCCTCACAACCTATTACTAAACCTCTTCATGGTTAAAGGAACTCTTGTTCTCATCTATACCTTAGGTATGGAGGTACAGTAGACTCATCCTCTCTCTATGGTTTGGTCCCTCTCATGGAAACCAAGACAACATCAGCCTCTAGGGATCAACCATGAGTCACAAACATCCACTTAGGTCTCATCATCCTCAACTCCCCACTTTTCCTCATATCTCAGAGTCTAGGCTCCAAACCTTCTTGCTTGGGTCCTGCTCTCTCTCTCTAGAGCTAACTCCACAACTAAACTTATACTAAAGGTCCTCTCTCCATGAAGATGGATCAAGCTCACAAGCATACCTCTACATGATGAAGCCTATGTTCAAACTTTTATTTGCTCAAGGTTATCCCTATCCCTTTATGCTTATCTCATCAGCTATCCAACATACTCCCTTGGTCAGGGTTTCAACCTACTGCTCACTCTACTAACGTACTCTAGGTGCATACTATGCCATGCTCATATAAGCTCCTGGGGTTTCTATGGGTTCTTCTCTAACCTCATCAAAGAAGGTGATATCCTTCACTCTAACATGCACAACCCTTCCCAGGATTGGGTCGCCAAAGGTGCTTGGTCATCCAACTTCTCATGGCTCATATGGGCATCAAAAAGCATATCCATCCAAACACCTGGTCTACAATGACATCTAATTTATCATGTCATCTCTTTCTCTAACCTTCACTTAGGGATAGGTTTAACATCATCCTCACAGGATGTTTTAGGTCTCTACTTGTAATGGAGATCTCTACCTCTGAGACTAACTCTCTTTACTTATCCTCTTGACAAGAAGGTTTAGCCTCAGGTCTCTCCTGAGGGGATGACATCTTTTGTCATAAGACCTAAGCATGTATCTATTCTTTTACGCTTAATCTATTAAGCTTATGTCCATGACATCTTATTTACAAGCTTTTTATTAGTTTTGTGGAGGATTCCTTAACCTTATCAACCTTACCCCTACCTCAAGACGGTGAGGAAAAGAGAGAAAAACCTAATCCTTAAGGTCCTTAACAACATTTGAGTTGAGAAGGGATGAACAAGATGAGAGACTCCTAAAGGTATCTTATTTCGAGTCAAATCCTAAGACGTTGGCCAGACATTCACACTAATCCGGGAGTCCTCGTATTCCAACTAGCGGTGCAGAGGAAAATCTTTCCAGCCCCCAGACGTGATCCTTTTCTAGACACCTCTGTCTTTCGAAAAATCCTCTAATAACTCCCTCGGTTCTATAGAATTTGTAAAATTTAATAATTATTAAAGATTAAATGAGGAACCTATGCTCTGATACCAATTGTAGTGACCCCACCTCCCAGTAACCCCCAATTAAGGGAGACCAAGAGATCAGAGCCATTATCCCAATTGACAGGATCAAAGGTTCGATAAATAATCAATAACAATTATTAAATTTTACCAACTAAAATGAAAACTGGTATAAAATAAAATTTGCATACCTTTTCAAAACTTTGGTAAACTACGCTATCCATAACCTGGATTCATTCTATCTAATCATCCTTGCACTTTATTTCTTATTTCCACAATGTGTCACTTTACTGTTTGTTCTTTCAATTTTTGTACCTAAAATGCCGACAAACAAAATGTCGGTCAGCATATAGGAATATGCTGGTATGTGGGAACAACCAAAATTTCACAAATATGGTTAACAATTTAATTATCACAATTAGGGTAATTAGCAAACCAAACCTTCTCAATCCCGAGCTTGGTGTCTGGGGGTCACCTCTCATGGTTCCCCATAGTCATGCAACATAGACCACCTTCTCATTCCCGAGCTTGGTGTCTAGGATCACCTCTCATGGTGCCCATTGGTCTACCCTCTTGGGCCTAACCTTTATGGCATCTTCCATCAAGGTGGCATCTAGGTGCGAGAATACACATGTATTTATAATTGTGATAACCATAGTGATTTATAATTGCAAGTATGAACATCCAAACAGTTAAGTTGCATTCAATGTGATTAACCATCCGGAAAACCTTCAGGAAAACTAATGAGATTAATAATAATTAACCACATACATGTCAAGCTATCTTGAATGCAGAATTAATCCAAACAAGCAAGTAATCCAGAATCGAGCAAGCAAGCACACAATTTGGCCCTGAAATATACATCCAATATTCACTATAATGGATCATGGTATCCAAGTCTAATAGGCCTACTCGTGCCCTAGGGTTACTAGCCCTTTTTAGGGTTTTGCCCATAATTAGGATTTCACTTCCTTTTTACAACTTTTACTTTACTTTTATCAAAATATCCATCAAACCCTAATTATCTCATCTTAATTTTCAAAAAATATTCTAAGATCATCTTTTAGCAACATGAAACCCTAATTTTGGATTATAAGTACTTTTCTTTTCTTTTTATCTTCTTTAGGGTTTCTAAGTATATTATTCATCATATTAGGTTTAAAACCCTAAACATTACAATTCCATATTCAAAATAGGTTAAAATCCATCTTTATCATTAACCAAGTTAATAATGCTTGACTCAACTTATTTGTAAGATTAAATCTATCCTTTGTCATCAATTAGGGTTTCTAACCACAATTTAATACGTTTTCCATCAAAATTATACACTTTTGCAAAAACATACTAATTTAGGCTTCCAAACTATTTTTATCTTATTCCTCGTATTTTTATAATCAACTTTCATGTAGAAACTTTTCTCATCCTAGTTTTCTAGCAGAAGTTATGATTTTTGCAAAGTAATGGATTTATCTGTTAGTTTTAGAAAATGGTTGACCATCCGATCCGTGGTCCAGAGGACCATGCATGATCTAATGGTCCACAGGGATGTGTCTCTTTTGAGATTAAAAAGAACGAAAAGGCGGATATTCCCTTACCTAAAATAACAGAGGATGGAGGCCAAAGGGGTCTTTAACCCCTTGGTCATCATCTTCCTTGCGCTGGCTCGCGAGCAACCCAGCCGAGTCAACTCAAGGGTTGACTCCAGCCATTCGTGCATCTGTAACCCACTTGATCGGTTCAGGAGCTCTGCCGGCCCCTCTCAAACTTGCATTGGGGTCAATTCCTCCATGGTATCGCCCCTTCACTGCTGACGAGCTTCTGCTACTCCGGCGACAACAGCAGCTCGACGAGGGACAAGGTCGAGGTTTCTGACCAAATTGAATGCGCTGGAGAACTCGCCTCAGGGGTCCGAACACATGAGAACAATTTGTGGGGATGCTGGTGTCATGGAGAACCCTCCCCTATATATATAGGGTTCATCCATTGCTTCCTGAGATTTGGGGTTTCTCCGGTTTCCCTACGAAACCTATGGAAACCCAGGATGATCAGACTTAGAAAGACCTCCCGAGTTCAATGGAATACTTTCCATCTGCGCACATCCTATCAAACTCAACCAAAGTGGGAAACGAAATCTCCTTCCCCTACTCCATAGCCTGTCGTGACTGGGACTTAGTCCCATCCCTCTGATTCCTAATCAATTGTCCTCGTTAAATCCGAAAATCCAATTTCATTGTGACATTTAATTCGGTTCAAAGATTATCCATTTACTTTAGGAAACTTCTAGAAATTACAACTCATTATTCCTTTATCTTTTTTCCACCAAATTTTAGAGGAAGCTTTGGATCGACATCATCTACCTGTGTACCAAATTGGAGACCCAAATTCCAAAGGAAAAGGGTGTTTTCTTCATATGCAAGCTATCTTTTAAATTAAGCCAATTTAATTTGGTATTTCCTCTTTCTTTGCCATTAAATTATTATTTTGAATTCCTTGAACCTCAAGGAAACCTTGTAATCCCATATTAGGAATATTCCTTAGCCTTTTACTTATCCTTTAACTATTTTCTCTTTCTTCTTATTCATTTCTTTAGTAAAATATCTCTTTTCAAGGATTTCTCTTTATCTTTCTTTTTATTTTCCTCATTGGCATCCCTTTTATTATTAGGAATCCTTTGGATATGAAAATCCATCAAGGACAACTCAATTATACTTATTTTCCATTTTTAATAATTATTTTCAATTTCTTTCTTAAGAAAGAAATATCTAATTGATCTTTTGTTTTATTATTGCTTTATCTTTGCAATGTTGGACTCCTTAGGATCCAGGGAACCCAAGAGGCACGAAATCCACCTTTGTATTACACTCTATTGCCTTCTAGAGGTTTCTACATTTTTCTTTTCTCCATTTCTTATTAATAATGGAGTTTCTTTTGTCTTTTTCATGCATTCAATCATTATTTGTTCATTTATCTTCATTTTGAGAAATTACATTTCTCACCAAATGAACTCAAAAATTGGGGTTGTAACATCCTTCCCCTCTTATAGGAATTTTGTCCTCAAAATTCCATCAAGCAAACAAACAATTCAGGATAAGACTTTCTTATGTCCATTAGGGCTCCCATGTGGCTTCACCCTTTCCATGGTGCTTCCCAAGAACCTTCATCATCTCATATTCTTCCATCTGAGTTCTTTCTTACCTTGGTATATCGTACCCTCATAGGTGACTCAGGACATTTCAGCCTCTCAAAAGCTAAATAGGTTCAGGGCTCAACACATGGTTTGGGTACCTCACATAGTGCTTTAGGTAGGACTCATGGAACACATTACACATCATGTTATTCTGAGGGCAAGGCTAAACACAACCATCTCCACCAATCCATCTCAAATGGACCCATATATCGGGGACTCAACTTTCTCAGTTGTAGCTGAGAGGGGTCAGATTTTCACATCACATACTCTCCCACGGTGAACTGCATGTTAGTCTGCTTTACATCAGCTCACGACTCATGTCGCTTCTGGCTCCCTCTCAGCCATTACACGATCAAAGCGACTTCATCTGCACACACTGTAGTTCTTTTTTGACCTTCTTGAGGCCTCCTTCACCAACATCATCTTAATGAAGTGGTGACCGACACAACCTCCTTATAGAACTTCTTGCATCCTGAAAAAGGCTATGGTGGTTAACATCACATCTTAAGAACTGTCTCTATGTATCACCCTGAATGAGCACACATGCTCTCATCACACCCTCTAGTCTGGATTATACTGTCCATTACTATGGGGTGATAAACTGTACTGACATCGAGTTCTTCATGTATCTACTTCCACCTAATGGAAGTGAACCTTTAGGTCCTACTCAAGAACTTTTGAACTTGCATCATGGTGTAGCTGAACCATCTCTCTCTCTTGTAAGTAGTTCAACCTGATCTTTCCCTTGACAGTACTCTTTCTTTCTCTTGTCATCTAGGTAAGGCGGTCTACCATAACCCACATTATATCTTGACCTTCCTTGGTCAAAGGGAGACTTACCACAACATCCATAGTGGTGAACTCCCATTCCCTCTCAGGGACTCTCTATCCTCTATACCAACTCATTGGGTTACTGGTGTTCGTCCTTATTCTCCTATCATGCATGGCAACATGCCATGTGCAACATTATCTTAGGCATCCAAAGTACTACTATCACTTACTATCTTCGTAGTACGGTGTATCATAATCTCATGTATATCATGATTCCTCAAGATTAATTCCTCAAAAACCATAAACCATTCTAGTCGGGGTTTCATCACCTTCTTTTCCAAAGAAAAGCATCCTAGGCTAGCTAACCAAACAACTACTAACTTGATCAACTGATATCGTTGCATCTGAGTGTTAGCCAAACATATCTCTTTTTCCAACTAGGGGTTATCCTATTAGCCTCTTCTAGCCTCCATTTAAACTAGGTAGATGTATCTCATCCAGAGCATCCATTACCACTTCACATCCTTAGGTGTTAGGTAACGTTGAAGACGTACACCTCATGTATTTTACTTATTACCTCAAGCTAACGAAACAACTACTAACTTGATCAACTGATATCGTTGCATCTGAGTGTTAGCCAAACTTATCTCTTTTTCCAACTGGGGGTTATCCTATCAGCCTCTTCTAGCCTCCATCTAAACTAGGCAGATGTATCTCATCCAGAGCATCCATTACCACTTCACATCCTTAGGTGTTAGGTAGCGTTGAAGACGTACACCTCTATGTATTTTACTTATTACCTCATCTAGGCTCTAAGTCTATCTTCATCAAGAAAACTATGAGCTTATTCTCTTGGTTTTCGAACTCAACCTTGTATAACTTGCAAATTCCACATAGCTCATGATAAAACATTCTCACAAGATCAGCTTAATACTCTTATCATTTGTACCTATCGTTCACTTCACCAGGGTATGTTATCGTCTCTCTCCTCATACCTCATAGCAACGTTCCAACTCACATCATCTTTATCCTTGGTGTAAGGCATGCGTACTATCCTATCTCTCACTCCCATAACAAGAAGAAATAAGCATTTGGAGGCCATCCAAATATAGAGTTCTTCCTATTCTAAGAGTAGAGATGGTACATCCCACCTTGCCAGTACACCTTCAAATCTAAATTGAAACATGCAACTCACGTCTCTACATCACAAACATCATGATATCAAAAATTACTTCCATGGGATACTGGTCTCGAACCTATTGGGGTTTACACACAATCCTTGGTCATATCCTCTGGGTCTATAGGGTGCCAACACTTTTGGGGTCATCCTTCTTCCCTCATGCATCTGGAGAGTGCCTTACTCATCTACCCTTTGGGCCCCATGAGTTCATGAAGGTGATTAATCTCCTAACCCATGGCCCTCAGACAATGATAGATGTTACCTCACGACCCTATGGTCATGTGCAACTAGGGAATTAGGCAACTCCTACTTCCATCGATCTTATCCCTACCTGACCCTAGGATAGACTTAGGATTGTATTATAGTACATGTCCAGCTTAGAACCTTACCCAAGACTTCATCATCTCTCTCTCTACATTCATGGGCTGACTTCCATCCTTTCATAGGGTCATGGCAACTTGCCTACCTTGGTCAGGCCCCATACCGGTTACCTCCATGGTAACACATCCACATGCACTTAGACATGGTCATCTATGGGTCCACGGGTTCATTCTCATACCATGTACTTTTCACTTAGCTTCTCAAGATCTTATGAGACCTCTTTAGGTTTTCTTAAAACCCACAAAATTGGTATACACCCTACCAAAGAGTCCCTCTCCCAGGATGGGAGGAAACTACAACTCTTGAGAACAAGGTCACAAACATCCTTAGGGTTTATATTCACATGAGCATGCTTAACCCAGCAGCTACTAAGGCACAGGCAGACCACCTATTAAACCATGCTAGGTCATACTTGTTCTCATCCTCAACATTGGATCAAGATCATACCTTCCCATGTCATCCACTTTGCTGTGAGGGGTTTATCAAACATACCATTAAACTTAAGGGGTTCCCTCTCCTCTAACCATGGGGAGTACCATGCTTGAATCTATAGTAACTCAAATCTCATCATGAGCATCAGGTACACCACTTCCCCTCTTAGGCCTAAGAACCCTAGGTTCATTTCTTTATGTCACAGCTGTCCAACTGCATGCTTAGCCTTTAACCATGAACCAAGCATGTCCAAGGTATGTCATGCACTTCCCATGATCCTTTTATTCGAGCAACACTTTAGAATTGAGTCCCCCTCAAGGACAGTCAATAAGGTACAAGGCCTCAAAACCTATAACTAAACCTCTTCATTGTTAAAGGAACTCTTCTTCTCATCTATACCTTAGGTACGCAGGTACAGTAGACTCATCCTCTCTCTAGGGTTTGGTCCCTCTCATGGAAACCAAGACAACATCAGCCTCTAGGGATCAACCATGAGTCACAAACATCCACTTAGGTCTCATCATCCTCAACTCCCCACTTTTCCTCATATCTCATAGTCTACGCTCCAAACCTTCTTGCTTGGGTCCTGCTCTCTCTCTCTCTAGAGATAACTCCACAACCAGACTTATACTAAAGGTCCTCTCTCCATGAAGATGGATCAAGCTCACAAGAATACCTCTACATGATGAAGCCTATGTTCAAACTTTTATTTGCTCAAGGTTATCCCTATCCCTTTATGCTTATCTCATCAGCTATCCAACATACTCCCTTGGTCAGGGTTTCAACCTACTGCTCACTCTACTAACGTACTCTAGGTGCATACTATGCCATGCTCATATAAGCTCCTGGGGTTTCTATGGGTTCTTCTCTAACCTCATCAAAGAAGGTGCTATCCTTCACTCTAACATGCACAACCCTTCCCAGGGTTGGGTCGCCAAAGGTGCTTGGTCATCCAACTTCTCATGGCTCATATGGGCATCAAAAAGCATATCCATCCAAACACCTGGTCTACAATGACATCTAACTTATCATGTCATCTCTTTCTCTAACCTTCACTTAGGGATAGGTTTAACATCATCCTGAGAGGATGTTTTAGGTCTCTACTTGTAATGGAGATCTCTACCTCTGAGACTAACTCTCTTTACTTATCCTCTTGACAAGAAGGTTTAGCCTCAGGTCTCTCCTGAGGGGATGATAACTTTTGTCATAAGACCTAAGCATGTATCTATTCTTTTACGCTTAATCTATTAAGCTTATGTCCATGACATCTTATTTACATGCTTTTTATTAGTTTTGTGGAGGATTCCTTAACCTTATCAACCTTACCCCTACCTCAAGACAGTGAGGAAAAGAGAGAAAAACCTAATACTTAAGGTCCTTCACAACATTTGAGTTGAGAAGGGATGAACAAGATAAGAGACTCCTAAAGGTATCTTATTTCGAGTCAAATCCTAAGACATTGGCCAGGCATTCACACTAATCCAGGAGTCCTCGTATTCCAACTAGCAGTGCAGAGGAAAATCTTTCCAGCCCCCAGACGTGATCCTTTTCTAGACACCTCTGTCTTTCGGAAAATCCTCTAATAACTCCCTCGGTTCTATAGAATTTGTAAAATTTAATAATTATTAAAGATTAAATGAGGAACCTATGCTCTGATACCAATTGTAGTGACCCCGCCTCCCGATAACCCCTAATTAAGGGAGACCAAGAGATCAGAGCCATTATCCCAGTTGACAGGATCAAAGGTTCGATAAATAATCAATAACAATTATTAAATTTTACCAACTAAACTGAAAACTGGTATAAAATAAAACTTTGTATACCTTTTCAAAACTTTGGTAAACTACTCTATCCATAACCTGGATTCATTCTATCTAATCCTCCTTGCACTTTATTTCTTATTTCCACAATGTGTCATTTTACTGTTTGTTCTTTCAATTGTTGTACCTAAAATGCCGACAAACAAAACGTCGGTCAGCATATAGGAATATGATGGTATGTGGGAACAACCAAAATTTCACAAATATGGCTAACAATTTAATTATCACAATCAGGGTAATTAGCAAACCGATTTACATTTTCAATGTGTCATTTTCTACCGCTTTTTCCCTAACCCTGGAATACCCCTCTAGGGTTTCTCTTTTGCCATTGACTTAAGGTCACCTTCTCAATCCCGAGCTTGGTGCCTGGGGGTCACCTCTCATGGTGCCCCATAGTCATGCAACATAGACCACCTTCTCATTCCCAAGCTTGGTGTATGGGGTCACCTCTCATGGTGCCCATTGGTGTACCCTCTTGGGCCTGACCTTTATGGCATCTTCCATCAGGGTGGCATGTAGGTGTGAGAATACACATGTATTTATAATTGTCATAACCATATTGACTTTATCATTGCAAGTATGAACATTCAAATAGTTAAGTTGCATTCAATGCGATTAACCATCTGGAAAACCTTTGGGAAAACTAATGCGATTAATCATAATTAACCACATATTGTCAAGCTATCTTGAATGTAGAATTAATCCAAACAAGCAAGTAATCCAGAATCAAGCAAGCAAGCACACAATTTGGCCCTGAAATATACATCCAATATTCACTATCATGGATCATGATATACAAGTATAATAGGCCTAATCGTGCCCTAGGGTTACTAGCCTTTTTTGGGGTTTTGCCCATAATTAGGGTTGCACTTCCTTTTTACCACTTTTACTTTACTTTTATCAAAATATCAATCAAACCCTAATTATCTCATTTTATTTATTGCAAAAGATTCTAAGATCATCTTTTAGCAACATGAAACCCTAATTTCAGATTATAAGTACTTTTCTTTTCTTTTTTTCTTATTTAGGGTTTCTAAGTATATTATTCATCATATTGGGTTTAAAACCCTAAACCTTGCAATTCCATCTTCAAAACAGGTTAAAATCCATCTTTATCATTAACCAAGTTAATAATGCTTGACTTAACTTATTTGTATGATTAAATCTATCCTTTTTCATCAATTAGGGTTTCTAACCACAATTTAATACTTTTCCAACAAAATTATACACTTTTGCAAAACGATACTGAATTAGGCTTCCAAACTATTTTTATCTTATTCCTCGTATTTTTTTGATCAACTTTCATGTAGAAACTTTTCTCATCTGAGTTTTCTAGCAGAAGTTATAATTTTTGCAAAGTAATGGATTTATCTGTTATTTTTAGAAAATTGTTGACCATCTGATTTGTGGTCCAAAGGACCACGCGAGATCTAATGGTCCACAGGGACGCGTCTCTTTTGTGATTAAAAAGAATGAAAAGGCGGATATGCCCTTACCTAAAAAAATAGAGGAGGGAGGGCAAAGGGGTATTTTACCCCTTGGTCATCGTCTTCCTCGCGCTGGCTCGCGAGCAACCTAGCCGAGTCAACTCAAGCGTTGACTCCGGACATCCACAAATTTGCAACCCACTTGATCAGTCCAGGAGCTCCTCCGGCCCCTCTTGAACTTTCATGGGGGGTCAATTCCTCCTTGGCATCGCCCCTTCGCCGTCGACGAGTTTTCGCTACTCTGGCGACAACAGCAGCTCGACGAGGGAGAAGGTTGAGGTTTCTGACCAAATTGAATGCGCTGGAGAACTCGTCTCAGGGGTCCAAACATGCGAGAACAATTTGTGGGGATGCTGGTATCATGGAGAACCCTCCCTTATATTTATAGGGTCCGTCCATTGCTTCCGGATATTTGGGGTTTCTCCGGTTTCACTACGAAACCTATGGAAACCCAGGATGTTCAGACTCGGAAAGACCTCCCGAGTTCAATGGAATACTTTCCATTAAACTCAACCAAAGTGGGAAACAAAATCATCTTCCCCTGCTCCACAACATGTTGTGACTGGGACTTAGTCCCATCCCTCTGATTCGTGATCAATGGTCCCCATTAAATCCAAAAATCCTATTTCATTGTGACATTTAATTCGGTTCAAATATTATCCATTTACTTTAGGGAACTTCTAAAAATCACAACTCATTATTCCTTTATCCTTTTTCCACCAAAGTTTAGAGGAAGATTTGGATCTACATCATCTACCTATGTACCAAATTGGAGACCCAAATTCCAAAGGAAAAGGGTGTTTTCTTCATATGCAAGCTATCTTTTAAATTAAGCCAATTTAATTTGGTATTTCCTCTTTCTTTGCCATTAAATTATTATTTTGAATTCCTTGAACCTCAAGGAACCCTTAATGGCTCATAATCCCATCTTGGGAATATTCCTTAGCCTTCTATGTATCCTTTATCTATTTTCTCTTTCTTCTTATTCATTTCTTTAGTAAAATATCTCTTTTCAAGGATTTCTCTTTATCTTTCTTTTTATTTTCTTCAATGGCATCCCTTTTATCATTAGGAATCCTTTGGTTATGAAAATCCATCAAGGACAACTCAATTATACTTATTTTCCATATTTAATCATTATGTTCAATTTCTTTCTTAAGAAAGAAATATCTAATTGATCTTTTCTTTTCTTATTGCTTTATCTTTGCAATTTTGGACTCCTTGGGATCCAAAGAACCCAAGAGGCACGAAATCCACCTTTGGATTACACTCTATTGCCTTCTATAGGTTTCTACATTTTTATTTTCTCCATTTCTTATTAATAATGGAGTTTCTTTTGTCTTTTTCATGCATTCAATCATTATTTGTTCATTTATCTTCATTATGAGAAATTACATTTCTCACCAAATGAACCCAAAAATTGGGGTTGTAACAGTAACAAATGCAGCATCGTGACCAGACCAAAATAAAGTGTCATGTCTAGAAGTAGAATGGACCATCACGACTGTAACAAGGCCAACCATCACAATCCCCAGTCCTTGGAAATACATTTGGGAGGTGCCATGGCACATATGATGATACTGTAATCTCATAGTAAGTCCTTGAAAATGCATTTAGAAGGTGTTAGGTCCCATATCATGACAACTTCCTCTCACAACAAGTCCATGAAAATGCATTTCGGAGGTGTCAGGACCCATTTCAAGAAAAATGTTATCCCATATCAAGTCCCTAAAACTGCATTTGGGAGGTTCCATGACCCATATCATGAAGTGTCCTTTCACAACATGTCCCTACAAATGCATTTGGGAGGTGTTAGGGCCCATTTCAAGACAAATATTATGTCACATCAAGTCCCTAAAAATGCATTTGGGAGGTGCCAAAACCCATATCTCACAACGCCACATTGTGGCTGTCTCCACGACAAATGTCGCTTCCGTGATGGAACGTGATACAACATCGTAAAAGCAAGGTGTCACGACCACGTTACACATAGGATTCATGACCAACCCACAACATAAGGTCACGACCCACCCTCCGAGCACAACGTCACGACTGTAACAAACGCAACGTCACGACCACACTAAAACAAAGTGTCACGTCTAGAAGTAGAATGGACCATCACAATTGAAACAAGGCCAACCATCACAACCAAAACCATCCCATGTCTTTGAAAATACATTTGGGATGTGCCATGGCACTTATGATGATATTTTTATCTCACAACGAGTCCTTAAAAATGCATATGGGAGGTGTTAGGTCCTATATCATGACAATGTCCTCTCACAACAAGTCCATGAAAATGCATTTAAGAGGTGTCAGGGCCCATTTCAAGACAAATGTTATCTCACATCAAGTCCTTAAAAATACATTTGGGAGGTGACACAACCCATATCTCACAACGTAACATCGCGACTGTCGCCATGACACACGTTGCAATTGAGATAGAACATGATACAATAATGTTAAAGTAAGGTGTCACGTCCAACGTTACACATAGGCTTCGCGACCAACTCACAACACAACGTCACAACCCATCCTCACAGTACAACATCACAACTGCAACAAACACAATGTCGCAACCAGACCAAAACAAAGTGTCATGTCTAGAAGTAGAATGGACCATCACAACTAAAACAAGGCCAACCATCACAACCAAAATCATCCCAAGTCCTTGAATATACATTTGGGAGGTGTCATGGCACATATGATGATAATGTCATCTCACAGTATGTCCTCAAAAATGTATTTGGGAGGTGGCATGTCCCATATCATGACAACATCCTCTCATAACAAGTCCATAAAAATGCATTTGGGAGGTGACATGGCCCATTTTAAGACACATGTTATCTCACATCAAGTCCCTAAAAATGCATTTAGAAGGTGCCACGATCCATATCATGATAGTGTCCTTTCACAACATGTTCCTCCAAATGCATTTGGGAGGTGTCATGGCCCATTTCAAGACAAATGTTATCTCACATCAAGTCCCTAAAAATACATTTGGGAGGTGCCACGACCCATATCACACAATGCAACTTTGCGACTATCTCCACGACACACATTGTGACCACGATAGAACGTGATACAATAGTGTTAAAGCAAGGCGTTGCGACCACTGTTACACAAAGGCTTCACGACCAACCCACAACACAACATCGCGACCCACCCTTACAGCACAACGTCGCGACCGCATCAAACACAGTGTCACAACCAGACCAAAATGAAGAGTCACGTCCTGAAGGAGAACGGACCATCACGAATGAAACAAGGCCAACCATCACAACCAAAACAACACCAACTGTCTTGACCTCAAACACACATGGTGCACATCTTTCCCCACCCAAAATATAAGAGAAATGACAATCTTGACCAAGACAAGACCCAACAACCCATATCATGATAGTGTCATTTCACAACATGTCCCTCCAAATACATTTGGGAGGTATCAGGTCCTATTTCAAGACAAATGTTATCTCACATTAAGTCCCTAAAAATGCATTTGGGAGGTGCCTTGACCCATATCTCACAACACAACATCACGTCTGTCTCCACGACACATGTCATGACCATGATAGAATGTGATACACCAGCATTAAAGCAAGGTGTCATGACCAATGTTACGCAACCCACAACACAACATCGTGACCCACCCTCACAGTAGAAAGTCACGATCGCATCAAACGTAGCATCACGACCAAACCAAAATGAAGTGTCATGTCCAAAAGTAGAATGGAACATCACGATTGAAACAAGGCCAACCATCACAACCAAAACAACAACTCTCTCGACCTCAAACACACATGGTGCACATATTTCTTGACCCAAAACACAAGAGAAATGACAATCGTGACCAAACCAAGACCCAACAACCCATATCGTGATATTGTCCTTTCACAGCATGTCCCTTCAAATGCATTAGGGAGGTGTCAGGGCCCATTTCAAGACAAATGTTATCTCAGACCAAGTCCCTAAAAATACATTTGGGAGGTTCCACGACCATATCTCACAACGCAATATCATGACTGTCTCCACGACGCATGGCGTGACCATGATAGAATGTGATACAACAAAATTTAAGCAAGGCATCACAATTAGTCCTTAAAATACAATTGGGAGGTGCCATGGCACATATGATGACAATGTCATCTCATAGTAAGTCCTTAAAAATACATTTGTGAGGTGTCAGGTCTCATATCATGAGAATATCCTCTTATAACAAGTCCAGGAAAATGTGTTTGGGAGGTGTCAGGGCCCATATCATGACACATGTGATCTCACAGTGCATCCCTAAACATGCACCTCGGAGGTGCCACAACCCATATCATTACAGTGTCCTTTTACAACATGTCCCTTCAAATGAATTAAGGAGGTGTCAGGGCCCATATATTGATAATGTCCATAAATGCATTTAGGAGGAGCAATGGCCCATATCATGATAATATCATCTCACAACAAGTCCCTTGAAATGCATTTGTGAGGGTCTTTGGCCCATATCAGGACAATATCATCTCACAACAAGTCCCTTGACATGCATTTGTGAGGATTTTGGGACCATATCATGATAGTGGTCTCTCACAACAAGTCCTTGAAACTGCATTTGTGAGTATCCATGCCCATATCATGAGAATCCTCTCTAGAAAGTCCCTGAAAATTAATGTGTGAGGAGCTATGACCCATAACATGACAACGACCTCTCAGAAAAGTCTATTCAAATGCTTTGAGGAGGGGCTAGGGCCTATGTTATGACATCGTCTTCTCACAAAAAAGAAATAGTGGTGCGTGATAAATATAAATATATTCTGGAGAATTTTTGGGAAACTATTCCGTCATGATAACTGCAAATTTCAACATGACAGAGAAGAAATATTTATGCATGGAACTATATATAGGAATAAAAGATACTATTACATACCTAGAAATTTTGTATCATGCATATGATGTAGTATGAGATCTAGAAAGTTCTTGAATACTTAACAAGAAGAAATGTCTATGTTTGGGAATTTTTTTGAAATAGTTATGTACTAGTAATCTGAACTACTCATATCTTCATAGTGATTTCCTTGATTTTGAGTCAAAATTTAAGATGAACGTCTACAATATTCTCAGAATTTCTATTTGATTCAAAATCAGATTGGTTTTATAATTATTGTCTGAGTTTGCTAGGTGAGTTTCCTGGGTAAATCTGTTGATTTTTTTAGGTGCTTATGCATATTTGGTCGTGTTGTATTTCGTCGTGATGAAATTTTTCTTGTGAAGATAGTAGAACTAAAACTCTATACCGAGTGGTTTTACCGATCATCTAGTTGCGTAGGTACTATTCTATTAACTACAGCAAAACTCTTTTTATATAAAGGTTTTAGAGCTACTATCATCATGCAGGTACTACTCTATTAAATACAAGAAAACTCTTTTTACTTAAACATTTTCCTAACATTCGTGTTACAGTTATCACCTCTCACTATGTAAACATTTCAATTTATAATTATTGTTTTAGCAAATAAAGTAAAAAATGCATGAAATAAATATGTCATAATTAAAGGAAAACAATCTAAGACTTAAAGAACTTATGGTAGAACATAAAATCTACCACTCCTATGTATGAACTTCTCATCAGTTTGTCTCTCAAATTAAATCACCTGATAGTTCATAAACTGCATCTTAATTCTATGAACATGACCATCGATCTTTAGAGAAAATAGGATGCAAAAGTTCCACAAGTATGCATAACAATGAATAACATCAAATGCACGTTAAGGAAATGTGAGTTGGAAGTAGTAGTAATGTCATTAGGAATGGTAAGGTAGAGAAGGTTGCACACAGCAATAGAAACAACACATGACAAGCAATGTAAAATGCTTGCACACAACAATTTCATTGTAAACAAGTATTTTCCAGTGTACTTGTAACAGACTGTGATGGATCCATTTTATAGATGGACAAGTATAATAACACATCCATCTTGTTCTTTTCTCTAATAAAAAATGGTATGTGAGTCCTTAAGTACACTTGAAAACAAAGTGATCTGGATAAACAATCTGCTAAACCTGGATGGGAAAATGTGAGAAGGCTACATAAGGGATACATATTTGGGGACAACTCAAGGATTATTTTTGTAAGGAAATTAATACATTGAATTCTTATACGATATTGGGATTCCATGCGACAATAAAATGTTATTTAAAACCAGAATGAAATAAATATTAGGTTTATATCACATTTTGCTTATATTCACTTACTTTAGATTCTTAGGAGTTTATGCAATTTATTTGGTATTTAATATATCTTTGTATTTTGTTCACCAAAACAAATATATCTTTATATTTTATTTATAGTTGTTGAAAGAAATGAAAAGATTAGGAAAATAACAATGATTACATATCACTAGTATAGATTTGACGTTTAATGTCACTTTCATTGAAGTAGTTCCTTAGAAAAACTGACAACAATCTACCAACAATGTCAGTTCTTCATGCCAACCGTCACCAAATGTAAAGTCCTACCAATTTAGAAAAGAAATGTGTACCAATTTCACTTTATTGTTAGTTTTTTCATAGAAACTGAGGTCTTAAATTTCTCACAAAATACAAATTTTCAGGGAAAAAGTTTGCCTCCAAAATTTTCATTCCGGTGTAGATTTTGTATGTAACCGAAGAAAAATGTTTGCGCCATATCCCTGTGGAAAACATTATCCCCCCATTAGTTGTGGAGTCAACCAAATAACTAACGACTAAGTCCCCTTGGTGAGACACAATTTTTTTTGAAGATGGGTCATCGTCAATTTTTCAGAAGAAACTGACGACTATGTATTTTCACGCCATGTCCTTGCTAAAATATTTTTCTCCCCAAATTGTTTATTTTTCATCCGTTTTTCCTGCTAAACCGACGACTATACCCCTAACCTAAGGGCAATTTGTTTTGTTTAGATATGTATTTAGTCGTCAGTTTTGTCAGACGTAACTGACAACTATGGCCCTAAAAAGGTGTCTATTTTTGTTGGATTAAGGAGTTAGTCATTGGTTTTGTATTCTTTATCGATTATGATGTACTTATTCATCAGTTTTTCAAAGCAGTCAATGACTATGGATAACTTAATAGCACCCATGAAAAATAGACTTCCTCTTATTCTCTATTTCATCGTGATTCATCTAGGTCACTAGATATTTTCTCCATTTGTTCAATCTATCACCACCATATCTCTTCCTCTAGTCATCGCTGCTTTGTTGCTTTCCAGCCGCAACTTTTCCTCAAGCCTTCGCCGCCGATAAGTAGTTGCTTGCTGCCAGGAGCTTGGGCCTAAGATAGCCTCTGCCTCCTAGGTCTCTAGAGCTTCTGTCGGAGCTTCTACTAGTACTACCCTCATCACTTCCAGAGCTTCCCCTACTTCTAGGTAATCCTTCAAAGAGTGTCCCTAAACAATGTAGGGTCCAAAGATTACAAACAATTTTCTTGAAAATTGAATACACATTGTACACTTACTAGTGAGATTAGGTGTTCAAGAATGGGATATGGGTAAACACATTTAGTACTAAACCCTAAACCCTAATATGTAAATAATAAACCCTAATATTTAAACCCTAAACCCTAATCGTTAAACCCTAAACCCTAACATATAAACCCTTATCCCTAAATCTAAAAAAGTAAATACTAATCTATCTGTAAATCCTTAACCTAATATGTAAACCCTAATACTTATTTTCTCTTTGATAGTAGAATTGACATTTCATGGATGTCCATTCCAAATAGATGCATCCCAAAGTTTATCATTGGTCTTGATCAATTTATAATATCTATGGAGGAACATAGGAACAACCTGTAGGTAGGTTCTGTTGTCCATGTAGGCATTGAGGTAACAACTTCAAAGTCAACATTGGTGATGAAATTAAACGTCATGTCATGTGCAATGGGATTGTACATGGCAATATATAATGATACTAGAATGGAGAGATTCCAAACTTGAGATCAGTAGATGTCGATAGCAGTACTTGTGTCAAAAAAACAAATTTCCGCCAGTGATGTAGATGTGAATGAACTATTTCTGATAGACATGGTTGATGAGATGCTAGATAGATGTATTGTAGAGCACACCAATCCACCTTTCTTATTTAGGAACATTATGAATGAGGCTGAGAGACCATTATAGATAGGTTGTACTAAGTTTACAAAGCTGAGCACTATGTTGAGATTGCATAATCTGAAGGCTAACAATAGATGGAGTGACAAAAGCTTCACATCATTGTTGACATTGTTGAAATAAATTCTTCCCGAAGGCAACGAGCTTCCAATCCCAACATATGACTTAAGTAAAATGTTATTCCCAATGGGAATGAAGGCTAAGAAGATACATGCATGCCCAAATGATTGTGTGTTATTTCAAAAGTACTATGTCGATTTGAAAAAAATGTCCAAAATGTGGGGGCGTCAAGGTATAAAATGACAACATCGGGGAAGTCCAAAACTGGCTCTCTTATGAAGGTGATGTGGTATCTACATATAATACCACGGTTTCAACGCATGTTTCCCAATCTGATGTATGTAAAGAATTTAAGGTGGCATGCAAAGGTTAATAAAAATAATGATGGGATCCTACGACATGTGTCTGATTCCCCACAGTGGAAGAAGATTGATTTATTATATCCTGAATTTGGTTAAGAAGTCAAGAATCTAAGTCATGGGATTTGTACCTATGGGATGAATCCATATGACACATTGAACAGCCAACATAGCACTTGGCTAATTATGCTTGTTATATATAGTCTTCCTCCCTGGTTGAGTATGAAAAAAAGTACGTAATGATGTCTTTGTGGATATCGGGCCCTAAACAATCTGGAAATTATATTGATATTTATATTGAACCTATGATTGATAACTTAATGAATCTATGGGGTGTAGGTTTGATGACCTATGATGCATTGTGTAGAGATACATTTTGTTTGCATTTTATGTTGTTTTGCACTATTAATGACTTCAAACATATGGGAATATATTTGGATACAGTGTAAAATAATCCAAAGCATGCCCTATATGTGAAGAGAACACTAATTCAATATGACTAAAACATGGAGGCAGGACATTATATCATGGTCATTGAAGGTTTCTTCCAAAAGTCCATCCTTATCAAAAGTTGCGCAAAGCATTTAGTAGATCGAATGAGGAACGGAGTGACCCTAAACCTATACCAAGGGAGATTCTTTATGAATGAGTAACAAACTTTTTCTATGAATTCAGTAAGAGATCACAATGTACCATTCCTGCACAAAGTGATAATATTTTTTCAAGAAGAGGTCAATATTCCGGGATCTTCCTTATTGGAGTTATTTGGCAGCATTGTACTGATGTCATGCATGTTGAGAAAAATGTTTGTGATAACATCATTGGTAATCTGTTGAATATACCCAGTAAGACTAAAGATGGCATCAAATCCAGAATGGACCTATGTGAAATGGGAATAAGGAAAAAATTAACAAAAGTAGTTAGGAGTGATCGAAAAACATATTTACCTCTTGCTTGTACAAATGTCTAGAAAGGAGAAGAAAGCTTTTTGTGAGTGCCTTCTTAATGTTAAGGTACCACATGGATACTCTTCCAATATCCATAGACTGGTATAAATGAAAGATTTGAAGTTCATAGGTCTAAAGTATCATTATTGTCACATTGTAATGCAACAAATATTTCCTATAGAAATTCGATCGATACTGTAGAAACATGTAATGTTTGCAATTACCAGACTTTGTTTCTTCATCAACATTAATGCAGTAAAGTTATTGATCCTAAGAATCTTGATAAGTTGCAAAGAAAAGTGGTGTTAAGTATGCTAGCTAGATATGTATTTTTCTCCTTAGTTCTTTGATATCATGGTACCTCTTGTTGTCCATTTGACCAGGGAAGTGAAATTTTTGACCAATTTCCTTGCATTGGATGTATCTTTTTGAATGGTGCATGAGTGTTTTTAAAGGTGATGTTCGAAACCATTATTTGCCTGATCGGAGTATTGTTGAGGGTTATGTGGTGAGGGAAGTTATGGTCTTTTGCAATGACTTTTTGAGTGGCAATGAAGCTCCTATAAATGACAAGAATATTGATCATGACTATTCTGACACTTTAGGAGCACGAATGAAAGTATCAGTCGTGAGATGTGGGAACAAGCTCACTTGTATATTTTACACAACATCTATGAACTAAGTGTTTATGTCATGGAACATACCAATTTCATCAAGACAAAATATCCAAATGCCAATTCAATGTGACTTGCTAGAGAGCATAACAAGACATTTATTAGGTTGTTTGAAGATAAAGTCTTGCATCAACTATCTCAAACACCAAATAATGTTGTTGAAAATATTAAATGCCTCACCTTTAAACCAAAAATGAATGTTATGTTTTATGAAGGGTTTGACATATATGGCTTGTCATATTACACAAAGCGTCAAGATGATAAGAGCTTCATCCAAAACAATGGGATCACCCTTTAAGCGTCTTCATTGTTTTTTTCTGGTACGAAGGATAAGAGTCCACATGAAACTTAAATGTCAGATTACAGTGTCATTCAAGACATATAGGAGTTTGACTACGTAGATTTCAGAATCTAGTCTTTATAAGATTCCACATGAAGCTAAAATATAAGATTACAGTGTCATTCAAGACATATGGGAGTTTGACTACGTAGATTTCAGAATCCAGTCTTTAAGTGTAATTGGGTTCATAACACCAAAGGAGTTGTAGTAGATGAATTGGGTTTTACATTAGTGAATTTTGAAATGAATGGTGAGAAGAGTGAACCATTCATAAGGGCATCACATGTAAAGAAAGTATTTTATATAGATGATCCTGCAAATGAAAAATGGTCGGTTGTTCTTCATGGTAAAAGATAGTTCATTGAATATCCTATAGATGAAGAAGAGTACTATGACAAGTATGATGACTCTAGTAATTTCTCAGTTGGCTTGCCAACACCAAATATTGAAACTGACACTGACTTATATGTGCACGGAGATCACACTGAGGGGATGTTAATTGAGAAAAGATCTCAATATTAGAGGCATGCTTTAATTTTTTTAAATGTTAGAAGTGCATTTTACAACCATATATTTCACCATTTGATTAAATTTTATATAACAATTTTTTTGATGATGTCTGACCATGATGATGATTGCCATGAGGATGACAAGCATCACGATGTGCACCTTGACACGGATGTAAGTTATGCATTTTACAATATGTCTATCTTGTTGTATTGTTTTACCATTTTATATGTTATATCTATTTATGACCTATATGTGCTTTTTGTCAATTTTATGTTGAGGATGTACGTCCTGAGGATCTTGTTCAGCTTGATGAGCATCATAAAAACATAAAAAATAAGGGGCATCACCATGATGAACAAGTTGATACAACAAGGGGTAACACACCGAAGTTGGTCGTTGACTTTGATAATGCTTGAAATCCTTTTGGAAGGAACCTCAACTCTTTTTTCATATCTAGGGGTTCTTACTCATAGCCGTTGTAGTATAGCGGTAGAATCTTGGCATAAAACTGATAAAAGCAAGAAAGACTTCATATGGAAAGAACTATGTTTGATATATTATCATTCATAATTTTGTTTTTAAAACTATTTGCAATTCTATTTTTGAGGAATATTGCATCAAGTATATGAACTTTTACATAGCATATATGACCTGGATGAAAAACCACATCGCAAAAGATGATGCAACACTGTGGGAGGGTACTGCAGAATTATAGGAAAAATCTAATAAGAAAATACATATGGGAAGTGAATAAGAGGAAGAAGTCAAACACTGAGAAATTGATTTATATTGACCCAAAGATGTGGGATGTGTTGGTTGCTATGAAAAAATAATGAATCAAGGTATTAAGCCTCACTCCCCATTTTGAATATAATTTACCTTAGCCTTGATTATTATGTTTACTTACGAATTACTATTGATGATTGTCACTAACCAGGCTACAAGCGATGCTCAAAGAGAAGGGCGTGCAAAGAATATTGTGCACAATCGCATGATGGGTCCAAGTGGCTATGCAAATCTTTACTAGAAGCTACTATAGGTGTATTCTTCTCAGATGCCTACTTTTAGGACTGTTGAGTTTTCTACTACTACGAATGAACCTCTACTTATCCATGATACATGGATGGTTGGGAGGCAATCCAAATTTAGAGAAATAACCAACCCCACAAGTACTGAGGTAGTTGCAAAAATGATAAAATTCAACTCTCAGGGCAGTTAATATTGATGATTAATAAATTTTACTTACCAATTACTATTAATGATGATTAGAAGGAGCTCCACGAGAAAAGGAAACAAGGCAAGTTCGTCCCTGAGGGCACAAGGAATGAATTAACAGTTTCTCTAGGTAACCTAGAACATCCTGGATGTGTTAAGGTTCCAGGAACTGGTGTGGGTATAAGAGCATTCTTTGGGCCATCAGAGTGCAAATCTATCCAAAAATGGGCATTCTCAAAAGAGGAAGTAAAAGAGTTAATTGCAAAGAGAATTCATGAAGAAATGACCCAATGGGAGGCTTCTCAATCATCTACTCAGACAGTACGAGATGTGCTGCCCCACTCTTCATATGAGGTGGACCCCCATGCAATAGAGGTTGTTGTGAGTAATCTTGTGCACCCAACACCTATCATGTCTGTTGTAAGTATTTTTATGGCATAATAATATTTTCAAGATGATATGTTTATATATATATATATATCATTCTATGTAAATTTGTAGGGGTTGAGGCCATGCCGTCTAAAATTAGAAGAATATGTCATTGATGTGGGTGAGTCTTACCCATCCCTTACAGGTGTCACTCTTCATGATGTTCCATTACCCACTGATGTGGTTCATGTGTGATTGAGGGTTGTCTACAAAACATGGAAGAAGTACCCACTACCATATGACCACTCAGACGTTGAGATGATAGGTGAAGCGGAAGGCGCTATCTATATGGATCATGATGTATGGTAAACATTACGTTTGGTTATGCATATACATGAAAATTGATATGAAATTATATATATGCAGGACATAGGGCCTAAGAAACCCCTTATAGCTCGTCCTCCACCTCCATCTCTTCCTCAATTACTTGGTTGGCTTTCACAATACATATTCGACTCGATATGTCCTCAATGCAGGGGTATGGCACTATGGATAGGCAAACATGAAGAAGATTAACCTATGACGGTTTCTATTAAGGAGGACATTGTAGGTCAACGTTATGATACTAGTAAATTTCTACTAGATGTTTCAGAGCTGTTTCATTATGCTTGGTTGAATACATCTGTGATAGAACTTTAGATATGGTGAGATCTTGTATAGTTATATACCTCATTTTATATATGGTGATCCATTTTCTTATATATTAATGCATACATGATATATTTTTTTATAGCCACTTACATAGGGTCTGTATAGAATTTTCAATGACCCATGTGGGATTTCTAGTTCCATTCTTTATTAGCCATGTAATTAAAGACCCCGCATCTGTTACCCTATACTTCTCTATTGCATTTAAATAATTTGGTAAAAAGAAAAAGAGTGTGATATTGGCTCCATATGATGTTGGGTTAGTTTACTTACTTTGCTTATAATTTTGACTTAAGAGATTACATTCATTGTGGATTTTGAGTTACATTGTTTTGCCTTCCTATCACTCAGGAATAACCATTGGCTGGTTGTTGTCCCCATGATGCTAACTATTTATTATCCAGACCCTAAGGATGGCAAAAAAGACGATGGGGGACATTATTTGAAAAAGACATTATTTATTTTAATAATTTTTATATTTATATTTGTTAACATATATGTTACATGACTATTTACTAATGTCAATTCAATGTGTTACATTAACATATAGGACTATAAAACCATTCAAAAAAGCTGGAGGAAAGGTGGACAACAAAAGGAAAGTTATAGTTTGGGAGAATGATGAGGTAGTTTACTGACTCTGATGCATATTTATCCAACTATGATTATTTTTATTTATTAATATCTTTTTGTTGAAATGTATGGTGTTCGGTACAAGACAATGGTTGGGAATGCACATACTAAGTGATGTGGTATATGGACATGATTGTCAGATATGCAGCAGTAGACATCGACGAGATAGATAATGTAATCCATATATATAGTCTTGATCATCATAAGTATATAGTCTCATTAGATAATATGAACATATCAAACTTATTAATTATATATGTCATTTTATTTACATGTATTCAAAATGAAAGAATTTTATATACTAGAAAAGATAGTAGACGTACACATGCCCTATACGAGAGAACAACTAGATGATACACAAGATAATTGGCAGAAGCCTTCGAAAGGGAAGTGAACTTTGAATTTGATTGGGATAAGGAATGACTTTTATAATGTTTGATATCATTACTTCTATCTCACGTTTGTGTGAATTAATGTGAATATATATATGTTTGCACATGTGATTGAAATGGAATTGGAGAATGAATAGAATTATATACATATATTATGTTTGTTATTGCAGGTTTGGTGGCCTGTTGTTAAGCTAAACTCACAGGATGTTGTTAACCAATTGTTTAGAATTCCACTTCTAAATTATAGGTTCTCCATCCTATTGACCAGTCAGTAGCAGATCTATAGGATTTCCATTAAAAAAACAATACTTAGTCATTGATTGTAATAAAAAATTGACACTATAGGCCTGAGACATCAGTTTCGGTAAAATAATTGACACTAAATGACAAAACCAAAATGGCCATGTTGGATAGCACAACCTCGATGGATAGAATGTCATAGTCATCGGTGTTTTAGATTTAACTGTCACTGTACATCATATTTGTCGGTTGTTTGGTTCGCAACTGACACTGAACATTATGATAGGTGTCGATTATTACCGAACCGACAATGTAGGGTCCTTTACCAGTTACAAATGTGACCTCATACTTCTATTACGACATTGGTTTTGGGTGTGCAACCGATGCCTACGACTCCTATCTGTGTTGATTTCTTTTATACACACAACCTAGGCTAGATCTCTGGCATAAGTTTTTCCATTACCAAAGAACTGACGTCTTAGATATGTGGATGTAGTGTCACCCACTTAAGTGTTGGTCTATAACCGGAGCTAGAGATAGTTTTTGTACTAGTGTACCCTCACTCACCAATTCTGTCAATTAGAGTGAGGGTCATACATTCACAAGAGACCAGCTAGAAAGTTTAGTAGATTTACATATGGGATTCAAAATCCCTTAGGTTTATAATTCAATAACCTATGAGACACAAATATATATATATATTGATATAACCACTCAATCAAATTTCTACGGAGTTGATCATATGGGAAATTGGATAGACAAAAATAATTTCATAATTTAAGACAATCTATACACCCATTTCAAAAGATGACAACAAGTACCAATTGAATGTTTCGATCAATGAATAAACCAATAATCCATCTTCATTAATTTGATAGTATAGCATCCTGTCAGTTAATTGACCGATTCATCTGGTGAGTCAGTGCATTAAAAAGTTCTCCAGATGACAGGTTTAGAAGTGAATCAACCAACTCATTAAGTGAGTTGACTGACTTCCTTTCATCAACACTATAAATTTATAGTATACTATTCACAACTATTATATTATTTCATATTGACTTGAGATTTTGTGCTGTGATACGATAGAACTTGAGAGACTTCCAGGGATAGATTTACGACCCATATCCTCTCATCTACGACCTTAGCTTTTCGAAGAGCATCACGGTGAAATTTGGCAGTTTAATGTGCATACATACTTAGCTAGAGAAATATTGTCAAAGACTTCAATAACTGTTTGGGGAGTGATGACACACATCACAAAGCTTCTCATCCACACTACTACTATTTTCATGAGCTTTTTTTTACTCTTTTTTCTCTAGTACTATGAACATGTGTAGAGAGTAGAATTTCTACCGGGGCATATGGATTATCCTTATTGCCCATAATTTATAATCTTGAGCTGTAAACTATTACTTTGCCATCATCATCATCATAATCATCTAAGCCTCAATCCCAACTATGTTGGGGTCGGCTACATGGATCCTTCATTTCCATTCAGCTCTATCATGGGCCATATTCTGATTGAGATGTAGAGATTCAAAATCTCTCTTTATAAGCTCATCCCATGTTAATTTAGGCCTTCCTCTTCTTCTATTTATAGTGTTTAGCTCAATATCATTGCTTCGTATAGGTGCACTAGTAGGTCTGCGTTGCACTTGTCCGTACCATATGAGTCGGCCCTCACGCAACTTGTCCTCAATGCTCGCCACCCCCACTTTATTCCTGATATAGTCATTTCTCAAATGATCTTTTCTTGTCTTCCCACACACATCTCAGCATACACATTTCAGCCACGTTCATCTTGTTGAGACCTTGTTTCTTCACCGCCCAACATTCACTCCCATAGAGCATGGCTGGTCGTATAGCTGTTCTATAAAACTTACTTTTTAACCTGAGAGGGATCTTCTGATCACATAAAACTCCAGTTGCACTCCTCCATTTCAACCATCCTGCAGTGATCCGGTGACAAACATCATTTTGGACATCCCCATCTATTTGAATAATAGAACCTAAGTAACAAAATTTGTCACATTTTGGTATATCTACTCTGTCCAAATTGGCTCCATCATTCACACTACGAGATTGGCTGAAATTGCAATGTATATACTCAGTTTTGCTCCTACTAATCATCAATCCATTTGATTCCAATGCCTTTCTCCAACATTCAACTTTATCATTCAATCCATCTTTTGTTTCGTCAATCAAAACAATATCATTAGCAAATAACATACACCAAGGAATATCATCCTGAACATTCTTTGTTAACTCATCCATAACTAGAACGAATAGATATGGGCTGAGTGTGGATCCTTGGTGTACCCCAACTGTAATAGGAAAAGTTGGTGTCTCTCCTCCAGGAGTCTTGACACTTGCAGTAGAGCTATCATACATGTCTTTGATCAAGTTAATGTATTAGATAGGCACACCCTTTTTCTTCAAAACCATCCATAACACTTCTCTGGGTACTCGATCATAAGCCTTCTCTAGATCGATAAACACCATATGAAGATCTCTTTTGCTTTGTCTATACTTCTCCATAAGCCTCCTTATCAGAAAAATAGCATCTGTTGTTGATCTTCCAGGCATGAAACCAAATTGGTTGTTTGATACCTGCGTTATAGATCTTAACCTCTGCTCAATAATCCTCTCCCAAAGCTTCATCGTGTGACTCATCAGCTTGATACCTCTATAGTTTGTACAACTCTGAACGTCACCTTTTTTCTTGTATATTGGGACTATAATATTATTTCTCCACTCATCTTCATGATCTTGTTAAAGAAATTTGTTAACCATGTAACTCCCTCATCCCCCATACTCTTCCATACATCAATGGGAATATTGTATGGTCTGCATGCCTTTCTCATTTTCATCTTTTTCAAAGCATTCTTGATGTCAAATGGTGAAACTCGTCGTGTGTAAATGATATCTCTTGTATTCATGTCACACGAGTCGCTAACATTATATGCAGTATCTCCATTTAAAAGCTTATGGAAGTAATTTCTCCACTGGTTTTTGATATCATCGTACTTCACCAATACTTTACCATCTTCATTCTTTATGCATTTTACTTGACTCAAGTCTCTTCCTTTCCTTTCTCTTATATGATACATTTTATATATATCTTTTTCCCCTTCTCTATTGTCCAACTTCTTATACATATCATCAAAGTATCTAGACCTTGCCTCGTGAACCACCTTTTTAGCTTCTTTCTTTGCTTGTTGTATCTTTGGAACGTTGCATCATCTCCAGATTTGGGCAAGCTCCTATAGATCTCCCTTTTCAGTTTAATAGCATTTTGTACTTCATCATTCCACCACCAAGTCTCCTTCTGTAAACTATTACTTTGTGAACTATTAATTTTTTTATTAACTATTAAATGCATATTCTATTAATTAAGTACATATTTTGTATGTCTGTTGCAATTCTAAGTGTAGATACATTAAAATCTAGGATTGCAATAACAGTTAGTGGATTATGATGATACATTGGAAGGGTGTTCTCTGAGGTAAATGATTCAAGATTCGTATGTAACGAGAGCTCAAGTTTACAAAGAGATTTTTCCTTATGAGTTCCATACTCAAAGAAAATATGCATTTTCTTTCCTAGTATAACAACCACATGACTGAATGATGGAATGAGACAATACAATACAATTAGTAGCAGTGAATCCATAGTTATAATCCATTCTTGCTTAGTTAAATTTACTTCTGTTCTTATTTAATTTAGTTAATCTAACAAACCATTTAACAATTATCCATGGTAATCACTTTTCTTAAATAGATTAAAGATCTAAAATGTTGTTAAAGTTTGTCTTTTGGTTTGATCCTAATGACATACTTTGACAAGATTGATCCATTTATGAGTGGTATTATTGTACGCTAGATTAATTAAAATATAGGATTAATATCCTAGAAAAATTTATGTACAATAATAATTCCCACATCCAATTTTGGTTCCACTTCTAGGGAAAATTAAATATATGGACATCGTCTATGAAGATAACATTAGAATTTTTCATCATGAGTTGGTTTTCATATTTATTTTGGTTTCATTTTATAATTTATGTTAACTTCCTTATATTTCTTTAGTTGTTGTTAACTTTTAGATTTTAATGGTTTCTTATTTTCATTTTTTTAAAAGCATATATCTTCATTCATTGGTGACATTTTTTTCTAGATTCTAGTAGTTGATTTTTTTATTTATTTTTCAAATGGTTAGATTCAATGGATGATGATAGATTCAAAACAAGGTGGATCAGGCTATTAATACAGAGATACATTGATTTCATAGAGAGATTAGGTTAACTGCTTAGGAGGAAGTTTGGGCAGTCTAGGTAGTAGCTATATGGTCTACAATCAACAATATTCATCTATGAGTGAGGGGATAGATGCCTTTGAGAGCATGTGAGTTGACCAAGAGGCCATGAAATAAAAAGAGGATAGTGTATCTCAAATGATAATACAATTCTTTCAACAACATGAGGATCCACCACCCTTCCCTATTGTATGCCTATATGTAGACATTTACCACTAACAAATCAATCTTGGTTGAGTCTATTGTCAAATATGAACATCCAACTTCTATGGCACATGTAGTTTTCTCATATGATGAGGCACAACTCTAGTACAAGGGTCTAGAGCCATGTGTTGAGATTGTGAAGGGCCCCGGTTTTTTTATTAAATTTGATATTGATTAGATGATAGACTATGAGGATGCATAACTAATGACAATAATTACCAAGACAATTTTATAGATGATATGTTTTCTCATACACCAACATTACATCTTCTACTTGTAAATCTAGGAAATGATAAGAGTCTATAGCTAGATCCTCCACCTAATCATGTACATCTAACACTATTGGGAGTTGACCAAGAAAATACTATCTTAACCATAGAAGAAGGTGATGGAGCCCTAGTTGGGTCTCCATGTTGTGTCATTTTGCCTTTTATTCTCATTTAGACATTTCATTACACATGTTTTCCCCCAATTGGTAATATTATCAAATGCACTTATGGATATCGTTCTGCATCATTTGAATTGTACCTCAAAGACTAATTGATTCAAGGATGGGAGAGAGAAGATCACAAGGACTCTAGCATGCATGGAAAAGTCCAAGGAGTCCTCATAGTACAATCCAACATACCCCATGTACCCAAGGATCATAAAAGCAAGAAGAATATATTGGACACAAAGTTCAACAAAAAAATGCAAACAAAACCCTCCCAAATAGACATTCAACCAATAGAGGGCCCATGTTGATACCATCAAGCACCTCTAATAGTGGAAGTCATCCTTTTTTCAAGCATACCAATACCCCCACGCTCATTCTCAACAGAATTGGAAGTTCCACTTTTTCCCCACAATGGTCAACTAGTGATAGAATGTGTAAAACTCATGCGCTAGCTTGGTTTTTGTTTGTGTTTACTTTACTTAATAAGATTATTAAACCTTAATCTAATATCTTGAGTTTTTTAATAACATTTGACATTCTTATGTTTTTAGTTTGGTCCAATTTGGTTGATGTTTGAGCTAGTTATGCTTATTTTGGATCAAGTTGCAACTTACCCATGTTTAGGGTTAATCTTATAATTTGTCACATGTAGGTTATGCCTTTTGTGGCTTAGCATCATGAGAGAGAATATTATACATAAGGGTGCCTTGTTAGACCTTGGTTGATGAGGTGGCATCATGAGATGATGTTAGGGTTTGCATGACTTTTCTTGGATGCTTGAGTTTGATGGATGTATTAACCTTGTGAGTTGGTTTTGAGGTGTTGTGACTGCAACACTCTTTTAGCTTAATGTTTGTTTTGATCTTGGTTTCATTGCTAGGGTTTTCATGTGTTTGAGGTGTGTTGCAACCTTGGTGGTGTTGCAACCTTGGTTGGTTTTGTTGTGACCTAGGGGTGTAGTGGGCCTAAGTGGTCGCTACACTACCTTGTTTTTATCACCCTTTCTTGCATGCATGTCTAGAGTGCTTGCATGGATGATCCTTTGTCAGGCAAGTGTCTTTTTTGTTCTCTTATGTCTTGACACCTCATATCTTTACCTCTCTCCTACTCTTGAGTATATAAACCATCTCTTTTACATGCAAGTATCTCTTTTAGCTCATTTTCCTCTCTTCTCCTTTGTGTTCACCCTTGAGCTTGGGGGAGCAAGGGAAGTTGTTGATCTTGGAGCTTTTGTGGTTAATCACCTTTTCATGTGGTTATATTAATCTTGATCGTCTCTCTTCTCAGTGATCTTCACTCTTGGTAAGTGGTTATGCACCTTGATCTCATTTTCCTTTGGAGCCCTACCTCTTCCTTTCTCCTCTTCGCCATGAAACTATGGATCACCATGGTGGATGTTTTGAGGATCTTCTCTTCATAAAGGTTGAGACTATGGTTTGACCATGGTAATATCTAAGTGAGATGAAGTGTTCTTCTTTATTTTCTCTGGTTAGGCCCAGTGATTTGGGATTTCTTCTTCTTGAGCTTTCCTTTGAACTTGGTGTGTTCTTCTATTCTTGAGGTGACCTTATGCCTGTGGAGTTGATCCAAGTTGGAAGTTCTTTCTCTCTTGGATCTCATGGCTTTGGAGTTTGATCTTCATCTTAAGGCGAGTTATATAAATTTCCCCTGTACCATTATTACACCATATTCTTGCTTGCATGCTACTATTTCATCTCTTGAATTTGATCCTAATATACTAGATGATGTTATCTTGCTCTAAGATTTAACATCTTGAAGTATCCTCTAATAGATTACTCTTTCTCCTAAACCCTAATTCATGCACCTGAATTCTAAATGATGTTGGACATGTTGTTTCTTAAATGCAACATGATCCTTGGTTTCACCACCATGTTATGTTTTGGCCATCAAATGATGTTGAATGTTTGGATCTTTGGTTACAAGAGTTTGATGCATGGTTTTCCTTCTATCATCATGGTTTGTCATGTTCACCCTAGTGATGTTTGTTTTAGGGTTTTGATGTTCATCCTTTCATGGAGTTTTCCCTTGATGATGTTTAGTTTCCATAATGATTATCACCTATTTTGATCGAAGTGCTTTTCTATTTTGAAGTTGGTCATTGCTGAACTTGGTTTTACAATGAGGTCTCTATATATGTGATCTTGTTTTCAGTCTCTACCCTATTGTCTTTTATTGTGGTCAAAGAACTATGGTTTGGTTTGGGTCTCTATAGTTGGTGATATGTTGTGGGAGCAACAAACCCTAACCCATAGTGGGTGGTCACTACATATGGTCTTCTTCTGGTCCCAACATGTTCCTTTGTTAGTTGGTCACTACATGTACTTGGTTTGGTCGCAACAAAGTGTTGATTTAGTGGTTTGGTTGATACATGTAAAACCCTAGTGGTCGCTACACATGTGAACCGTGTCTTTTGCTACACATGTATTTACCTAGTAGGTCGCTACACATGTGTAAGTAAGTGACGGTCGCTACATATTGGCTCTTGAATGGTTGATACATAATGTTTTTTAGAATGATTGATTGATCATAACTATGTTGCTTAACCCTAATGTGTTCCAAAGTGGGAGATGATTTACCTAGGGTTTAATGACAAGTATTGAAATGGAAACCCTAATCGGCTATATGAGAAACTCTAACCCTAATTTCAAGTGTCTAATGTACTTATTGAGCTTTCATGAATGAATACCATGAATTAATGTTTTCTCTCTCCTATTTGTGTAATCTTAACCTTGCAAGTTGAATAAATAGCATATCTAGTGATTGTTATGGTGTATTTGACATGATACGGGGTGATAATTGTAAGCCTTTATGAGGAATGATGAGATTGTGATGATGTACATGAATAATGTGATTTGGTCTTATAACCTAGAAGAGGTTGGATGCCTAGTGTGAGGTGATATCCTCCACTAATGAGATGATGGATTTATATCCACTAGTAATGTGATAATGTGGAGGCCTTGTATGGCAGTGATATTAAGAGATGACGTGACAAGTTTATACTACATATGTTTTATATCTACTAGAGTTGTACCTTTACCCTTTTTTAGAATATGTTTAGGGTTTGTATGTTGTAACTTGATCAATGCTAAAAGACACCCAATTGGATTTAATAATCAAGTCAAACCCTAATCATTTAGTGACTTGTACTATAGATCCATTCCTGAGTCAGAACTTTGTTGGATGGTGAAATGGGTATTCCCAAGGGAAACTCGGAGCACATACTGTTGAGAATGTGAGGTGCAAGTGAGTATGTGTTCTTAACATCTTGATCCCAAGTGTTTTGAGAATGAATGTAGTTGGATCTCAGTGATGATGTGATGTGATATGATGTGATAGAGGACAACTGCGGTTGTACCATAGTGATTGGATTATATAGCCTAGTTTCTAGTGCTATGACATGTATGTACCAAGGCAAGCTAGGTGTTTATAGGACTATACCTTTGGCTATAAGTTGTTGTCTACAACACTATACATTTGACTATAAGTTGTTGTTGTTGCAGTTTGACTATATGTCAATATGTTGTAGACTTGAATTGATTGAGTAGTACAAGTGAAGATCATGGAGTCCAACTCTTTAATTGATCATGTATGGAACTAATTTTGACATAGCAATGGTCAGTTGAATTTTGGGTGGTATGACTCAAATCCTCATGGAAAATAACATACGTAATGCATCCATGTAGTATATTTGCTTAGGTCAAATACTATTCACAATGGATGACCCTCTTTGCCTTGTTTCTTATATTGTTTAGTTGATAATACTTATACATGTTCTTCATATTCCTTCTAAAAGTATAAGATGTCCTACTACTCTTTTGTAGATTCCTAAATTGCTTAAAAAATGTTAACTACTTTTCTCATATCATTTAACTGAGTCTATCTTCCTGCTTTAGCTTATTTGTGTTAATAATGGTTGTTGGCGGAGAGTTATAACTCTCACTGGGATGTCGGTCTCACTCTGTGGGTTTCCACATCTTTTAGGTGGTTGTGCATGATGAGGTAGAGATCATGTGGTTGAGGATGAGCAGTAAGAGGAGCAGTAGTTGTTAAAGGTTGGATATGATGCTAATGTTATGTAGTAGAGTCATATGTGTTGTTCATGTACTCACAGGTCCTTGAGGTGTTTAGTAGATGTTGTACATCGATAATGAGTTTTGGAAGTATGGATTGGTTGTACATATATGGCTTATATATGTGAACAAGTTAACATATGTAACAAGTTGTGGCAAGTTGGCCAAGTGAACAGTGATATGCAATATCTTCTGGCATGATATATGATAGAGGTGTCTTAGTGTGTGGACTCATATGTAATATGTTTCCATTTTTGTCGTTATATGTCTAGATGTTAAGTGTTGTTCCAAATTTTGTTTTGAGCAATCTCGCTTTATGTGGCATGGGGTTGTCACAGAACAATCATTGTGCTAACCCTAGGATTCCTCTACCGTCTACATACTTTTGTTGATCATATGCCCCATGACTATTCTCACAACCACAAACATGGTGATTATATATCCCCATGGTCATGGTGGAGATAGAAAGGCCATTTTGCCTCCACACTTAATGTTGTCATGCAATATTTTTCCTAAATTTCCCTCCACTTAACCATAGCCACCCTATCCCTCTATATAGGTCTTATTGGAATATAGTTGGTAGAGGTTGCCATTCTTTAGTAAAAAAAAGTTTCCACCTACTTTGCACCTACCATCCCCCATTTCCATCTACCTCCTTCCACCCCTAAAACCCTATTTTTCTATGGTTTTGATCTTTCCTAACCCATTTTCCATGCTTTTGGACCTTGGAGGAGGATGGTGGTTGTATTTCTATAGTTGGAGCTGAAGAAGGAGAAGTCTTCACCAAATCTCTTGGTGTTTCACTTCCCTATTCCTTCTTCTATCTACTTATTTTTGTACCCTGAATAGCTAAGCCCCTTGGTGGCCTATTTAGGGAACTAAAATGTGACTTTGATACCATGTTGGGGATATATTATTGCAAACTCTATAATTTTGTTTCTTAATGTAATCTTCTTTCTTTCTTTTCATTCCCTATATATTGCTATGGTTATTGATATTTGAAACCACCTAAGTTGTTGGGACAATAATATTTATATGGCTATACTAGGAAAATATCCTAATTCTAGATAGTGAAGCCTTAGTTGGCTACCTTTGTTCCCACATATCCTTTTACTCCTTTATCTAGGTGTGAAATCTAAGTGACTGTTTGTGATTCCCTTAATGTACTTCAAAAAGAGCATGTCTAGAGGTTGGATGGATGAATGTATCAGGTGAAATATCCTTCTCCTACAATCCACACCACCCCTTACCACTAATACTAGTAGGAGATTACTACTAGAAACCTACACTACTACAAAATGAGCAACTACACGTTGAAGAATACAATAAGTTCATTAATAATGTTGTAATTAGATTATCTAGTACAAAAAGTCTATTTGTGCATTATTTATGAACTACTCATTACAAATTAAGGTATAAAAATATGAAAAATCTATTATAATATATTTGTAACTGGAATAGGTTCTCAATCTATTATAATAGATGATAATCACACAAAATTCTCTAACCTATTTTAATTGACAATAATCACACAACATGCTCTGCACTTTGTAATAAACTCGAGCTATATACAACATACCAAAGTCGTTTAAATATATCTGAGACTAAAACACATGTTAAACCATTGAAATAGTTGATTGTCACATAATATACACTTTGTAATATAACATAATAACACAAAATGATCTACCTGTCCTAGAATACCTAATGTACATATAATAGGTAAAACCCATTTTGATACACGTGAGACTACAACAGGTGCTAAAGTGTTGTCCTAGGCCATAATCAGACAACATGCTCTAAACCATTGTAATAGACCATAATTAAAAACCATGATCTCTTAGTTGTAATTGACCATGGTTATATAAAATAGGCCAGACCCATTTCAATATATGTGAGATCACAACATGTGCTAAACTGTTCTAATAGACCATGATCACACAACATACTAAAGTTGTGATAATAGATCATAATCACACGACATGGTGTAGCCCATTATAATTTACTAAAATCACATAACATACTCTAACCCGTTATATAGTCACACATGGTATAATTCCTAATTTTTTTATTTTTTAAAATAAAACTAATATATATGAATACACACATGTGTGCATATAAAATAAAATTATGGCTCTACTTTTCTATTACACAATCATTATGGAAGTTGCTTAGTAACTCATTCTTTCCACAAGGCTTCTACCAAAAAACTACCATCTACCTAACATTTAATAAAAAAACTACTATGATTTGTGAGTATATATAATCCAGATGAAGCCTAACTTATAATCTAATCATAGAGTTTTTTGAAATCGACCCTTATATTGTGTTTGACTACTGAATTTAACATGTTTTTGGTAAATGATTGTGGTTTTCAAGCCTGGGTTGAGTTATTCAGGTGGATGGACATTCATAATTTAGTTTGGGATAATTCTCCACTTTCCTACAAAGTCTCTCTCAAACAAATTCAGTCATAATAATGTATTAGCTTAGTTTAAGAATAGAGAAGGAAATCCTGATTGAAAATTGTCATCCTAGAAAAACATTACTAGAAAATTTGAGTTCAATTTTGAAATGGGGACTGAAAGTGGATTCACGGAAGCCATTAGTCCAATTTTAACCCATGTGTTTCCAAGAACAAAACCATATTCACATTGTAGTCCAATCATTACATTTTTTAACAAAACCTGGACGTCATTCCAATTTGAATCTAAGACACTACCATGCCAAACAAGACCTTTAAATATTAGTATTTGACTATTAAATTAGTATAATATAATGCACGCATATACTTCATTTTATAACTTTAAGAAATTAACATTGCTAGCTAAAATCACATTGATAATAAAAAAACATGTCATGCCAGTTTAGAAACACAATTCATTTACCATGCATTTTTTACTTTTTGGCCCTACTCCCATGATGTGTGCCAAAACACAATTTCTCATAACTCCAACATCCCTAACCAATGAAAGTTGAGAACGAAGAAGCATGTAGTCCCCTGGTCCTCATTTGTAAGATGTGCTCCCCTACCATCGTCTTCCCACAACACCTAAAATGTGTTTAAGTATTATTGGAAGCTTGGTTGATTTCCCTCCTACTTTTCCACCCATCAACACTTGAATTTCCTTTTCATTTTTCTCCTTGCTCCTTTCTTTATCCTTTCTCCTAGTCATTCTGCATCTTATGTGCCCTAAATCCTTCTTCACTCTCACCAAAACCAATGATCTTGTCAGTTGAGAACCACCGATGTGAGACTACCTCACTCATTGATGTGGTCCAATGCCATCATGCATTTCTGCACCATTTTCCTATTGTGGTCCTACATTGCTTCCTAATATATGGAGGCTTCCACCACAAAGAGGTACAATGATAAAGGCCTAACTCATCCAATCAACATCACACCCAAATCCACAATTGTTCATGTTCCACATGCCCTTCCACCATGGCTCCACCTTGCAGATCCTATCAGATATGTTTACTCCACCCTTGTGCTTAAAGTGCTACAAAAATATCTAGTTTGAAAATTGTAAATGACTCAACATATACACATGTGCTATTTGAACTTTCCCAATGTTGAAACCTCTTTAGAGCTCATATTTATGACAAACAAAGAAGATCTAATTGCCACTGTGATTTCTTGATTTGGTGTTTGTCTCTTATGTCATTATAGTTTATTTTTGTGGTCTATTTCGTTGATATACACAGTTTCCTTGGACTTTGAAATTGGTCATCATACTGACTTGTCATAAATAGATTAATGCGCCAAGATTCACATCATACAAATGATGCTTTTCTTTCAAGCATTGTCCTGATATGATACATCACCATGTTTGTTTTAAATTATATGAACTGATTGATGGTGTAGTTTACTTGTTCCTTTTATTCTATTTTATCTTATATGTTAACCTCAATGTGGCAATGACATGTATTTTTTCTTCATTTTGCAGTTAGTAATATGTGAATAGCAACTACAGAAATTTGCTACATCTCATAGTTGTATTAGTTATCAAACACCAACATTTAACTATCAACTATTATCTTTGTTTTATGAGTTATTATGTACAAAATTCTAGAATCATTTGTAATCATTGTTTTCTTGGAATTTTAGGGGATTTAAGCATGTGATTAAGAAAAAAATTGTATATAGAAGCATAGTTTTTGTTTGTATCTAGTGATTATGCTCAATATAGTATAAGTTAATGCATTAGTGTAGGAAACATCGTCGTTAATTATATCTTGAAATTTTATCCATTTCAATAGAATTGAAGGTAGAAGCGGAGTCAATCATTTATCCATTTACCATACAAAAATATCAAGCTCACTTTATTTATGTATAAGTGTAATACATTTATGATATCTAAGTATTTTTCATATTAACATTTGTGTATTGGCTTGTGGGTCTTTAGCCTTTGCATATATTTTCTACTTTCTTTAATTCTTTCTATAGTAAAATAAAAACAACTAATTGTATGCTATTTGATGATGGTATTATGAAAATTTATTTGTAACTTTGCATATACTTGATGCTAGGGTCATTATACTCATGAAGGAGAATGGCAGAAACACCCAATCTTTTCTTTCTTGCTTTCTTTTGTAATAATTTTGCTAACACATGCTAGTGATGATGACATGGTATATTATGTAAATATTTTAATAATGTATTATCATGATGTATAGTTATTATATGTAGATATGGTCACCATATGTAATTAGGAAAGTTGGAGATGAACACTTTATGATATGTGCATTGACATCATATCCTTAACCATTCTTCTGGTACCTCATATTTGTCTACATTGTGTCTTGGATTTATATGTATTTCTTGGTGAACTAACTATAGTTAGTTAATGATGTTCACCTATAATATATAGACAATATTGGATTTAATGTTTGGAGTATTATGATTATATAATGAAACATATAAATCAATCACCAGGAACTCTAACTGTCAGATTTGTATTGTCAACAATACTAAAAGTTCAATATGGATTGGGTGTAGCAAGTATCAACAATATTTTAATAAATCTTGAATTTAGTTGATTGTTTGAAAAATCATCAACAGAAAATGTGATGCATGTGGGTAAATTTTGGGATAGAAAATTACTAATCAATTCAGATAACACAGGTGGGACATCTATGGATTTTAGAAACTTTATTAATGTTTGGGTTTAGGTAAGGTTCGAGTTTGGAATGTGTGGATCAAGTTGATAGAAACCCAACCCATTTCCATGTCTAGGGGTGAGTGGTCGGGGTTATCCTAATATTTTTTGAGTGATTTTCTTTGTAGAAGAATGTTAGAGAAGTAATTATGCAATTTAGTTTTTCATTTAGGATGTTTCCTATATAAATTACTAGCCCAACTCTATCTACAACAATCATCCTTGTATTTGTGATATATAAAATACAAATAATAGATACTTCCAGGTGGAGTATTTTTTGATATGTTATTTGTCTTTGTTTATATATCTTTACTTATTGGTGTTGGTAGGAGTATCCTTCTTTTCCTATCTAAAAGTTTGATCCTAGGATTTTCCACTTGGATCATCATTGGTTTTGAGATTTTATTATATTTTTCTATAAAAATTATTTTTCTAATCACATAGCTGGATAGACTATTTAAAAAGGAAAGTGAGATCAATCAAGTTATGGTGTGAATAATGGTTTTCTCATTTTGTCATGCTTGTTATTCAATAATGAATATTTTTCTTAACTATTTTTCATCTTGTAGATTAATGTTCCCCTTTTTCTTATAAACCATTCAACCTAAATCTTGTGATTCTTCCTTACTGGTTGGTTTTCAATTAATGAGACAGCCATCTTTTACCAATCCTCTTTACCATGGAGTATTTTCCATATAAACTTGCTTACTATTTTGTTTTCTTTATTTGCCAATTGATCTTAGTCGAGAGATTCGTCATATACCAATTCATCTTGTTGATGCAAATTATGTATGTAACATTTTCTTCATTTAGATAGCTACTTTTGCATTGCATCTACAACTATAGCTAAAATATGTACTCTCTTCTTATTTATTCAAGCCTTCTAGCTATTTGGACATTGTTACTACTTCGTCCTATATGTTCAACGCAGTGAGTCATCTCTTTTCCATCACTACATGAGTCTGAAAAACCCATCTATACTTAGAAAACACATGTCACAATGCTCCACCTTCAATACCAACATAGTAGCACTATCGATATTCTCTATAGCAAGATAGTAATATGTGCCAATTTGAGTAGTATTTCCCCCCTTAATTCTTTGATATCATGGTACATCTGGTTGTCCATTTGACTAGGGAAGTGAAAATGTTGGGTCTACTTTTCTTTCATTGGATGTACCCTTTTGAGCAATACATGATTGTTTTAAAGGTAATGTTCAGATCAGTTGTTGGCTTAAAGAGAGTATCATTGATGACTATGTTAATATGGAGGTTCTAGACTCTTGCAATGACTTTATGAGTTGCGACGAAACTCCTACTAATATTGTGAATCTTGAACTTTAGTCCGACAAAGGTACTTCTGGAGAAAGACAGATAAATATCAGTTTTTAGGAGTGGGAACATGCACACTTGTATATTTTATACAACATTGATGATGTGGGTATTTATATCACCGAACACACCAATGAGCTCATAACAAATCATCCCTGAGCCAGTTCAATGTGGCATGCTAGACAGCATAATAGGACATAGGTTAGGTGGTTTGAAGAGAAAGTATCCAATCAACTATTGCAAACACCAAATAATGTTACAAAAATTATAAAATGGTCATGTTACATCTTACGAAGGGTTTGACATAAATGGATTTTCATACTAGAAAAAATGTCAAGATGATAAAAGTGTTGTCAAAAAAAGTGGGACCACCTTTTAGACAACTTCAATGTATTTTTCTAATTCCAAGGAAAAGAGTCCACTTGAAGTAAAGGTGTCTTATTACGATGTCATTGAAGACATATGGGAAATTGACTAAACAAAGTTTAGAGTTCCATTATTTAAGTGTAAATGGATTGATAACAACAATGGAGTTCCACTTGATGAACTCAGTTTCACAATAGTGAATTTTCAGTGGATGGCCGAGAAGGATGAACCATTCATCATCACATCATAGGAAAAGAAGGTATTCTATATTGACGATCCTGCAAAAGAAAATTGGTCTATCTTTCTTAATGGTAAAAGACAGCTCATTTCAGATCCTATTGATGAAGAAGAGTACTACGAAGTATGATGACTCTAGTCCATTCTATGTTAGCTTACCAAGTGTAAATGTTGAATCTAACACTGACGAGTATACATTTTAAGATCACACAAAAGGGATATTAGTTTAATGTGTACTACATTTTATATTTCATATGTTATTTACATCATATAACACATTTATTTTTTCATATGTGATTTGACTTTTTCAAAATGTATTTTGACATTTTCATATGTGATCTGGATTTTTTATATGTTTACTTTTATAGATGGCATTTGACCAGGAGAACACCTATCATGAGCATCGAGATCTTGATGGCAAGGACAGTGTTGGGCATCCTAAATGTGGTAAGAGAGGGATAAACCAGATAAAATTGCCTCAAAAAGGAATATTAGAAGGGCGTGGTTGAATTTAATGAAGTAGGCACATCGATACTATGGAGTTCATCAGGTACTATGGGTCGTTGGTCAAAGCAAGGTGTCTTTTCGTGTTGATAATTGGAGACAAGTGAGTAATGCTAATAAATACATCATCTAGAGGGAGTTTGAGGTGAGATATACACATTTATATTTTTATAGTCTTTTCATATCATTTTTTTAGATTTTCAGAAAGTAGTGAATGTTATCAAAACTTTTTAGGGCCGGTATGAGCTTGTTGAAAAGTTAAATCACATGTCTATTATGCGTGTCATGGGGAGAATAAAAAGAGATTGGCAGACAATCCTCACTAGAGGCTACATCTTTGGAGACAAGCAGTATTAGGACCCCAATCTGAAATGGAATATTTGGACAAAAAAGACTTGTATGAGTTTGTTGAACAGAGAAAAAAAAATGTGTTCTAGGTATTAAATTAATTACATTTTATGATATCTTATGATTATTTAATAATATTTCTTATTGAATTAATCATGCCATTCATAATGCTAAAAAAAGGTGTGATAAGCATATGCACAACCACAAGTTGGATTCAGATGGTTATCTTACACGCCTCATGTTGAGAGAGTAAGAGTAAGAGAAAATGCCTTATAATTATACTCCTACTGTTGAGTCTTGTAGTGGTATTGGATGGTTGTTTTTCTATATAGAGTGGATAGATGTGAGGAAAAAAAAGCCAGAGAGATTCATGTCCAAGCAACCTAGGTGGTGGTTGTAAAAATGGTAAATTTCTTGGTCTCAAAATGCATGTCCATGTTCATTTTTCCTTGGATTGAATTTTTTTTACTGATTAGTCTTTTGATGATGCATAGTTGGAGTTGGGTGCACAAACAAAGGAGGGCAAGTTCACCCCTCAGAAAACACATTAAGAATTTGTGGTTGCTCTAGAGATGGAAGAGAACCTTGGACATGTTACAATTGTTGGGGCTGGGTTTGTGCTAAAATCTTATTTTGGATCATCCCCGCAAAAGTGCAAATTTGTCAAGAAAGGAGGAACAGACCATGAGGATGTGCAAATATTGATAAATGTAACCTTGGATGATTTTAAGGCTTCTTAGGTGGTGCAAGTTTCTCCAGTAGTCACAGGACCTGTAAAGCGTCACACACCCACAGAGTGTATTGGGAGCAGTTCTTTGGACCCTTATGGCACGACTGGGGTAAGATTCAATTTAATTATATATGTATATATATATATATTGTGATATAATCCCTCAAGTCAATATATATGTGTCAATATAAATGTTGTGTTTCATAATATTGTAGGTGTGCAAAAAAAATCATCTTTCCATCAATGTTTCATCATACAACATTGCAGAAAATGGCGAGGTTTTTTCCACCAGTTGATTCGGTTTTTTATTCTCCCTTTCCCTTCATTTATTACTGTGTGTCTATCATATGTGTCTTTCCGACATGGAAAGATGCATGACTCCTAAATGAGCACCCAGATGCCACCACAATCAGATATGTAGAAGGTGGCTTTATTGAGTGGACTAAACAACTCATTACAATTGTTGAGGTATGAAAATTTGTATATTGCATTTTTATATATAATCTAAAGCTAATATGAGAATAAATGCAAACCACAATAGCTAACAAGCCTTCTAGGGTTATAAAGCCTCCACCCCCACATTTTATTTCACAGAAGTTGTTTGACTCCTTAGGTCCTAACTGCAAGGTGTTGATAACATTGGATTAGACAATATAGACCAACAAGATACCATGATGATCGTCCTTTAGGAGGAGGTCATAGGTATATATCATGATACTATTATAGTGTTGACCAATTTTTTGTGCTATTACAGTACAACGACTGAACACATCAGTGACAAAACTTCAGAGACACTAAGTTTGAATACTCCATCATATGTGAAGAATATATATGTTTAATTATTTCCTATATATTAATTGATTATTGCATTTATATGTATGTATGTATATTCATTCATTTGTAATACAAGGTTGGTGAGTTCTGAATATTAAATGTGCCATTCTAGTGCCATGAATGACTAGTGATGTACATAGAGATCCGAGTTGCCTCAAAGATTATGTGAGTACCACAGAGAAGGCTTACGGTGCTTCCAAGACCTTGATTTAGCTCCCTTCAATGTTATGTAAGTTTTGAGTTTTTTTGTTTATATGTCTAACTTATGAATACAATTTGTTGCATAATTTTATTTTTAATTTATTTGCCTTCTATTCATTTAGAAATAAGCATTGATAGTTTTTAGTGATTGTTCTCGAGACTTGGATTGTGTATTTCTTTAATCTGAGTATAAAACTAACACCAAATGAGGAAAATCCAATGAAATTGGCGATTCACGTATATGTATTGTTTTTCCATGATCACCATATTTGTTAATGTTTGCATCATATATGATGATTCTATAATGTATATCTACTAATTTAACTTATAGGGGTGTGAAAGTATTTCATAGAATTCGAAGGAAAGTAGATATAAAAAAGAATAATGTATATATGTTGCTTGGAAGAGTGTTGATGTAGTCTTCTCACTAGTA